>JASANN010000266.1:995796-1080613 GCA_031762395.1 Calameuta pygmaea | reverse complement strand
GATTGGCAATGGACTTGAATTTATTTACAGTGCTATTGTGAGACTTGACAGTTAAAAGAATATTGCATATAATATACGAAAATTAGTATCATGCTAAACAATTGTGTAGACACGGTAGGGTAAATTATTCTAAACGTTTTACATAGTGTCGATGATTATACAAATGATTGGCAATGGACTTGAATTTATTTACAGTGCTATTGTGAGACTTGACAGTTAAAAGAATATTGCATATAATATACAAAAATTAGTATCATGCTAAACGATTGTGTAGGCACGGTAGGGTGAGGATGGAAATTATTGTAAACGTTATTGATGGTGAAGGCAGTGGTTTTTTTTTTTAATTAACAGCAACGTCGAGCCATTTGAAAATTGGCCCGTCCAAAGTACTCGAATGTATTACGCTTTTGGATAGACGCCGCGTTTCGAATCGAGCGACGTTGACGCGCGTCACAGTAAAAACACAATTTTCAATTAACCTCGCATTTGAATATTTATGCACCATCGTAAATTCATTCCCCCCCGGGGGTAGTATCAGGCTGGAATAGATTTGCTTGTGCTGGGCAGTCTAGGCAACAATAACGCAACGATAAAAACACAATGACAATACAAGAATAATAGATATGTTAAATGAGAATTTTGCATCGTATAAAAAGCCTTATCATTTTATCAATTAAAACTAAAATCTTTGAAACTTTGTCAAATTTTTTTTTTTTTTTTTCATGAAACTCTAAAGTTTTTGCGTAAAAGTTTCCCATACGTTCGCCTACTTAGGGGTGCAACGAAATTTATGAAATATTCGTACGGTCGGATTTTTGGAAAATTTTACTAATTCTCAATGATATCGTTGTAAATTTTCAAGTATTTCACGTTCTAATTAAATCTTCGACCAAAGGACGACGTGCTCGTTATTATCGTTTCGCGCTCGAGCAACTTCGCCAATATTCGATAATAAATATCATATCTCTCGATAGAGCCACAAACGCTCTTCGTATAGGAAAATTCATTGATTTTAATTCAATGATTTTCACAGCAACATCTGACATTGTTACATTAACGCTCGAACGCATAGCAGTCGTTATCATTTTTCCCAAAAGGCAAATGAATTATCTTTCTACGGACGCATTATACAGCCGTTTCAGTATTATTTTCAAGAGGAAACAGTAAAGCTGTGTGATATCGGATTAATACAAGGTAAAAACAAATACCATCCGGTTCCTGTTAAATACTTTTTCCCCAATTATAAAATCAAGCAATAAAACACCCGCTGCAAAATAACATTGCGGGATTCGCGAATAAACATTAATTAAAATAAGCACAAAACAATAATCATTCATCGCGCTTCCACGCTGCGAAAAAAAGATAGGAAGGTAACGCGAAAAAATAAAACAAGACGGACAACATTCGCTGAACAAAAATTTTCAAACTTTTTGTTCAATTCGCCACTCGCATACACAAAAGTGAAGAATCGAATTAATAAAAATTTAATGACAGCAAAAAATTTCTTAAATCCTATAACGTTATCTCACGTAATTAGTAATAATTGAACTTGTTTAATTACCCAATTATCTCCCGTTTGCCAATGCATATCTAATCGCAGCTTCGCCCTGTTTACGTTACCGTAACTATTCGACTTACGCATACCGGAATCCTCATCCAGCCTCACGTCAAACTTGGTTAATTAAACAAACGGAAATGTAAAATAATCAGATTCCAGACCGAAGCGTCTCCTTGGAATTAATTTCTCCATTTGTTTTTTTTTTTGCCTAGAAACAACCAGCCTTCTATTACTATTTATTTCAAACCCGTTTTCGCTGCTCTGTCACGTACTATTCACCTCCGCCAAATCACTAAGTACGGGACACGTATGCATATGACACGAGTTCGGAATCTGTGAAAACTGGGTCGATCCAATTAAGCGAAACAAAGCTCTTTAGTACCTACACGTGGAAATAGACGCTTCGCGTGAATACACCTTGGCCAGGATACGGATCGATATCGTACAGCTGCTGTCTTCTGCATGCTGAAAGGTCCGTGCGTTAAAAAAAAATTTAATTGAATGTAAAAGTGAGAGACACGAGGAGAAAGAAAAGCGCATAAAGCAGAACACCTAAAATACCTTGAAGCAAGACCAATGGTAAGGAAGAAAAAAGTAGGGGAAACTTGAAAAAAATAAAATACGAATATCGATTGGTAATTGGAACGAAGGTATGCAGGGTGGATCAATTCGACTCTTCAAGTCGCTCGCTATTTTCACGTAATGTCGTAACGGTACTGTTGACGTGAGACTAGACAGTAACTACCCAGGTATCGCGTGTAATATTACAATTAGTTTAGCAGACATTTAACAAAGAGGCTGAAATTAGTAGCGGTTACGTCGTATCTATCGGATCCTGTACGACAACCAGGGGACCAGGTTGCACTGCTTGCAGAATGGGATTCTGCTTAAAAGTTTCCTTACCCACTGTCCTTTCTTGCTCTTTTTCTTTTATTCCTGACTTAATTACCTGCTCGTGCTTCGGAGTTCAAGCTGCCCTTATTTAAGGTACAATTGCACGAGATGTTCGGCGGATTCGAGTGAGCCGCTATATATACGTATACGTATATATATGTATAGTCGCGGAAACTCGGTTCCCTGTAGAAAATTTACAGTTGACTGTTAGCCGATGGAATCCGTAATGGGGTATTCACGGAAAAATATAAAGGAGCAGAGGAGGATCCTCTGGTAATTACAGTACGAATTCCAGTGACCGCTTAGGCGATACTCCTTTTTCTTTTTTTTTAATTAGAAATCCCAACGCGCCTAGAAGGTCTACGTATTTGACGGATGGACCGAAAGAGTGGCTGCAGTATGAGATAGATTGGCCCGAATACGATCCTGAGAATCAGACCTACTTTAATCTGAGTAAGTGACGAGCCATTAATTTTTTACTGAATTATCAAAATTTATTCATCTATCCTCCCCTTTTTTTATTTTTTTTTTTTTAGCAATTCCTCCAGAGGTTGGTGTACGCTATCGAGCCAACGAGATGCTATTTTGGAACGAGTATTTGCCCAACTTGATAAAGCATCCTAATCTTGACATCCCGGCACCGGCTACCAGAACGGGACCACGACCCGAGATTCTAGACATTGCTGACGGAGTTGGGAAATACGCGAATGGAATGTTGAACGTGAATTCAGAAACTAATACGTTAAAGCACAGTACGGGAAAGTCAAGTGTACCGGACGTTCCAAAGGTTGACGTCGATGGAAACGGGGAGGATTCACCGAGATATCCTTTTCCAAATTTTCCCAGCAACGAAGCTGAAGATGACGTCCGAGCAACAACACCAGAGCCAAGTGGGCTGAAGAGCACCTCAGCCATATCAATGGTCATCGGTTTTGGATTGGTGTTTCTGCTGATAAATCTGACAGCTTTCTTTTATCTGTATCACAAGCGTCATGCCTTGAAGAGCAAAGAAAAAAATCTTAAGAGACGCTTGAGTCAAAAGGACGACGGCTCGAAGCGTGCGAAATTGGAGAAGCTCGCTGAGAACGCGGAATTGGGATACAAGAGCGACAGTAAACCCGATTTGACTGAACTGATAAAGAATGATAAGGCGTACGATAACAATTCGAATTTTGGCAGAAGGTCCAAACTCTCCAGGCAGAATTCGGGATCCACCATCGACACTCACATCAAAGTCCGCGAATGGATACAGCAGGAAATAGTTCACAGGTTAGGCCCTATCTGTAACTGTATCTTGGTGCTTGCAGTGACGTAATTAGAAGATACGAACTTTGCCTCTCGACAAAATTCCACTTAGATGAAGATGCGTTCAAGTCGTTCGAGTAGTCCTCTGATCCAATTACGGGATCCTTGTTCCACTTGGCTATTGCTTCAGCTGCCCACTTTTGGGTATCTGCATCCATGTTAACCTCGTTAGCATCGTTACAAGCTACTTGTCGTTTCTGGATTCAAATTGATTGAATAAAAGATACATCCGTAGAATATCCATTCGTATATTTGCATGAATCTTAGCTGGTACCCCTAGAACCAATCTGTTCGGAAAATATATTTTCATTGGGTAACAGAGTGAGAAGCTGTAATTGTAACTGGCAGTGGAATCTGATTTATGGATTTTCTTTCCTAATGCAGCGACCAGGATATTCATTACAGTGATTGAATTGAAATATTACCACTGAACAGAATGGTATAATGTCGTACCACTCGACTGCTCGTGATAATTAGAAATAATAATGAGGAACCGCATCGTAACGAATGGTATCATTAATTGCTTGCCTGTAGGATTTTATGCACTAATTCACCTCGATGCATAATATTTTAATGCATTTTATACGATGCACCATTCACAACGTTTTCAACACTCATAGGCTTTTTTTCAACCGACGGTTAAATCCTTTACGACTTAAACGTACGTTTACCTTGTATTCCTAATCCGGCAAAAATTAATTCAATTGCATTTCAATTAACTGCATCCTGTAGTGCATTTACCGGTGGATGGACCTATTAAATTTTTTAGTTCGTTTCGTTAGAACTGAACGTATTAACTTCTGACGAGACTGTGTATGATTTTTTAATTAAAGGTAACGATTGTTTCGACGTGTGAAGAAAAAATTTTTTAATTAATATTTTTTTTTCTTAAAGATGCTCACCGCGCTTTCTACGAAAGACCCGCGAGACACTGCAGAAGGAGCATCAGGAGAAGCTGACGAAACAGCAGGAAAAGGAGAAGAGACTGAACGAGTTGGAAAAATTGAAAAACAAAAAGGACGAGCCAATCTACGACGAGAGTCCTGCCCTTATCGTGCGTCCTGGAAAAAAATCAAAATTGCCCAAAGTTTCGGTAGCCATAGACGCTACGCCAGCTACCAGAACCGAATCGATACTCAATCAAATACCAATCGAGCTGGTAAAGGATGGGGAATTATCAGACGAGGGATTGGATGCTGTCGATGCGGAGACAATCGGACCAAACGAGACCCTGATCACGCCTCAGGTGATCGTAATAGAGCATCACCATTCAAAAAGTGATCCGCTACCAATGGAGAACGTATTCAAAAACGTGAAGCCACATTTCTCAAGTCCAAAGATCTACGAATCAGATTCCGGAAGTGCGAGCAGCCTCTACGCCAAGATAAATCCCAAGATGAAGTCTCGTTTGCCGCGCATGGGACCCATCGGCAGTGCTGATGAAGTCTCGAGTGAAGCTAAAACCGGAAATGACAATCTCTACGACCAAGTCCCGGCTGAAGATCCTTACGGGAAGACCGTACCCAAGCTAACTACCTTTGGCAGCAAGGTACCGAGCTGCGATATAAACGTCACATGCAGGGAACCTACTGTCGAGAGGGAAAGCGTAAGCCCTGAAGAAGCCCTGAAGACCATCAAGCGCCGGAAGTATCCAAAAGTTCTGCCGGACATCGAGAAGAGACGCTCTCTGCCAGTGCCTAATAGCTTATTTATTCCTAAGCAGTACGGAAACTCTTTGAAGGACTATAAGAACAACTCGCAGCCGACTTCACCATCTGGACATCCACCTCTGCCACCACCGAGGATCTTTGGTACATCCAAAAGTCTGGATCTTGCCGAAGAGTCTGAGGCTCAGAATGAGAATGAGCCTATCACCACGAATCTTCACGTAGGTCCATTATTGAAGAGAGAAAATTCAACCAGGAATAATTCAGATCCAAGTATAATTGAAAAATTTGAATCTCCCGCCGATACCACTGGCTCTTACAGTACTCCGTCCATAGACCGATACAGACTTATTGATAGTCCCGCATCCGATGGAGTTTACTCAAGTTCAAAATGTTCTATTCATAGGCCGTATCTGTTCCCACAGAATGTTGTGGCGTCAGACACGAGTTTGAATCGATCCGACATTGTGGAAAGTCCCGTCACCAATTCCAACTGGTACAAATCGAAAGACATGATATCTTCGACTGATCAAACCTCAATTCCTTCGGGTATTGATACCGGTATTAGTAATCCTAACTGGTACAGGCAAATTACAGAGGGTAGTAATGAAAATGAGAATTTCCAGTCGCCTGCGGCTCGTTCAATGCCTGCCATAACGGAGCCTCAAATTATGATGAGTTCCAGAGATTCAAGTACAGACAAAGTTTATCCTAGTTATGGAGGTTCGCAAAATTGGGACGGTAAAGGATCGGCCGAGCCAAAAATCGTTATCACACCGAGAGTGGGAAATCTTTTGGGACAGTCCGGACAAAATTTGAGTCAAATGGTAACGAATCTTACTACACGTAGAAATGTTGATCAAGAACCAAAAATAGTTATCACACCCAAACACGAGCTCTTGGACAGTGCGAAGATAATTACACCAGAGCCAAAAATAGTGATAACGCCAAGAGTCGAACCGGCTTTGAATTTATCAAGCGTTCGGACACCATTGAATCATGTCGATAATGTCTGCACGATAACAAGGGAGGAGCGCAAAGAGCCCAAGATAATAATAACACCGAAAGATCCAAAAACTGGATCTTCGTCGAATTTGAAACAACCTAAGATAATAATAAAACCAACGACCAATCCTTCCAAGTCGAGGGACAATAAGAATATTCCAAAAGTGTCGGCCATCCCGCCGCCAGAATGTCAGAATTTTCAAAATAAAGAAAAGGACCAGGTGCTCGAAAGGGATCCGGCATACATAGAAAAACCTCCACTCAAAGAAAAACCAAAGGTCACTAGAATTCCCTCATTTTCAAAAAGGAAAGACGAATCTCAAGTCAAAGCTGAAAAATCATCCAGTCCTGTATATGCAGAAAAAACGGAAATCATTCAGATAATAAACGCGATACCAACCGATAAGGTGATCGACGTACCATTGATTCCAAATTTGGAAACTAAGTCAGGTATACCAACGCTATTGAAAAAAGATAGCGAAAAATCATCAAGCACTGATTCCTCGGCCAGTACAACAAACTCCAGTAACTCAAATACAGGAACAATAAAGAGGAAGCCGACCAATAAAAAATAATTATAAAATATAATATTCATCAACGGGCTATTATCAAATAGAAACTCAAAATTAATTTATACATTTGTATCTTTCACCTGTATTAATCACGCCTAAAATTTTTTTTTCCCCTATTTAATACGTAATCATTAAATAGGCTTTGTACTTGATCCATAATAACACGTAAAGCGGTTAGTTGCGTTTTAACGAAAATTTATATAATTTTTGGAATTATTAAAAAAAATTATTCCAAAAATCAATCCAGAGGATAGACACGCTTTACTTCAGTTACGGATGCTAGTCTTAGCTTTTGGATGTCAATTATCGTTATAGAATCTTTATGTCCTATCAAGTCCAGCATCTACGTATCTATATTTATTTATCAGTATATTATACTAGTTTGATTCTTTTCTACGTGTTTTGTTCTTGTACCGCGATCGAAATATATCATTTTCCTACTTTTACAGCAAATCATGAGCTGTCATTGCCACCCAAGATTACCTACACGTACTGATATCAAAATAAGGTAAAATTTTATTTTAAAATTAATTTCATCCTCTACAAAAAATTTATCTTCTCCTAAGCTCCCCTACTTTCAATTAAGATTCGTTCCAGCCAATTACGATTATATGGTGTTTCCGTAAATAGAAATTTACTTAGCTTAACCCTTCATTAAATTCTCTTGATTCTGACTATAGTCACCCCAGATGAGTTTCTTGCGCTCTCCCACGAAATCCCTTCACGACAAGAAACTGTTAGTGTTTAGAGCAATTACTTCATCGGAGGGCTTGTTCGATGACGTCATCCACGGACTTGATCCACCTGAAGTAATTATATCGGATCCAAAGTTACGAGGAAAATTTATAAATTTTATATGGACGTTGACGTTGACTGGTTAATGAAGTAAATTATGAAAATTCAGTACAAAGTCAGTACAGGGTTCATATTTATTTTTGGTAGGTTATATTTAAAAATATAATAATTAAATCGATGTCATCTCAAATTTGATTAGCTAACATTTAATAAAATTATTACAAGCTACCAGTGCAACCAAAGAGGCTTAATCGTGAAAACACTGAACTTTGACATTCTGCTCTACTTACGTTCCTGTAGCATTAATCACATTCGTCCTGGGAAAAAAAAATTAAATACATAAATATTTGTATCAATTGGAATTATTTCGATTTTTCATAAAAATAATACAACTGAATTAGAATTGAATTATAATGACTTGTATTATTGAAAAGCAAATTGGCCAGTGTAATGAATTGCAATTGTTGAAAAGCAAATTGGCCACGCGATAAACTTCCAAGCGAAGAGCCATTCGTCGAGAGAATATTGAAACAAGGAAACAGTAAAGAGATAGTAAATTTACGAGGCGTCTTAGAAATTAATTACTTATTTAATCGCTTGCGTACAACGAGTTAAGTAACTGCACTTCCATGCAATATTGCATTCCTTCTTAGTGCATCCGCTTACTCGGCATACACGACAACCGTAATTAATTCAACGAGTAAAAGCGATTCGTGTTTACGATTGGTTTTCTGCTAAAAAAAAAAGTAAATTACAATGCGGAACACAAAAAGAGATTTAGCATTTATAATTTACATGAATAAATTGCGCCAATTTTATCAGGGTTTCCTAATCAGACAAAATTATTACAATTTTATATTTTATTTATTTTCATATACGTATACATATATATATGCCTGATATAAAAATGACTCAAGAAAATTTATATATCCCAGCTTACCCAGAATATTCAAATTACAAATGAAGACCCTGCATATCGTGTAAAAAAAAATTTCTTATTTAATCTAAGGTCTCATGGCTGTGCCCCATCATTACGTAGTCAACGTGTAACTAGTGACAAGTACTCGAATCCACTTTAAACTAAAACCAATGAGATTAAAGACTTATGTCCTTAGCACAAGACTGGTTAGACGCGATGACAATTCAGCTACCTCCAAAGTAAAATATTGACTTTGCGTGTTAGAACAGTCTGGGATTTTACAAGTTACATAATTAAATGGACAATTTATAAACTAATTGGATAATCTACGACAATACGAAAACAATCTAATTATTAATTCAAACACAAAAGAGTATATATGCGTACATAAATATGACACCAGAAACACAGCACACTGTGCAATATATAAATTGGACAACCACGTAATAATAGTCTCTAAAAAAAAACCAGCAGTTCTTTCAGTTCCGCATTGTAGCTCGTAAGATAAGTACAAGAAATATGTGTTATGTAATTTGTTATAGGCGAGTGATATTTAAAAAATTATATATATATATATATATATGCATGTGGTCTACTAAAACAAATGTTATTCCCACGTAGGAATCAGCCGTCTATTTCTATACTACTTTACGCTGCTTGCGGATCCTCTTGGTACCGTGAATACATTTTCGTGATTGCACGTTTTATATTGAAAAAAAAAGCACGAACTAATTAATTCCGCGAGCGTAAATAAGACGGTTCTGGGTGAAAGGGCAGAAAAAGAGAGGAAGTAATAAACGCTAACCAAAAGTGGACTTGGTGCGGTGGGACGAGCGAGTGGAGAAGAAAGAAAAAAAATGGGTGGAAAAAAAATACCAAACAGCACCACAGGTCGAGAGGTTCTCGCGATGCAGTAACTTTCGAGAGTTATCATTTCGCAGTGGCGTACTGTCGTAACTTTTAACTTCGCCCTTTGTCCGCGGAACTTTATTATTAAGTAAAACAAAGTCTATAACTCATACAGGGTGCCCCATGACGAGGGTTAAGGGAAGTAGGGCGAGGGGAAAGTTCCGGGTGGCAGAGCAACCGTATTTGCTGTACGAGTTAGAGCTTATTGCCATGAGAAAAATTCAATTGATTTTCCACTTTGGCGACGCCACTGGGTGGGGAAATAAAGGTTCAGTAATTTTTGGGTGACGTCATATGGGTGACGTAGACGCGCGGCAGTACAGTGCGTAAATCGATTTATGGAAAATGCAGTAGAATTGTTTGTTGTTTATTTATCTCTTCTCGCTCCTCCTTCCCTCTCTATTCGGTACCCTTTTGTTTTATGTCAGTTTTTGAAAACTTGTTCGAGCGCTAAACCAGTTGACGCGTCGATTTACCCAGAAAGTCAATGAACTCGTGACGATTATTTTCGTTGAGGGGGGGGGGGGGGGAAAAGAGGAAAAAAAATATTTTTTTCAAGCCATATCGGCCATGCGTGTCTCCCATATGTTCACCTTTGTCACTTTTTTTTTTTTTTTTTCTTTATACTCAGCCGTGCAATTTATACGCAAATTTTGCTATGCGGTCCTTAACGACACTTCAAAGCACTTCATAACCTTCGATGGTAAAATGCGCGAGCGCCTCTGGCTATTCGTGACAGGAATGTCCTCGAATCCACGTGAAGCAACATTTTTCACCGGCTGTCATTAAGCTTGATAAATTAATGAATTCGGACCTTTTTGATCTTCTCGCGTTTTCAGCGTACAGTTACTAGCCGTGTGCGAATATGAAATAACGATAAACAATATGAAAAATAATTGAATACAAGTGAATTGGTGACACTTATAGAGACCTTTATCGTACAAAGTGCACAAACGGCGATCCTCCATCAAGACCTGTCGTGTATAAACCAAGAGGCTCCTATATTTCCATATATATTGAAAGCATATCCCAACGACGAGGATATGAAGATATTACATAGGTACTTAACATTTTTTTCAAAATCATCACCCGGTACACTCGATAATGAGTGTATAATTTTTTTTTCGAAATTCCAAAAATTTAACCCATACCCTTATATGCACCACAAGACTAACCGGATCACGATTTACGAAGGATCCAAGAATAAAATTAATTCCTCGCTGCACGCAACTTCAGTCTCAGCGACTCTCGACTATCAACAACGGACGAACATTTCAGGAAAGAAAGCAAAAAGAAATGATGGGAGCAAGAAGCTAGAATATAGACCATTTCAAAAAAAGCTTTCGAAGCACGCGTCGTTTAACGGCCACGCAGTACGGTTAGTGTTATGTCAAAAAGTGAATGGCCTTTTCCACATATACGCAATGTATAGGTCGATTCAGAAATAACCTGTGCAGCTGCTCATACGAGCATGTAAAATCTGTAGCACGTAAGTATTTCAAGACTGTCGATGGATTCGATGGTGTCCAGTTATGTATGAACTACGTAGACACGTGCATTAAACCAGCGATATATTGTCTTCTCATATGTGGCAAATGGTATGTACATATATATATGGACTGGTACTATATAGACTATATGTATATATATATATATATATATAAGGTACAGTAAGAAATGACTGTTACGAAAATATATTCCGGGTCGAAGATTTGCATTGGCAAACGGCCATTTGCCTTCGATTCGCTCTTCGGTTATCGCGTATCACGCGAGATTCGCCAATGCCATTTCATAGTAAGTACAGACACCATAAGTCCTTTACGGGTACGGAAACGTTCCACTCTATGGTTAGCGGTCGGGTTGATGATATTTTTTTTCCTTTTTAACCTTCGCCCCCTTTTTCGACCCTACGATAACACACGTAACCCGCTCTTACTTAAAGTCATATAACGAGTTTATCGTAGATGCGTACCAAGCGGAAGATTAATATTATTTAATCTATATATGTATATATATATTATAATATTTTGGTCGACCGTGAATTTTATTAAAGAAATAATAATTTAATGTGAATATTTAATTAATCACATTTATTATAAAAAAATAAAAATTTTATTTAATTTGTGCTATTGTAACTCGGGTTTTAGGGCACTGTATATATTTGTATATCTGATCCTTCGAAAATGGCTTATGTATAGCGGATTTGATTGGCACGACTGTGTTTAATGATAATAAGCGATTTGTCTCACATTAGCCATTCGGAACGGCCTGTAAATTCTGTTCGTAATTCACTGCACAGTTTAGGAACAAACACAAAGCAGGCCTGCACGGAAGGCAGTTACTGGGTTAGGTCCTGCGGTCGGCAGCCGTTTGAAACCTATTGTCGACATAATTGCAAGACAGTACTGCTTGACAACGGGCAAGTGGATTACTGGATTATGGAGTTACGAGGTAACAGAAGGTGCCTTATGTTGTTGGCAACATATTAACGTACCGGGTTTCAAGTTGCACAACCGTGAAAAGGAAACTGGCTGATTTTGCATTCTATGTGTTATTATACACTAGACAATGCAAAAAGGTTATCCTATGCTCGGGTTGAACACATCGAACGCGTAGAATAATATACATATTACGATTATATCAATTCGGGTAACGATTGATATTTATGGTTTATCTCCTATCATTGCAGGATTTTGATTTCTGTTTTTCAAGCTTTTTTTTTATGTATATTTTTTATGTGCCTGGGTTTTGTTTCTTGTCGTGTTACTACAAGTTAGTAGTAAAAACTACAGTGATTTCGACGTTAGGAAGGAAAGTCAAGAGTCAAATGAAATCGAAAATTTTATTTGGGAATTTGCATTAAGCTTCCATTTGCGTGTACTTGATAAGTGGATCTTCGTTAATACGTGAATTATCGCGAGCATATTTATGATAAATGATAATAAATTTATTCAATTTTTTTTTTTTTATTATTCATCTAATCCAAACAGTCCGACGTGTAATTATTTAAATGATTGAAATTCGATTAGATGTCTGATGTGATGGTGGATGGTGGCTGGAACGAAGTATTAATGAAATTCGTCATTAACGTTTTGATCGACATAATTTAATTCCGATATTATATTTTAGTCATTCGAATTGAATGCACGGATTTCGTTCAACACTATATAGAAATGTTCAGCTTGTTGAAGTATACATAGACGGGACTGGAATAAAATTGATTGGACCGAATGAAAATTTATATTTCTCGTGCGGAGATCATTTGATGATTTTAGAGGAGAATTAAATCGTCAACTCGATGTCGATTTTGACGTAATGAATTTTCCTAAACTATTATCAAGTGTTTACTAGGTTAACATTCACGACCCAAGGCAGCTCGGTACGTTTGAGGAAGTAGCTATTGTTTGTAGAACAATGCTACCGACAGTTAGTGTACATTTTAGTGACTGTCCAAAGGTTCTACAGCACCCTCCAAACGTAACGAAAGCTTTGTATTAATTAGAAACTTCAATCTATAGCTATAAAGCTGCCTAATAATATTATTAAACATTTATTTTTATTCTTTTCATACAAATCCACATATGTGGATTTTACATTCTTATTCAAGATATGGGATATCTAAAAAAAATGGATAATAACAATATATACTTCAAATTGCGTCAAATTAAGTATAAACGTACTTCGTTTTACATTTTTTTCAAGTATTCTTTTATTTCTGTACCAGAGGCGCCATCTGGTATCGATTAGGCATACTTTCAAGCACTTCGACTTTGGAGCTTGAAAATCTATAATTTTATTTTACCACTTCACAATAAGCTTCCCGGGGAAAAAAAATAATCGATATTTCAATTAGACTGACTGCCGAAAAATTTCTTTAAATAATTCGAATATTGATACGGTGAAATTAATAAAGATTTCGAATCAAGCAACTACAAGATGTAAATTGGTATTCAGCTTGTTGAAGTTGGTAATGAGCATTTCGTAGGGAATATTATTATTAATTAAAAAAGCTCGTGTAAAGCTTCTTAGTTACGTGGGCGTTAGTTATGATATTTAGAAATTGTAAAACATCAACTTTCACGTTATTGCCAATATAATAATTAAATTTAATTCAATATATATACAAAAAGTACTCGAGATGGTATAATTAAATGTATGAGTTTCATACAGTCTGGTAAAATCAATTAAATAACATTGAACGAAATTGATTTTTCAATTTTTATAATAAAAAGTGAATTTTCTATTTTGAAAAATTTAACAACGAGTCACTCGATATTTTACACGTGATAGTCAATATACTTATTTTCTTTTTTATTTTCGTATTTTTATTTCCCCCTAGTCCAGCATCTTTTTTCACTCTCCCACGACATCTTTTGCACGACGACAACGTCGACGTCCCAAGAAGCTTTTCCTAATCCCAATGCTTCATTCTTAGCCAATCCGCGAGGGTAACATTTGCGCCCATGAAAAATCTGTCACGTTGAGGCTCAAGTTACTAAGGAAAAATATAGGGACGTAGAGAGACGAACCAAATTCGCAGCAATGCTTACGGGCGGGATATATTACAGGGTAAAAAAATTAATTACACCCAAGGGGCGGCGGGGGAGGATCGGCTTGAAGGCTGATGAAAAACTTAATAAACGTCAGCCAGCCATCAAATGCAAGGGTGAATAGGGAACGTGGCCGGACTCTGCATTCTTTTATATTTTTTTTTTTTCACTTTCACTCCTCTCACCCCTCTCTCCCTTTTTCTTCAGAGATAAAAGCTCAGTTAAGACAAATTTAAGTCAGTCATTATACGCACATTTCACATTCCCACGATGACAATAGAAATTCAAGGTCCTGGCCCAGCGGGACGACCGTGATTTATAGGATATGCCAAATATCATATTATTTTTCTCCGTGTTTTAAGAATTTTATAATTATTAATTATATTGTCAGCAGGTGTCAATGTTACCCTAATGATTCTTTCTTTTGTTCTCTCGAAAGCATAAATCGTGTATATACGACAATACACAGTTCGTGTGTAAATTTGAAAAGTACATAGACTCTTTACATATGTACAGAAATACCAATTAGAAAGTATGTAACAGAATGACGTACACGTAGGGAGCTATTAGACTCGGCATGTTCAAGGTGCAGCTTATAAAAGCTTTTACAACAGCTTTTAAAGCTTGCGGTAATCATGCTGGAACACTTGATTTATCAAGAGTGTCACTTTGCATTGCAACTTCTAGGATGCTTTTCCGATTTGTATTTCTGAATTATCGAAATACGATGGAGTCGTGCACTGGAAGTTTTTTTTTTCTATTATTGTTTTTTGTAATTTTCCTTAAACAATATTTATCATATGCTGCTTTCACATGAGCTTTTCTTATTGGTTAATATTTACATTCTGCTAAATGCTTTCGCAGAAGAATCGATACCGAGTATCTTTCGGCTTGCAATATGTATTTGCATTGTTGTCTGAAGAAAAGGAAACACGGTTTAATAAACTGCTTTTTAACGTTAGCGCTTCTCGGTCTTTGCTTTTATTTGTTGATTCCCTGCTGACTGATAAGGATTTTAAATGCGACCAGTGGCATTAGCACATAATACAAAGTATGCAAATGCGTATTGTAATGCAAATGTTTGTGTTGGAATATGACTGTTTTTTGGTATAATTTCATAATTAAATTTCGCAAAGGAATGTTTGGAATTGTCTGAATTTAATAGAAACTTTTTTAATATAAAAATCTAACGGATCGCCATAACGTTACATCCAATTGACATTCTTAATGATTCGTCGAGCTAATGGGAATTGCAATCGATCAATTTGTTTAGATTTTATAAGAGTTCATAATATCATATATATTATTGACAAACGATATTCCCCAATTCAATTTTCGAAAAATCGATTAAACACGTCATGAAGCCCTAATGACTTATCTTGTAATAAATAATTAGTACCCACTAAATATATCCTTTATCCATATACATATATAAATTACAAAAATTATATATTTAAAAATCCACCTACGACCAATTACGAAGAATTTTAAAAGCAATCGAAACTACAATTAATCAACAGATCAATATTCACACCTTCGAGAATCCTCATTGATTGATAAAAAGCACAAATATCAAGATTCATGGAAACTGACGATAAATCCTGTCAATGACAGCTGAGAGCTTTTATAAAGAAAACGAAGCTTACTCAAAAGCACGTGTAGATAAACATAGTCATTAAGCAAGCTCAGAGATGAAATACGTATAGAAAGATTATGGAAAAATTGTCAAATAAACAAATAACGGTATTGCTCGATTAGCGTGTTCCAAACGAGAAGGCAAATAGGGGTAAGCGAATTCTCAAATAGAATGGATATACATAAATATATATATATATATATGTACAGTATAAATCGAAGCTGCAAGTATCTACATTTGCAACGTATAGGATTCCAGAGTGGTAGCTACTTAGATTGGAGTTGCAAGACAGACTGTAAATATACCGAACGAGATAAAGCCATGTACGTCTACAGACATGATACAGTCGATCTACATAGTTGGAATGGAGCGAGGAGCGAAGGTCGTTCAACAGAATAGGATTTTTTTTTTCCCCACAAAGCTGGGTAAGGGCTGTAAACGGGTTACTGTAGGAGCCCACTACCCGCAATCGAGTTGCACCTATCAAGCACAGTCCCTGGGACGGAGTCAGTTTTCCAACTACGTATACATATAAGAGATTTGACTATAATGAAATGTTAAATTTTACTACAGTGCATTCATTGGTAGTTGATGACTGAGGTAGCGCGAAGATACGATTTCTATAGGATCGTAAACATGTACAGAGTGCACTTTATAGAATAACGTGATACGTTATAGCAAATAAGAATGTACTGTACGTGGGTGTAGTTGATAGATAGAAAATGGTGAAATTGGGAAATTGATATCCAGACGATGGCACTTGTTATCTTATTCGCCTGAGGAGAGGACAGCCTCTTGAAGGGACAGAACAGTGTGTACTATAGGTTGGATGGTACTCTGGCCTATTATTCTTTTCTTAGGATCAACGTGGGGGGAGGGATTCGAAGCTGGGGAGGATATCGAAGGCACAGGATGAAGGGAGGGTGGCGAGGGTGAGGAGAGAGTGAGAGGGAGGAGAGCCGATAGGGATGAAATAAAAAGAGGAAGAACAAGGGGCGAGTGTCTCAACGTTACAAAATTAGTTGCGGATGAGAGCGTTGTAAATAGAGAACCTGGAGGGAATGAATAAATAAAAAAAAAAAAGAAAAGGAAAAAAGAAGAGAGAAAAGGAGTCTGGACTCGGAATTCTTATCTATAATGAAATCTTAGACAATATTTTCATCGCAGTGAAAGATGTCTTGTCGACGCTCTCGTTCTTCCTCTTTCTATTCTGAAAGTCCCTGTTGCCACGAACCATCCCCTAGTTTGGTCAGGTCGACGGTTGACGGTACCAAGTTGGGTAAAACTTCAGCGACTATCCCGTCCATTCGTTTCATCGCGTTGCGCAGTTTCTCGTTTTGTCTCATGAGCCAAATTGAATTTCGCGCCATGTTTTTTCCCTCATTTTCTTCACTTTGAGCTGAACTCGCTACCGGACGTTGTAACCAGCTCGCCAGGCGTCTCTCTTTCGCTTTCCACCCAAGACACAGGGACAGGGTGATTCGTCTTCCGTGGAGGATTATTGTCCTTCAGGATTGCCAACTCCCAGGGTAAAAGGAAGCCACAGCAACCCGACCGCTAACCGGCACCTTCTTCGAGGTAGGATAAACTCCACTCCTTGCCACCTCACGTAAGGGATGGTTCTGCAGTGACGTTGTCGTAGCCAAGACCCTAGACCAGTTCTCTACTCTCGTTAACCGTGTTGAGGACGTCTGGAGTCCCCACTTTTCATAGACCTCGGTGCAAGCTCATCATAAATATAAAAGGTCACCGACAGTGACAAAGATGTCTACGGGCCTGGGCTTTGAACATCTTTGACCAGGCTAGTTGGCACATGGTGTGACATTTCAGCCCCTTCGGAAGCTATACTAACCCCTTGAGTCAAGGCTGGATTTGAGAAAGAGTGAATTCCCGTGTTGGGTTCGCAAACATCTGTTACACGTCAGCGTGGACCTACGGAAGTCAGCTTTGTAGGACCCTGTAATTATTTTTGGATATAATAAATGCTGATTTATGTACATGTCATTTTGGGGACGGAGCGGAGAGACGAAATTATAGGAATTCATTACTATGTATGAATGTAATAAGATAATTGTTGACAAAAATTTTATTAAATCGTTAATTAGAATTCATATCAACATTAATAACATTCTACTGTGTCTCGTAAGGTCCTGCTTGATTATAGTGCTGAGCTTTATTAATTCCTGGGTATAAAATAAATATTTAATAATTTAAGGATATCTGTCTTTCTTTTTTACAAGATATCTTCGCTTCGCAAGAAAAGCTATGTCTAAGAGTGTTACGGGGTAAGAAGAAGTCACGACGCGAGTCAAGCCAGAAACTGTACAGGAAGTGACTATCGGGCGGAGAATACACTTCGGTATGTTCGTTTCGTATCGCTTCGCTCAATTACACAAAAGCACTTTGCTAGACAACACAGATTTCTCCAGTTCCGTTATCTGGATCGGAATCAAAGTTACCGAGGGGTTAACGTAAGAGTCAGACAGAATGCGGGTGGACTTTGATATCCGGATTGAAGTAAAAGCCAAAGTAAGTGACAGACCAATTAATAAAAAATTTAGACAATCAATCAACAATTTTAAACTAACGTCTACCTGGATACTATAAAGGTTGATATAATTCAAGAATTTTTGATTATTCAATCGATTTTTATCTGATCAAAGATACTGTCTATTTCACAGATCTATCTCGTGTCTCAGTTTTCTCCTGATGTCCCTGGAAAACTTCTTAAGCCTATCTCGAGTACAGCTTCCGGATGGCGTCATAGGGTAAGAGTGGATCATGGGTATCGTGTAGAAATTGAAAATAGTCGAAAATTTTAAGTGTAAACTTTTATCAAGCTACAGTGAGCTTTATTCGCAAGCTCCAGAGTCTCCATGTAAGTGGGTGTCCTATATGTCTGTCTCGTTTAGCTCGTTTCGGGTCGCCGAGTTAGAAACGGATGTAAAGCTCTTTTGGGAAAGACCAGTGAATTTCGCAGTTTTCCCAAGAGGAAGTTATTAGAAGCTTTCGGTTAAAAAAGAAAAGAAAAAGAAAGACAAGCGAAACGAAGTCGACGTAAAAAATTTTGCGATTTCATGCAATCGAAAATATCGGTCGGTCACTGATATCTAACTACTCGCTTACGTGACTACTTGTACGCCCGACCGACTACTTGCTGTATACTGGCCCAATGTCTGACTTGAGTTGTACTTGACTTGCCCCGCCTTGCCGTCGCTGGTGCGCCGGCTCTTTCTGTAAAACTTTTTACGGGAAAAAGGAAGTCGGAAAATCAAACTTACGCCGCGGCTCTCGTGCAGCTTCTATGTGACACGGAAACTCTTCGGCACCGCGATGAACTTCGTCAAGATGTCGCTAGGTAGAATTTTATGTTTCTTTCGAAACGTGGCTTCGAGTTTTGCGAAATATATTCGTATCCGAAAAGCCTCGTTGCATTTGCATTTTCGATCTTGGGTTGTAAAAGTTGCGCATGGATTTATCGTATTTATTTCATTCAAAAGTAATTTACATAATATTTAGTACAATAAAGAGCTTCGTAATTGGACGATTTGTTTCCACCGAACACGCCCCACGAAGCTATCTGTTTTACCGGCCGATCTATTTCTGCTTTATCTACGGTCGATAATCAATATCGATTTCTGACTGGGTATCAATTGTATGCCGAAAAACTATGCATGGAAAACTGTATACCATTAGGCCCAATTAAGCTCTCGTTAGGCGTTACTGGAGCATCCATATTAATTTATTGGGCCCTGTTAATGTCTAAATGGGCCCTAGTCGATATAGGTGTCCTGGAGAGGTCCAAAACGGGTCTGGATAGGCATTAACAGGATAAGCCTCAATAAATTAATATCGATGCTCCGATGAAGCCTAACTAGGGCTTAATTAGACATTATCCGGGAAAACAATAATAAATTAATAGCACGTCAAATAAAAACTTGTTATTAACTTACGAAAAGTATAATTACGTAACTTCCTTATTAGTAAAATCGATTTCCAAATAGATAAGGTTACTTAGGCTTTTCTTCTCAGTTTGAAACCTTTTGAGCTTTTGTATCATTGTCATAGATACAAGTCCCTAGGGAGAACAAAAGTCACTAAAGGGTCCTTCCGTTGGCAGAACTGAATCGATAGCGGCTGTCCTTTTCTTCGCGCGTCCTGACGAGCTTGCGCACGCATTTCACTGAAACTCGGGCTTTGCAGACATTCCAGCATTCGGGCCGTATTACACTAGCGACAGGGTGCATCAACGAAGGATCACTTTATAACGCGACAAATATTCCTGAATGTTATATACGCGTCGTAGTTCCTTTGAAAATTACGGTCGAGCTTTACTTTCCCCTCCAACTTCTAAATCTGAAAATTTGACATTTGTTCCTTTACTACATCTCATCTGTCATTTCATTACTTGAACTTGCTTTTAGTTAATGAAAGAGATACCATCAACCTTAAAAGTCCAAATACCCTGAAACTTAACAGAATTCCTGAAAGGTTGTCAACAAAATAGGGATATTTTTCAAAATCTTTAAAGTGATAAATCTAGATAGATATCTTATTGGAAAAAAATAGCTTACGTCATATCATACGAAAGATTAACTCGATGCGGTCGTGTTTACCTCAGACGTAATTATTTTGATGACTGTGAGTAGAGCGCTAAGGGTAAAAAAAATTTAATTAACAGAAACATATAAGCATTAGTACCCGTAGGAAAATTCACAATTGGCAAAACACCATTTTGAATTGTAAATTAAGCTAATGGTAGGTACGGCCTGGAGAAGTTTGCAACGTAAAACTAACGATTCTGTAAATCCTGTCTAGAGGCCAATGTCCATTCCTTAATCCAAAGTAGAAAACTCCTAACCATAAACGTCGAGCTTTTTGATTCTATCCATTATCATTCCACGAGTAAAAAGCTCTCAGAATCCCAGAGTCCAAGACGGTCTTGGTACGCGCAAGTGTAACCCGGAGAATCGACCGGAGGACAAGGGAGAGTGGAGTCTCTCCCCTTTTGGTCGGCGAGAGCTTGCGGAGCTTTTCATTCCCGTATCGCAGTTCGTCACGCGAACGTCGAGTCGCGAGCTTCGAATTGGTGCGTGCAGTGAATCTCGTTTAGTCAAATGCAAGTAGCGTTTAGCGAAATGGCGCGTACCGGTGTCAAAAGTATTTATGATTAAGCTCGGACTATCGAGATTGAACGAAAAAAAGTCGAAAAATGAAATAAAAACAAAATTGAACGACAAACTGTCGCGAAACAATTACGTCGACGTAAAAGCGACGCGCGTGACCTGAAAAAAAAAATGCTGGCAAAATAGCGGCAAAAGGAGGGAAACGGAAAGAAAATCGAAGTGAAAAAGTAAAAAAGCTTCAGAGACACGGATTGTGCGCGAGTGTTAAAAAGTCCGAAAGCTCGACTCTAGCGAGGAATGTTCCAAGCCGGTGAACGCTTTCATGTGTACTAAGTCACGAAAATTGAGTAAGCTCGTCCAGAGCTTTTCAAGTGTATGATCCTAGGCCAAGTTGATTTTACCGAGAGAACATTCAGGATGAATGTTCACGTGCAGGAATATATTACCCCAATGATAGGATAATGTGAACGTCACGTCATTCCAGACATTTCTTATCTTACACTCATCGAAGGTGCGTTCGTGATTTGGTCCAATAAGTACCGACTGGACGATATTCACCAATTAATATCCATCGTATATAAACGACTGTTCGTATAAATTACACGTGTGAAATAAATTCCTTGTAACGCGTTAACGATGGACCCGATGTTTTTCTCACGTGATGAAACTCGAGTGATAACGAAATGATCATTTTCATCCAAAGGATCCACTGAAAGTTTGAACGTTCATTGTCGTGCACATCTTTCGTGAATTAAAAGTCTCAAAAATTTTCGAATCTCCCAAAATCCCACCAGATCATAAGATCAAAAATTACCTCACATTTACGCTCATCTACGTGGATCGAGTATGCAGCTAAAGGTGAAACAGTCGGAAGGAATACGTGAAAATTGGTGCAATTTTTTTTTTCAAGGTCATGCAAGTCCTATGACAAATCATTAACAGTTCACGTGGGAATCATCGCGCGACTGGACAAGTGTACATGAGAATCGTTTAGCCTTCGTTATATCGGTATTAAATAAAATTTTAGTGAATTTCATAATTGGATAATTGATACCTTTTTTTGGGTTCCACCGAGTGTGACAACTGGTACCAATTTTCAGTGACCAATATTGATATCGTGAAATAAATACAGAGTCCATGATAAAATGATTGTCCGTCGATTCTATACATGTGCGAATATTGTTTACTCCAAGTACATAAAAAAATGATATTGTGGAGTTATAAAAAAAAAAAATAACAAAATAATAATAATGAAACGTGCAGCACCGTACGCGGAGATCTGCCCAACTAAAACGGTAAGTCTTCCAGATTGGGTCAAGTTCCTGCTTTGCATTACCAACCCAACCCTAACCAAACCAAACCAAACAATTCTCCATGGAGCATTGCTTATATCGTATTCCAATTGGCGCAATAATCTCAGCCAGTAATACATTTCTGGTAAATCTTTCATGTCGCCGTACGCGAGTTACTTCCACATATGCAATTGCGTCGATTTATAGTGACTAGGTCGAAAGAAAATGGCGTTGCTGAATTTATTGCACAGTTATGCTTAATGTAACGAGGTCACTGACGTAGACCGATCGGACATTAAAAAAAACCCATAAGAAATTTTTCGCTTCTCATTTTTTTTTTCGGTACCCCCATTAATTTCCATAATAGATGCTAGAAACTGTCTGAGGCACACAGTGTCGCTTCATGGAGACAGAGACTCTTGGCCTTAATGCTAGAGGATAGGATTCATCGTAAAATCTTTTCGTCCCCAGCTAGCGATCTATACATCATTTCCAGTACTTTGTTCCTCGTTAAGAAAATCGTATACCTTGTAAACTTTTTACGTGGTCCTACGCCACTGCCAAAGTGTAGCCAATTACCGTCCTTTCGCTTGGAAAAGTATTTCAAAGCTTTCACGGAAGTGCCTTAAACTTTTGTTCCAACTGCGAGTTATTCTAATTATTTTCATACTTTTCTCAACCACTAAGCAGGATATAACTACATAGGATACAATATATATATATATATATATATATATATATATATATATAGTGTGTATATATATATATATATATACGCACTCACTTCCAAGCATATGTATACTATACTTTATGCGTATATATAAAAACTGTATATTTCTGACTAAGATATTTCCACTTTAGCAACTGTGCTTTTCAGGCTGCTCCATGCTGTCTCATTTGCACTATTCGCAATGCATCCAAGCAACACTTTATAAGCATCGCTGTGTCGTAATACGTAATACTTGTTTTCATTACAAAAATAAAATTATTAATTAAACGCAGAGATTCTATTGTTGGGAAAAAAAGATTTACAGGAGCATTCGTCCAATAGACGAATTCGATCGACGTCTTCGTGACGATGTTAGAGTAAAACGTAAGTGACTTCTAAAAATCACCATTTTCCACGATATAAAGTCAAGATTGCGTCAGCGAGGTGTCACACTGTCACTCAGTGTAAAACGAATCGTGAGGTTTCATGTAAACCTTCCTTATTGAATTTTCGTTTCCATTGAATAACGTTGACATTGTTATCCAATAATAACGTGTCTTTGTTTCGATCGAGTCTATTTTATGTCCGATAAAAGTTTTCTCCAGCCAATTACAGAAGCGTTTTACTCGATGACGGCGTGACCGGGAAACGAATGAGGTTTTGACTTATTCAAGGCGGGAATTTCAAACGCTTCGGGTAAATGCATAAGAGTCAACTAGTTACGGAAATTTCCTTTTCGCAAATGGCAAATCCTTGAATGCAGATAACGATAAAGTATCAAACTATTAATTATAATCGCGGTTTAAACTTGTCAAATATCGTCGATATAATTTATACGTAAATTCCGAGCATAGGTTTCGTATGCGAAAATCTATAATACCTTCGGCAACACCGTTGCCATTGCTGTCGCTAATGTTTTCACAGCATGCGAAAGTTACGTAAATTAAACAAGCTGCCAAGTAGATTAGAACTTTGCCGATATTGAATTCGCGCGTTTTATCGTGGTATAAAGAGATTTTAATGTTTTATCCTCATAACAAGATTTTACAAAGCGTGAATAACTTGCTGACAGAATTTCAAAGAATCCACGCACTAGTTGAGTTTAATGTCGGCTCTCGTGAATCCGTATATCATAAACCAATACGGTGCCCCGTAAAATCAAAATACCAAAGGAAAACAAAGTGGATACTTTTTTAGGAGTTTACAAAAGTTTCAAAAGTGACAGAACAATATGCAATTCTATAACGATCCAAGACAGGTCCTTGTCCGAAATAACATCGGGGGGTACGGATTATAAAATTGGACTTTGAGAATCGCCATTGAATACAGAAAGAAATATTTTTATTTACAAAGTGGATATAGAGACTATATACTATACAATATATATATATATATATATATATATATATATATATATATATATATATAAGGTAGCTATGCTAAGGCTAAACTTTGACCCGAATATTTAAATTTTCTATATTCTGTCTAAGGGATTAGTTTGAGGATAGTCAATAAGTACAAATCGATATGGGAGTATCGTATAAGATTCGCAAGAGTGCCAGTTGACGAAGGGGAACAAGGACAGAATTTAAAATGTGCAGCTTTCCCATCTGCGAGAACGTCCGGATCACGAGACAGATTCGCGTTTCAAACAAACTACGATGGAAGCAATATGCATTTCATAATATCCGGTAGGACGGGCACCGCGAGCGAGAGGATAAAGTTGGCTGAACTATGATTATGGCAGAAGAAGACGGGGGGCTTCAGGATGAGGTGAACGGTAAAGGGATGAAGTAACGGGACGGATGCCGGGCGTCTATCTCTGCCGTGGAAACACCATCGAACGAAGGCTTCTTACTTTAACCAAGAAGTCAGAATGCATTTCATCAAAACTTGCTGCACCCGAGTCACGAGTCACCGGAGCCGCTATTCGCTTCACTGTGGCGAATGGGAACTTCAATTCTGAAGGCTTGCATAGCTCGACGGGCCCGGATGTGTGTTCAGACTAGAAGTTTAATCGTAAATACAGACATCCGGTACGGAGCAACGCTGTTATCATTCACTGTTATCTATTCCGAAATACCGATACAGATACGTCTGTGACGCTTTGATGCGTCGGAGTATTTGTTACTGTGTGGCAATCGAAGTCGATCGGTTAATCCAATTGAGATGCACTAATTAGATCTGATGGCTCTGACGTAATAACTTGAATAAAGCAGCCCACGACGACGTTGGATCATTGCGCTGATAAGATTTGACCGAGTGACAGATATACATCAATAGATCTGACAGGGCAAAGTACACGTGGTCATTTCAGACTATCGGCATCGTCTGAAGTTGACGTATCTATTTGATTCCTATCGATTAGTATGGTAGATTTATTTTCGGTTGGTAAAACAGTTCTGAACAAATCCTATACCCATGTTACGGTTAAGAGTAAAGTTTGTTTGCCCTTACAGGAATTTTTGGTAAGATTGAAAATTGCGAATTTTGAATCTGCCAAAAAATTAATCTAATTATTTCTTTTACGATTATTATTTTTTCAATTCTCGTAATCCACGTGTTTCGTACCCTTTTTTCCTCACGATTTTTTTCCTCAATTTTCGTTTACTTCGCAGGTCGGAGTTTCAGGCGAAATTCCACGCATTGCGAATACAGTTTTGCGAGTGCACACGGTGTCGGCCGAGTACGGAAAGTTATCGGCGCGAATAAAGCCGGCTGAAATCTTAACAGCAATTAAAATGCAAATACAAGAAGGACTTAACGAGGATGTAAGGAAAACAGTGATTTCACGGTGGTACTAGGAGGCTTCAGAATGTTCTCTGCGTATCCTGGGGATAGCTCGGAGGGGGAGGTTAGGGTTGCTACTATGAGCAGTAATAAAGAAGGGTAGATACAGTGTAGTCGGTACAGTAGTAACAGTGGTAGACAATTATTTTCGCAACATTATTTCCGAGTCTCGGCAAATGAACGTTCCGACTGCGACTGGAAGGGTAGTAGCAGCCCCATGATGGTCCCTGTCAAATAAGTTGAAAGCTTTATGAACATGAAGCGACATCGAGGAACGGGTACGTGACTTAATCGAAATACAAAGAAAATTTCAAAAAGACAAAATGGTCCAAAAGCCAGTAGACATTATTATTTTGACGACAGTTACTAAAATGTGAAAGATATCAGCAAACTCGCATGAATCTTAGGTATTAAAAGGAAATCAGTTGGATAAAAAAAATTCGCAATATCTCATAGTTGAAAATATTATTCGCGAATTCACCCTGCAACTGCTTCTGAGATTCAATTCCTGAGCCTATCGACTGCGTTGGGTACAATTTTCAGCCCCAGCAAAATTAAACGTTCAAAGAGGCGCATTTCTACGACGCGAATTTCGTCACTGTACATGGGAAACCCACGAGCGCTTACGTTAATGTAATTCCCTACCGAAGTATGTATTTCAGGTTGTTGCAGCGAGTCGTGCACATTTTGCACTACGGAGACTGAATTATATTAATTGGAAGGCGACGCACAATGGGATCCCATTTATTTGAAACTATGTTCACAAAATTTGAATCCTCGTACGGAGCACGGAAACTCGGTAATGTTTCTCCCATAATACATTGTAACTTACAATTAGATATGGCTTCTTCCTTAATTCAAAAACAAGTGTCCTTCAAAGGCTGTTAAATATTCCAGGAGTTATAAAATTCAGCTAAATATTGTTAACAATAAAAATACATTTTTCACTACCCACCCCAATGGCAATTTCAAGTAATTGGAATAATCGATATAAAATTTTCAATTAAATCGATCAAAATTTTCAAAGTGACGTTTGTCTATGTATTTACGATAAATGCAACAATTCGCCAATGCTTACGGTTGGGTTTCGTTTTTGCAAGCTACGCGTGTATCGATTTACAATGGTATCTTGCAAGCATAAAATAATGCACCCACGAAATTTCTCTAGTGGCGAAGCAATTTACTCTGGGGAAACTACGAAATAAGCTCGAGAGTATAAAAAAGTTTTTCTATAAATCAAACGGGCCCGCACGAAAGACTTCACTGAAAGAAAACAGCCATTCGTTCGTTCGTCACGGGGAATCCTGGGAACAGGATGGATCCAAAGGGCCAAGGAGGAACTAGATTTCGCGAATATGAACATTTAGCAAACACGTCAGTTCCGCGATTCTTCCCGGTAGTGATTAATGGGTTAAATGCAAATTTATTTGTCATTCGCATAATTTTTTTTCGAACCCTTTTTTGCGACAAACAGGTGAAAGGGAGGGGTAAGAGTTTAACTATGATAACTGATCATCTTTGACACTCATTTATTAAGACTTAACGAATGCCTTGTATCACGGTCATACTTTGATAGGACCCGACGAAATATTTTCTACGACCTTTAACCTTTGATACACATCGAACGATCGTGACGGAAGTAATCATTGTATCAATGGCCGATGCAATTTCGCGGCCAGCCAGTAGGTGCGATTGGATTTTCGCCAAAATCGAGTATATATATCACTTCGGTGTCGAGGAAGGCTGAATCGACCTGTGAAAGGATTAGAAAAATGTCCTCATTGGTGTTCTTAAGCTTCGAGCTTTATGATACAGCCTAGTATAAAGTATCGATACAAAAGCTCCACGAACAAACGGTAGGTACACTCGATGCTTGGCCCGAAGTTTAGATCTGGCATAAACCGCGAAACCAAAAAAGAAAAGTATAAAGTAACGAAGTGTGAAGTGTCAGCGTAGAAGTAAATAAAAAAAAAAGGATACCCAAGTATCAACGAACTTTCTCAAGTGCTTCAATTTTTCATAAAACTGTCGTAAAGTTCGCTTGACCGTAAACGAACGTCGGATATAAGGGCGTGTAATTTTTTTACCCCCTCCACGAACCTCGTGCAACGAATTTCCAAACTTTCTTTTTTTTTAACCTTGTACCGACTACGTTTGGTCTCTTCGAAACTTTGCAGTGTCCATTTTTTTTTTCGTCTTTACAACCGATCATTGGAGAAAATTAGCGAAAGAGATGATAACGCTGCTTCATTCGGAATATGAATATATATATGTATACATATACCTACGCGCGCGTATTTACTACGGAAAGTATACAGTTTGTATACATATATATATATGCGCGAAAACGTTTGTATAGGTCCTGGGATAGATACATTTTTCATTGCCCGTTTTAACGAGGATACCAACTGCCTTCAATCCACATACACATGCACAGGTATATATGTATATATACATTACGTATATAAAAACCTAAAAATGTCCTCCATGCTGAAATAAAATCCTTAGTTTTTTTTTTCCACGCAAATAATACAGCTTTGACCCTCCCCCCTCCCCCAAAAAAAACAACATCGACTCCATGTTCCGTCTGGCTGCGTTTATCATTTACGCACTTCCAGTCGCACGGAAGAAACGCAAAACCGATAATAATCGACGAGAGAACGGGAGCCTTCCTGTGCCTTTGTTCCGTGCATACGCGAAGCTCCACATGCAGGATACAGACTTGCAGTACATAAAGTTCAGTAAACTATACATATATATATAGCAGTATAGAAGCAGCTAAAGTACCAGTGGATACCGAATATTACGTGAGGTTAGAAGAGGTCGATAGCCTATGAAAGAAACTCTAGCAGAACAAAAGTTACATCCGAATGGTTTCTACAGGATCCTAATACCGCCGAGATTAATGTCCCGTAGTAAAGCCTGGCAAGTTGGTTGTGCGGTCAGCATCAAAGGAAAGAAGGCGATAGCTTTATCAGTAAAGTTCTTATCAAGGCTATTCTTGGTACATATCCCAAAGCGTTCACCGGCACTTTGAGTTTCACTGTTGATATCGATACGAAGATAAGTATTTTATGAGACTGAAAAAAAAGATGAACGACTTAAAAAAAAAACTTCGCCAAGTGATAAACGGTATCACTGTTAACGCAAGTAAAACTTTGAAGTTGTGCATAAAAATTTATATGCTCGTTCTTACCTGTATGCGTTGAGTTAATAAAGAAAAAAAAAAAACGAAAAAGCACGTAAACATTGAGACAAACGAAATTCTCTTTGACAGTCGCGCGAACGAGAGACTCCACCAGGTACAATAGTCCCTTTCGCTGCGATGCCGGAGTCGAAAATTCTAATGGTGAAGAAAGGCTCGTTACACGGCTTTGCGATAGTTAAAGATTGTTTCGGTAAAGGCAGCTCGCGCGAATCAATCGCAATTACAAGCGAATGATTTTGAATTTTTTTCAACGTCATCCAGAGCTTATTTTGTTAAAAGAGGCAAAAGACGCGTATGAATGTGCCCGTTTACTTCGGTATGGTAGTAACTCCTTTGGCCGTTGTCGTAGGAAATTCGTCAGACAGCCCATTAAGCAAAGTTTGCCAAGTTCACAAGAGCCAGTTCTGTTCCCGTGGATGTCTATAGGAAATGACGTCACCGGTAACCAACCTACCCACCTATCGCGATACGTGGGTGTGCGCGAGACGCCTTCAGGCGTCGCGTCCCTTTCCAGCAAGTGGAACGTATTGTCCCGAACGTACGTAGCTCGTGAAATGTTAAAGCTCGGGGCTCCTGAGCATCGGGCGGAGACGTAGGTCAGTTCCGTACGCCGGTAAAGACCTTCCTGGATGTCGAACAATCTCAAAACCAGAGACAATTGAAACCGTGCGGTGACCTATCGAAATAGTAATGGCTGCCGGGGAAGTTCCGGTATGTTCATGGTTGCCACTGTTGCTCGTTCTGATATTCTGCTCGAAGTTTACATTTTCCTGTATATCCTGGCGCGCAAGGACGCTCGAAGGAACGTTTGTTCATCAATGGGACATGTTTAACGGACATTGTTATATATTTGTTTAAGATTAATAATAAAATTTTGGGTACAATGAACGAGAGGAACAAATACCATTTTATAATTGATTGTGGATATAAATACTATGTGATAAGGATTTATTGGCTTTTTCCGTGATTTTGACACCTTTTGTACTTATGGATTTAATATTCTTATTTCACGCACTTATTATAATGTACCGTGATAAAATCGATTTAATGAGCGTTATTATGATTTACGTACAGGCGAACGATGACTGCCAGGAATTTCAACAGAGATTTTAATTGATTGTCTTATATGAGTGACTATGGAATAATTTTTTTCAGTCGAAATTTAATGCATGAAAATTTTACAGAAAATCGTTATCACGCGCGAATACTACTTGGTTTACTATATGACGTAATCGCGCGGATAGAAATTCCGTCATTTTTAATTCTAAATTTCAATTCCGTTTACTTAAAATATATATTTATTTAATTCCATTTACTATTCATTTATACCGCAGTGATAGGTACAATGGTACAGGCATATAATTAAATACCTCTCAGCGGGCGAATAATATATGTATACGTAACGAAGGATTTAAGTTGTCAATTTTTACGGAAATTCTCTTCCCGGCCAATGTCTAAGATCTGCTGATCATCGATTATGGATACTTCGCACGGAAACTGATTAACGGGTATTTATATAATGTGCCTGTACGCGGGAGGCTGAAAATGACTTTATCTGAATAAGCGTAAAAATAAATTGATGTATATATAACGAATAAACTCTCCATTATGATATTCAATGGACGCTTGTAGAGCGTAGGATAGACTTTTGTGGGACGCAATCTCAAATTGTCATTATCATTATTATTAATGAGACACTTGAAAATCGTTATCGGTTCGACGGCTTTCAATGACTGTCGCATAAATTGTGATTAACGTTACGTTACCGTAACGCAACGGTAACGCGTAACATGCCGCAACGCTGCGGCAAACTCTGCCGCGAATCGGATGGGATCCATATTCGATTCGTAAACTTTTATATGTATACATATATATCACGTACATATACGCAGAGACGCAGCCACGTACGCAATGGAGCGATGCATTTTAATGCATTGAAATTGATAAACGATCGGTAAACCAAGTTGAAGAGATGCGAATGAATTTTTGAGGATTTTTGGTTTTACACGTGAAGTTATTCGTGTTATCGTTGTTATTGTTATTATTTTTATGATATTGTTATTATTAAGGATGGAAAATATTACTTAACGAATCACTGCACGTCGTGTGCAGATTTTTTTTTTTTTTTTCTTAAATTATAGCGTTTGAAGCACGTTAAAGATATTCGGTTATCAATATCTTCAAGTTTACCTGAAACAACAATTTTTCTTTTCCAACATCCAGCGTGTCTGGTGCAGCCGGAGTGCTATCCACTTATTGGCATATGCGCGAACGTAGGTATCTGCTCGTAAAACATCAGCTTCCTATACGTCACTGGGAAAGGTGCTTTATCTTTATTTACGATAACCAACATGCGAGACGACGATTTCGAAATGGCCACCTCCTCTGCATAGACGTCGTCGTAAATTTCCTGTCGCTCACGTGTGTATCCACCTACAGTACACACGAGAGTATATGAGAAACCCGTGAATTTTTCTGTTGCATTTGATGCCAACTATTGATACTACGTGGAATGAATTTGAGATAAATCGGGATGCTGAGGATTGAAGATTATTTTTTTTAATTTTCTTTTTTTTATCTAACTTATTTTGCTCCTTATACCAACGTAAGGTACGGTCCACATTTTTGTTTTCTTATTCGCAAATGAAATTTATTTTCACACTAGTTACGTTAAGCGCACACAGCAGGATGATAAGAATTGACAAGCATTGCCAGGCGCGACATCACCAATTGAGTTGAAGCAATTTAATTTTCTGTTACATTTTCCAAATTTACGTAATTCCGCTTCTGAATTTCGCGTATCTGTACGCTTTCCAAAACGAATAGGATACCCAGTGGATATGGGCTAGGTAGATAGGCAGTACGCGTAAGTGCGCTTAATAAATTCAACTGGACAGAACGGTCCAATCTGACCGCTGAAAATGTAATCTGCCTTAACGTATGTGCGGGTACGATTATTTTTATTCTTCTTTTTTTTTCGTTTATCCACCAAATCTTCGCAAGGCATTTTAGTCGGATAGTATGGAACGTGTGTGCGTTCGTTCTGAAATAAAAGTGAACTCGTTATTTATAATTTAATTTTTTCTCTCTCTCTTACTCTTTGCATTCGAACAATACGAGTATCGCCCGTGCACGCTTGAGAGACTATTTACATATATTGCAAACTTGAGTAACAATACAATTGTTAGTTGACAGAGAATTATTTGTTATAAAAAAAAATCCCTAGATCCCTAATGAAAAGTACATAACGTTAACGTGTCTAGTGACATATTGGTGATTATTTTTTTGTCAACACCTCAAACCTTTTTTAGTATATAAGGAAATATAGAATTTAATTGATTTTACTTAATAAAATTCATCGACTATTTTACGTTGATTCCAATAGCTTTGTGCGAGTTATTAGTTGGCTTATCGGTTCACAATAATTCCTGGATTACATCATGTCATTTTAATATGTCGTCAATGTCTTCCATACTGACACACATGCATTTTCTCGTCACGTATCATTAACTTTTATGGCACTGACACTCCTCTCTGCCATATACTTTTTTACCGGTGCGCCACTATTGAACTTGTACGGTTTAATGGATTTCCTTCACTTCTCTCTCTCTTTCTCTCCCTCTCTCTCTCTCTCTCTCTCTCTCCTTCTCTCTTTTTTCTACTTCCCAACCGATTTCATCCCTGCAGGTGACAGCTGCCGTCGACTTGTTGAACTTTATCAATTCGTCAAAATTTCGAGGTTGATAAAATTATTTTACGATTAATTATTCAAATAATCAATTCATCGAGATTAATCAGTGAGCTCTCAGTGAGATATATATTTTTCTAAAAACGAAAAAAATGTTTTTTTTTTTACAAGATCGCTTATAGGTATAAAATTATTAATTCCAGCGCGAAACGCACTCGGCTAGAGTTCTTTGATCGAGAAAAAATTCATTGCCGCTTATTGTTGCCAATGAAAAAACGACGTCTGCTATATGTATATATCATATTTATTAATATTATATTATTTACATTATATTAATATCTATATAAATTATGTGTATTATAAATATTATATTAATACGTATATAAAAAATTAAACGTAAGTAAATTTCAAATGGGAAACCCAGTCAGAGTAAGAACTTTTCACAACGCATTATCGGATTTTAATGCTCGGTAACGTTACGAGACGAAATTTCTGAATAAAATATCGCTGTTGTCGCACGACACGCCTCATACATTTTAAATCTGGCTGCTTTATGTAATGCCCTCGTAAGAAATGACAGTTTAGACTATACGCCACGAACACCACGGATGCCATTTGCATGGCAATGGAATATGATGGTGGCGGGTTGAAGACGTTAAAAAAAAATTATTCTAAATAAAAACTCGCAATATAAAAAAGAATAGAACCAAGAAGTAAAGAAAAGGTAAAAAAAAATTTAACTTATCTCAGACACAGCCCTTTCGCAGATTTAAATTTCCTAACACGTGCGTGTACCTTAGAGACGTCGCGACGCTGGCTGACGCGTATATATGTATATAAAAAAAATTAAAAAAAACATCCAGACAATATACAATAGTCATCCTCTCCGTGACTTGTTGATAACAGAATTCGCTTGTCAATTTCAGATTTATCTCTTCCATTCGGTCTTCCTCGCACCCTCCCTCCGCCTCTACACAGTACACTAATTATACTAATTAACAAACGATTAACTAACTTTATCACGTATCACGTATCACTACCCCTGTATACCTAGATAAACGTCTCAGTACTCGAAAGCAATTTTCAGCTGCCATTATCTCTATGGTATTTAACCATAAAAGCCCAGGAGTTTTGGGGAGGAGCTTTTCAAAATGTCTGACTACGCCCGTTGCGGAAGAGGTCTCGGTGCCCCCGGCGTATCCTGCGGTGCGCGATATCGCCCTTTAAAAATGGGTACCCACTTTTTAGTCAGGGCTGCGACCGGAGAATAATGTCCACAGTTCACCGAGGTGAACATCAGGTTAACTCCGTCCCGCGCAACCCTCCCGAGCTGCGTGGCTTTTGGCCCCATTAGTAGCTGCGCCGGCGTAATAAATTTTGACGCTATTAGGAGCATAAAAATAGAGGAGATCCTGAAGCAGCCATTCGTAGCTACACGTATACAGAGAAACAAGAATGTAATAGGGAAATGGGCTTACGCAATGCGCGTATCTCATACTGCAGAGTGCAGTGCGGTTATAGTACCGCAACGGAAGGCAAGAGTAAACCGAAAAAATATGCTGATAAGCGCAGAAAAGAAGAAAAGTAAAAGTCCAAGAAAGCTGATAAAAAAAGAGAAAGTTGGGAATGCGCGGTAAGGGTGGTTACTGTTACAGGGGTTGAAGTCCCACGGGGACGGTGAGCTTTGTCTCTAGCATGCATGAGCTTTTTCAGGAAGCATAAAGGAGCTGCTGGTTATGGCTTTAAAGAAACGAGGGTCTTCTGGGATGTGAAGGGAACGGAAGGCGTCGCGACGCCGACCCCGTTGAATTCATTCGTGGGCAATGTTGACACGTGGGTCTTATGGGGGAGGATTATATTATACGGTGTTCTAGGTAGGCCGAGCGGATAGGAGATTGCTAGTAGATCATGCGGAGAATCTCACGGTTGATCCGCGTCCCGACGTCTCGTGTCTTCCGGCTTGTCCATCGGCGGGACACACACACGGGATGCTGAATGATCGCGTAAAGTCCCCGAGTGTTTCTTCCGCTTTATTGATACGCTGAGTGCGGGAAATCAACGGCAAAGTTCGATGGATTTTATACACTGGCTTTCATGGGTAACGCATTTGCCCCTTTTCAAGAGCAATAGTTCACTCCCGACAGTGGAAATGGCTAGGGTCGCCAAATCGGGAAATATTGCCGATTGCTGCTATCCGGTAAAGACCGTTTCATTCACCTTTGACCCTCTTACCGTGACTTTTATCTTTTACTTCTCCTTCGAATTCCACCCTGTCCCTCTTTGGTCGTTACTTTCTACCTATATTTATCGGAATCCATATTTTTTACTTAAATTCGTTTTTTTTGCTCTCTTAAAAATCCCAGATAATTGGATTGCTCGTCAGATACTTTTATCTTTAAAAAGATCATTATTTTTTTTTTTTTCTGGAAAATAAACTCATCTCGTAAGCTGATCAAATTGCTTAAGGTTAAGTCCACGTCAATTACAGGGTACGATAAGATGAAAAACTAACAGCTAGTTCCTTCGACTCGGAAAAATCTCAAGGTAATCTCACTTCATCGCTAAGATCAAAGGTACACACTGCGCTCAATAATCCACGGTATTCAAACCGGAAGAAGTGCCAGTACGTATTACAAGGGACAAAGCTAAAACTCCTCGAAAATCTAAGAACAGGAATATCTATACTCTATTCGAAGTAATTACGATGCAATATCCTCTTCCAGTCCTCTGATCCTTTCCCCAAGGCATCCAGCATCTTCCGAAGCATCAAACATTCATAGCCAGATCATTATCAAAGAACACAATCATTACCATGCACCGAGTAAGACCTAAATTTTCCAAAGTCTTGATTTTTATAAAAAAAAAAAGAGCTTGAAGAATGATTATCATGCAAACCCCAAGACTCTCTGAAATGATTAGATCCACCGATAGCTATGCTCAGTGTCAAACAAATATCCCGGATATCATTTATGCATAGAATTCAGATCTGGATGATTTGATTGAATTAGAAATATACTATAGGACGTGAGCTTAAAAACTAATTTGACTACTGAGTTTAGCCTGTGGCTATAGAGGGCTCAAACTTTCTCGTCTATATGCACTGCTGTCTGACTATACTATACACCATTATGATATATACGTACACTTAAACATATCTGGTGGCAGCGTTTGCTATGACCGTGTACCGTTTAAATTCAAATTCTAACCCAGTTTCGAAAACTCCCATGAAAATTTACTTGCAGCAACCTCAATGTTGTAGGTAGATTTACACGTAGCGAAACGAGAGCTTTTCTCGCCTCTGGATAGGAACTGGATGGACAAGTCACTTTCCCATTGAAATCAAACTCACGCTGATTGTAGTTTATTATATTGTATAATATAGCTAAGGGTTGTTGATTTTACTCACATCTATCCACTATCATGACTGCACTCACCAACGTCGAAAAGATTCTCGTGTCACGTGCACATTGGTATCGTAGCCTTTGCTTCCTCTTTATGCCTTTTCGCCTGCAAAGAAAAAAAAAAAAAAAAAATGAATAAAATAAAAGCTCAGCTGCCAGGCGCCTTTGTATTCTTTACACGTTACCCGAGAATTATATGTTCCGGAATTCAAGAGACGGCTGGAATTTTGGATAACAGTGGATTTTATTTTTAAATGCTTTACGGGAATGGATCAACGTTCCCTTTTTCCCATCTTCTTCGTTCCATTTCTCGATTATGCGAAATCTTTCGTATTTCCATATTACCAAAAGCTCTTCGCAAATATACAAAGGATCATGTGCTCTGTGCTACTTGAAAGAGATTGATCTTTAAAAAAATCTCCTCGGAGTAACTCCGACGCAACATACGTCGACTGACAAATTGGATTATATATATGGAATAACATTTTAACAAGCAGTGCTTTGTATCGTCGAATAACTTCCTGCCGTACAAATTCATTGAAAAAAAAAATCGAATTCCATATTGGAATTACATTCGTAACGTATAGTCCGTGATTCGTTATTACTGTATTGTATAGAAATACGAATGACAAGTGCAGCCTAGGAAGAAAAATCTGCCGTTCATCGCGACCGAAAGTCGTTCGTTGTAATATTTACGTTTATCATTCGTGCCAAATGTAAATCGGAGATCCTATCGCTTACGCCGACCGATACGTTTCTAAATCACTCGCTACGTTTACTTTCCAACCCGCGTTTACCAATCGACTGTTATACAGATTTTCTGCTGGTTAAATATCGTTCCTCTCGCACGTACCAATAATACGAGCAGTCGTTATCGTACAATACTGAATCGAGAATTTCTCTAGAGCTATTTCGATATTTATCACGTTGATAAATTGCATTGGGATACAATAATAGTAAACCGCATTGCTAAATACACGTGCGCGTTCAAGATATTGTTTAATAACGTAGCTTCATCGCGTACGATTGAGATTTTATGATTCCAATTATTTCTCAAGAATCTTAATGGCACAATCGGACTGCATTGTTCTATTACGATAAGTAAAATACGACTGATTATTTTTACGAATTATTATTTCGCAACTATCAGTAACTGTGTAGTTCGATACGAATGTAATTAACAGTAAAAACTTATTGAAATAATGTCATATAAAGTATACAAATAATTACTAGTTTGATGAACTAGAGAAAAATTAATACGAGTTAGGAAGTAATTAAAAGAAACAATAGTTAGGCATGCCGTAATATTTTTTTTTACATTTCTACACCAGTAGTACATAAAAAAATTTTTTAATCCCAAACATGTGTGTAGGTGACACAGAAGGTTATCTAGAGCGAAAAAATGTCAATACTTGATTACCATCCTGATACGTCTTTCTTTGGTTACTTTCGCACGAGAAAGTACAAGTTACAAGGTGCAAGGCAATGCCATTCGCGTTTTGAAGTAAAAAGTTTAGGCAAGTCTTGCTCCTGCCCAACTTCAGTCCTTCGACATACCGGAGCGATTTACACGAACGCTAAGGCTGATGTAGAATGTCTTCATAAAGGCATAAAAAAAAGGTCAGATAAAAATGACTGGATCATTGTCCAAAACTGCTCCATCTTCCACCCTATCGTTAAACGTTTGAAAATTATCTGATAACGAGAGGAATAAAGTCCCTTCTGCCCCCTAAGATCTCATAGTGCTTCTCGCGAACGGGTCCAACCAATATGCAAGATAGCAAAGGGAGAAGCGGGACGTTTCGGTAAAAGTGTCCGGGCCAGGCAAAAATCCGTCCTTCCTTATCCCCACCGTCATCCTTCATCCCCAAACCCCAAGAATTGTCTGACTTCAGAGTTCGAGTTCAATTTTCCAATTTCCCGGCTTGTCACTCTCCCCTTCGAATCTATTCGCTTGGAATATTTCTCGGTTCCTTGACACGGGCGCTCGCTCGACTCCCCGCGTCGGTTATTTAAAATTCCCACGGGCGTTCGTCTTCTGTTTTAAAAATCACTCCGGCCCGCTTAGTATGCCAGGATGGCCGTGCTAGTCGACTGTGATATTGCCTTAGCGTTACCTCCCTATTTCCCCATCTTTCTCTCGTCCTCTCGTGCTCCACTACTTCCCTTTTTCTCCCCCCCCCCCCCGCAGAATCGTCTCTATCCTTACCGGATTCGCCTTTAACCTTTCCTCCTCGTTACAGCCACCGTTTCTTCCTCTGCCGCGCTCCTTTATTTCCCGATTTTTCGTTCTTCACTCTCACTTGGCATCCTACTCCACTTTTCTTGCATCTTAACCAATCCACGATCCGAAGATAACATTTCGATATCAATGCCTCATCGAAACGACACTTTAAAACCATATTACAAATTGATCGATCGATCGGATATTACTGATAGCTGGACTAAACTTCGAAATCCGTCGAACAACGATCACCATCATCGATAATAATACGACGTTATCGATATCATAGGAATCGAAGATGGTTACGCCACGTGGATATCGATCCTCGAATCAAGTACGATAAAGTAACTGATGAAGGAAGAAAAGATAAAGGATCAAAAAAAATGACAGCACACAAGTAAAATCCAACGAAATCAATTGTCTCCTTAACGAGATGATTTGCTTCCCGTTTTTGGCTTTTCTAATAATTCCACTGATCGATGGCTTCGACGTAAACAGCTCAATGAAAATATCGATCCTCCTCCATCCTCAAACTTTCAAGGTGATAAACTGCACTTGGCTTCCTGATAAGGCTATGGGAATTTCCTGTAAAATAATAATCATCCTACAAGGCACCAACTAGCTACGACCAATACATCCCCCTATCTCGCATATACGTATAAAGTCATTTAGATAATGGCACAACTTCATGTAACTGGTACGCCAGTGTCCACTAAGTAAACGATAAATACTGCTTAGTTTTTACAGCCAGTACGAACACCTATACCCTATACACGTCACGCTTATAACGTAACTGTTATCTACGGCGGCTTCAAAGTTACTAACTTCACCAACACCCCGAGACGAAGTAGGGCAGCGTTAATCACGAGAACAGTTACTAATTTCCAATTACAACAGAGTATACTGATGCCATACTACTATACCGTAATAGACATATTTTCGACTGATAAAGCAGAACGAAGATATCGTTAATAGCAGAGAAGAGATACTAATTTAATAATAATAATAATAATACATATGTTCTCGGTGAATATGACATTTTTAACCACGGTTATACGTATGTTACACGAGTCGATGAAAAATTCGCTTCTTCGGTACGATGACCTTTTTAAGGACGACTCGGTGCATAATTCGCGAGCTTTTAATTTCTTCGTATCGCGTACGAGTCCTGCCACTTTTTATTTATCGTCACGACCAACTCCTACAGCTCAAACTCGCGCGGGCTTCTCGGCCGTTGAACGAATTTTTGACACCCGTGAAAAGTTTCTCGTCTTGCCAGCACACGTGGTAACGAGCACACGTGCTTTAATTTTCCATGACATTCTTTACTTTTTCTCGGCGTTATTTTCCTCCTCGCATATACATTGCGTACTCTATCCGCGTCTGCACGTATGCGTAGATGAGAGGTAGATATGAACTACCCACATGGTCCTGACACGAGTACCACCGACTTCCCTATAAAAAAAAATAACCAAGGTGGCTTTCGAATTGCCACGAAAATTTTATCCCTCTATGAGCTACGTAAACGTCATTCTTTATACTCGGTTCATCCATCTAAACTGATGTTTTACGCCGAAATAATAATCATATGACATTAGGATGCGATTGCATTAAGAATCCGTGAATACGTAAGTGGCGAATCGCGCACTTTCGCACATAGAAATACAGTAAACAAGCACGAAGCGATAAAAGGTTGGTTTGCAATTTTGTTCTTGTTGTAGTGTTACGGCATAATGCAGTTGCGGTCTTGACTCTTTTTTTGCTGATGAGGTAAAAAAGTAAATCCGTTATCGAACGCATTTCTGTTTCTGAATAACGTCCACCCGTTACAACGTACCTAGTATACTGGGTGTTGATATTTTTTAGTGAAAAAATGTCGCAATCACAATTAAGGTCGGCGGCCATTCGATAGCTGTGATATTTGGAGACGTTGCGAATTTACGAAAAAAAAAAAACTTTGTCCCGAACGAAACGGAGCCATTGAATTTTGGCTTTAATATTTATAGTGGAGCAACAACCGGCGCTTCCAACGGCAAATATAAGAGACGGTGTTCACAATGAAATGAAATCTATTATTTCAGGTACGTTGCATTCTTCCGCGAAGGGCAGCGCGAACCGCGAAATACAATTTATTGGTTTGAACTTTTGCTCGACGACGCAATGAATAGTTACTCGTATGTATTATATAAATAGCTGCGAGGGAGCTTTACAATGGCCGTGGAGCAAGTCACAATGTTGGTCCGGGACAAACGATATAAGCCGCAACAATGTCCATTTTTTTTTATATACGGATTAACCATATCATAGCGTAGAAAGCTAATGCAATAATACCACTGAACTTTGACGACTTCACCCAAGGGCATCCAGTATCAAATAAAGCACAATAACTCAACCGTTATAATTCCAACTTCCCGACGCAAGCCTTCCTTCAAAATTTAAAAGCGCAGACGTACAGAGCTCGACATTCCTTTTTATACGCTTATACACGCAGCACGCGTTAACACACGAGCATATGCAGCTTTACGATTTTACACTGGACTACTTTTCCAAACCTAACCTACACTGTACCCGAAGCTGCACGAGTCCACGACTGCAGCAGCCATAAGTTTCCCTAGGTACATTTTCTAGCGTAACAGACTCCGTACGAGTGGATATACGACACTGATTAAAATCCGGCGATAAAGCCATACGACTGCTGACCCGACCCTGTTTGATTTAGGACAATAAATAAAATATTACATATACATAAATTCTCGTTCCCGTAAAGAATAATATGTTTAAATTTTTGCAATGTTTTTTTTTGTATCCTACAAATATCGATCAAAGATTTTTTTAACGCATGCGACAAACACGTGGGTGGACACCGTATACGACACGCGTCAGCATCGACGTTTCTATGCGTCGTGCCTGATGGGTGTTTAACGTTGATTGATCGAATCCATGTTCAATTGGCGTTGTATGCTTATATTGGGGTGGGGGAGGGGGGAGGGGGCGCGTCCGCAAATATACATATCTGCATTATCTATGGTTCTACCCGGAACAACCAATAAATGGTTTATGGTTATTGCGCGCTCGAATACCTATATGTACCATATACCTGGTGGTATATAATTCGATGCTTACAGGTATATCTCTGTATGCAGGTAGACGGGCAAAGGTCGCATAATTTATTATGCTAACAGTGACCATGTGACACGCGCTTGATGGGCCGCCGTTCGACCTCGCTTAACGTTACTTCCCCGTTAACGTTCAGCGCTCGAGTATTGCAACGTCCAGGTGTACCTTGCGAGGCAAAACTAATCGGGCGAATCGTGCGGAAAATTCGCAATGGAACTGTCGTCACTGAATTACGTCTAGATACATGCGGAGGATTAAACTGCTTGCTTCTATATAAATATGATCGCTGTGATTATGTTATGCACGCTGAGGCTTCGAAATATCGAAAATTCCGGTGTATTATAACGGTTAGGTTAGGTCAGGCTGAATTTCGATAATATTGGATATCGTTTTATTTTCACAGCTGCCGCTTATGCTGGCCTGAAGTGCGATCCTGTCGTTTCGCGAAACTGTGGCGATTTTACGGTTACACTTTCGCGGCTCCCCTGGCTAAAACTCTGACCGGGAGACTTGAGTTTTATCATTCGAATGGAAATTCTTTTCCGATACTCCGGTTGCACTGTCGTAATAGAGTTCATCAAGTTTATGTATATAGATGAACGTCGAACGTTTTCAGACTCGCCAAATATTATATGACGAGCGTGAATTTTGCGGTTGAATTTTACACGCTATACGTTTAACAGCAGGAACAAATAAATTTTGAAATTGATGAAATATTTTTTTCATTATTAAAATATAATTCGTACGCTATGGGTAATCGTGCGCGATTGCGTGTATCGACGAAAGGATCGATACTTTGTCCCTGATACCAGTACTGGCTGTTCATTAAATTTAATCAAAATTTTCAAATGTTCAATTCAACTGCCAAGAATGCATAATACGATCGTCCAACCTAACACCCTTGTAGACAATGCAATTTCTTCTTTCGTATAGTCCTCGGTCCGATGCACTCGGGAAACTTTAATCAGAAACCAGACGCGGTGTACGTGAAAATTTTATCAAAGAAAAAAAAAAAATAATGAAATTCACCCTACGTGATAAACGTGTCAAATCCTACAAGATTTTGATTAGAGGGCCGCGTCTCTTATCAAAATTCAATCATCAAATCCCCAAGAGCCACGCCCACGTCAAATTCATTGATATCTCCTGATTACGATTTCAAGACAGCGAAGTCTTACTGACACTGCTGTATGCGCTGAAGGTACACAAAATTCTATACCACCCATCCCACCCTCACAATTTAACGATAAGGGCTAAAAGTTGGGGCTGATTTTACTTGGCCTTTAACCTTCCAATTCACTCTTCGGCTTCTTTGACTTCGTAACCTTCTGAGGTCCTGCGACTGAGCTGTGCTTCGCAATTTTAAATGGTCTAGCATATCCGCTAATAAAGGTCCAGGGGTGCGGATCCTTCATCCCCGGCAATAATACACGCGCGGCTTAATGGACTTATGGTTATTAGGGGTGCGGGGGCGGAGGGGGGTTGTTTTGATAAAAGAGTTCAAACCGAGAAGCGCAACCAGGGTCGATGATGGTTTCAGACAAGGCTGGACCAAGTCCACAATTATATTTTTAATTATACACGGAGATGCGAAGAAGATTGCATAATTTCTCAGAGTAGAAATATATAGGTCATAACGTACCCACCCTATCCCTGCGCCACCGATGTTTCTACTAATTGCAACAGGGTGCCTCATTATTTTTCAATTACGAGGTACGTATATACCTACCCTCCCCTATCATATTCTATAGAGTATACATGAAGTAGAGCATAGAGTGTAATATCGCTGGGAATTGCCTACGGAAATTAACTGATTAATATACGAAGGAAAGTCAGGCCTAGTCGATTACCCCAAAATCAATTAATCGCCGGTCCAATTATCGTAACGAGATCCGAACAGTCGTCAAGTATTTTTGCAGAATATTTCTAAAAACATTATCTCGTTCCGCGCAGTTTTTTTTTAAATTTTCTACCATGCAACGTGGGACGTCTACGCCCCACGTGGCACTGAAAGTGATAAGGATGATTTTTGCAAAAAAAAATAAACATGGAATCCCACTATACTTTAATCTTAAGAGTACCTAAGGGCTGGCTCATACCGATAAATATTTATGTACCGTTGAAATTTATACTGTATAGAAATCAATTGATATCACTTTGTTATCGTATCGATTCTATTTTTAGTCGATAAAACAAAAAAAAATAAATCTCCGAGTCTTTTGACGTTCGCGAACTTATTACCACTTATGGAAAATTCATAACTCGCCGGTTCATAAAGTCGAGCTAAAAAGTTTCGCGAAATCGTGCCTTTCCCTTCTTACTCCCCCGTACTAACCTAACGTCGCGTCGTACCAAGAGCCACTTGAATTTTATGGAAATATTGCGCAATACAAGAAACTCTTTTTGCGGCACGTATGCCAAGAACGTGAACAAAGTTCCAATAGAATCGTGGCTTCGCAGCCTCCGTGATGCGAATCCTTTCTCCTTTATCATACAAGTATTTTTCGCTTGTCAATCGCTCCCTCCCTCTCTTCCTCTCTCTCTCTCGCCGATTGTATTCTCTTTAAAGGCGCGTTACTTTTCCTTTCTCTTTAAATCAAAGGAAGAATTTATGGGATTTTCAAAGAGCAAACGGATGTACAAAACACTGCGAAGAAATCCCTTTGATGAAAAATACTAACGTTGTACGTGCTATTTTTTTTTTGGTTCTATTTTCAGGAAAAATTTTAGAGGGTCAGCGTCAGGCTCTTACTATTCTCTTGATCCTTGTATGTACCCCGAAAACACTTTCCGCGACAATGAATATTTGGCTACAATAGCAAAGGGGAAATTTCGCAAAGTGTCGACTGGGAAAATTGCTTTTCCACGAATAAGTGATAGGGATTAAAAGTCGGTGAAGTCCCATTTAAGGGACATGATAATATTGACGTGGGACATCAGGTAATTCATAAGGGGTCCCTAATTGCGGGACCTATTATAAGGGAAACTTGTGTCAGCAAAGTCGTTAAACGAAGACTCGGCGGGTTCGCGAGGTTCTCCTTTGGGAAACCGTGAGAGTGACATTCCTGGAGAATAATCGATAATACCCAATATCCCCTACGGGGACGAAGATAGCTGGAAGCACTTGACTCTCTGAACACGGAAAGTCAGGATTGACTATCGGGCATCGAAAATTGTCTGATAAGAGATTTTTGTAAGTATCAAGTGAAACGTACTTACGTTTGTAATTTAAAAAAATATATACTGTATATATATATATATGTATATATTAAAATGAATTAATAATTCATATGTATGACTTTCGAATTTTCATTTTATTAATTTTCGATACTTTTCTCGATTTTTGGAAATTCAAACCCTCTTTAATCAGCTGTTCAACGAAAATTTATTTTACCATTAATCTGACGTGTCACTATACTGCAAATTATTAAGTCATATGAATATGAGTTCAAGGCTAGTTTAAGGTACGATAACAATGACTGGAAAGATTTTTATCATCGATTAAAGTCAAACGGAATTCTTTGCTCACGACGTTCTGTGATTTCGGCGAACGTGCTGATGAACTTCTTACGCTACTGATTAAAGGGGGCAGGTATTTAAATAAGATTCAGCTGAAGTGACTTTAACGTAATAATTAAATATATTGAATATCGATGTAATACAATGAACATGAGCAAGGGTACCTACGTGTTATCGGTCATTGAGTTAGAGCACGACTGCCCTTCTGTCTTGAAAAAAAAAAGAAGAGAGTCTGGATGTGGCTAGGAGATAAAGTAAAGGACTGGTGATAGAGACACATAAATTAGCGAGTGCTAGTTGGTGGAATGTGGAATGTGAAAAAGTGAATACAGCACACGTGGAAAGTGTCTTGGGAAGAGAGTAGCTGCAGATCGCATCGATGTGCCAAATTTAGGTATTGACTCTTCAAGTACCTAAGAGATAACGAACACTGTGAATAAGAGACCGTGGGTGAAAGGTATGTTCACAGGAGAGCCTGTGACGTAAAATTATTAGGGACTGGTATATTAAATGCCGCTTTATATAAGAGTAGTGTGCAACGTGTGGATGCACCTTTTCGCAAGTGCCATTCAGATGGAATGAAATTGACATCGATTCCTGTACGCGACGTCGAGCCTCGTAGATGGCAGCAGGACGTTTTAATTAACATTTCCTCTCGTCCTTTTCTTTTTTACAGTGTTTTCTTTTTTCCAAAATTTCCTACCACCGCTAAGAGCGATCCACTTAGCCAGAACGGACAAAACTTATTCCGTCACCTAGCTGCGCGAAAGTTTGCCATTCCCATCAGTTTCGCGAATTTCCATTAAAGCATTTGGCATGTTCTCGCCGATCACTCACAATCCTGGATAGTAGTTTAGTCTCTTCACTCACTTTCTATTTGTTTCGTCCATCTCGCAGAATATAGACGCGGCAGCAGGATCGATCGCAGCGACAAGTAGTGAAATTCGCAAATTCCTTTACGGTGCGTGAGCTGTGATAATGTAAATCGGTAAAAAAAATTTTTCAATATAATCCGCGAAAAATAAAAATCGATTTTATTATTAATTACACGCGTAATTAAGTCTTAATCGCAAAGATTTTATTTCTGGTGAAGAGATTCATCGTTTTGCGTTACGCAAAAAAAAAAGGTAACCGTACCGCCAAGCAGTATTGATAAAGCAATGCGAAAGAGACCAGAATTATGTAAAGCTTTGCTAATTAATGACTTTTCGAGAATCACATTTTTAATATGAACATTGTATTATGAGTTTCCGATTAAAATCTATCACTTGTCATTTTTCAATTTTACGTCACTTTCGATAATGATCATAATACATTAACGTAACGTATTAATTAAGCTTTGCTAAAATTACCTAGCAAAGCTCGGCGAGGGTAGACGAAATCGAGTATAAATATGTACTGCCTTGGTATTGAATCAAGACGTCATAAAGTAGTTACAGCATCCAAGAAAATCCAGGTGCATAATTAACGTCATAGCCGTAAAGACTTAATAAATAGCTTAAGTAAATAATCCTTAAATCGCATAAAGCGTTATTCGCAATGCAGAGAGGTCGATTCTAAAGACGACGCTATTGCGAATTCCCGTGGAAAATTTCACATAAAGCTAAGGAAGAGTACAGCTCTATCTGAAAACTTTTATAATTACAAAGTTCCTCAAGGCGCCATTGTTGTAAGAATACCCTTCAATTAAAACCGTAGATACTACTGCATACCTGCTTCAGAATATCTCTAATGAATTTATTAAAAATTTACCAATAAATGAATATTCGCGAGATTCAAAGCTCGTGCCGATAAATATCAATATCTATAGCCATATGCGATAATCAGTATGACGTTTTAGCATATGTACTTGTACGAGTATGTAAAAGAGATAAAACTCAAAAAAAAAGTATACTGTTATCACGATATGACTATGGATCTCGATAATAGTATTGGACGGTCCCGAGAAACTTTCTCCCTCTTCCCTTATATCGGAACGTAGCGCATTATTCGATTTTACGGTCTCCCGAGATTTCAGTAAAATGGCAATTCCGTTGCCAATCGAACCGAGCCAAAAGTATGCGGTATAATGAATATTAAGTGCCGCTTGTCGTCAGATGTTATAGCGAATGACCAGAGATAGATATAGTATCATGAATGTACTATAGCGTACAATATTTTCTATTTACCGTACACGTATGTAGGTATAATGGTACCACAAGCATGATATAGGATGTACCATACACGGAAGCGGTATAGGTGGTAAAATATTTTTCGGTACTTTATTCAAGCCCCGTTTCCCTGTTCCAGACGAAGGTAACCGTCGAGAAAGGCGGTTTGCGATAAGAACAATCTTTTTCGGCATTTCCCTGCAGATGGCGTTTTGCATTGGCCGATGTCGCCGGCAGAAAAGAACACTTGGAGTATGGCAGCCGTTACGGATAACATGGTATAGGTATATAAAAGTATACCAGTGTTATCGAAGGGGTTGCTGTAACGCGTCTTGTCTTATTTTTAACTTCTCAAAGTTGAGTCTTCGTGCAACTTTGCCGATCTACCTTGCGGCTTCTAAGTCCTCAGCATGGGACTATAAGTGTACTTTACAGTTGGTCGCCCTGTTCTCGCGGTAATAATACTTTCTTTCAGCGTGTATCTCGAGTTGGCATCTGAAAGCGAAGTAAACGGCCCCGGGTCGACCTGAGAGAGAAAGCTTCCTCGAGGATAAAAGTTCGCCCGGTATAAAGATTTCTGGTTAGGGAGGAGAAAAAAATCCTTATCTGGAGCAAGTAAGGTGACGGGATTTGAAAAAATAAAAAAATCAGTGTAAAACAATGGAAACTTGGTGCACCGAGTAAAATTGTGAAGGGTCGAGATTTAAAAAAAAAATTACTAAGTTGTACAGTTACGTTGGTTAAGTTGGAAAAATTTACCTCAAAAAAAATCAAAATATCTAGCAAGGTACATATTGCTAGGGGTAATTTGACATAATTTGCGTACGGAATTAGAGCCGACTTCTTGGCAATAACTCAATCCCCAATTGGAAGATTCAAGTAAGTCTGAAAGCAATCAGTGACCAAAAGCCATCCTGTCGAAACTCTGTAGATATGCAATCATCGACTGTCAGGGTGCTTATCGTGTCATGTGCCACCCGTTATATAATAAATCATTCCCATTTAAGAAGGGCAAGTTATTCATCAAATATATAAAACAAGTCAGGTGATCGTGAAAGGTAGACATCAAAAGGGACTGTACTACACGAAACGATATACGATAGAGAAAGATGCTGGGAGGATTACATTCGGAAAAATTAGCCGACAGATGTATTATGTAAACAGGAAGAAAACATAGAAGACAAAGGAACGAGAATATACGAGAAAAATTGGAAAGAAGGGTGCGCAGACTCTCCTTCGATACGGTCGGATAAGAGGAATAAAAAAAAAAGAAGTTTGATAACGCGGAAACCATTTCGAGGCAGTTCGTCAGATAATCATGCAACTTCCTACTTGTCTGTTTTATCTTTTCCTGGTGGGAGGGACGAATGGAGAAAAAGGCTTCGGCGACGGAAACTTCTTACGGAATAAGGGTAAAAGTCTTCTCTGTGCACGGGGTATATGTATGTACCAGAGGATGACGGGGAATGAAAGAAGAGACTCTTAGAAACATTTTTCATTTGCATGTTGGTACGCCGAGCACGTTTCCGCTATCCGGAGTTGAACGCAAACGCGTCTCCCAACCCTGTTGGAGTTCGAACTCCTATAAGAACTCGAAAGGGTACATTCCTGACAATCGTCAGACACTTCTCATTCCTCTCGTCGCCATTGCACCACCTTCTTCTCATCTTTCTCATTCCCTTACGCTCTAACCACTTCTACTTCTATCCCTATCGCCATGGTCTTATTACTTCTTTTCTTCTCATACAACCTTCGCCTTAACTTCTACATTCCATCCAGAACGTTCGGTATGGCTTTGGCACTCGGCCGTGCGGCAACTTATCACAGAATTAAAATTGAACTCAATGCTCCGAACAGTGCCGTTACAGTAAGACGTTACTTTTAATTGTCATTCGATAGGAACTGCGAGAGAGAAAAACTAACCTCTTTGGTACCATCCCGCTCAACGACTCTCCTTCTACATGAATTCAGCCGATGTAACGCGAGGGCACAAATCAAATTTCGCGCTCTTTCATCCGCGAAAACGGCAGTCCGCATGTACGTGACGTTTCAAACGCCATACGATCAATACCCGTCGTTAAGGTCTACCAAGTTTCTACTCTCTTCCGAAAAATCCTATCGTACCAACGATTCACTCAGACGTAAATTATCACGTCGGCAGCCATTACCAATGACATTCTTTATTCTTATCAAATGATTCGGTGAAATGTATACTATATATCTGTAATACCTTATACCATTATAATACCTATATATAATAACATTTTTGCGTAGTTCATTCTAAATTACTAAACTTACGTCAAAGTATTTTCGTAATGACTAAGCACCTCGTAATATTAACTTTCGTACTTACCGCGACATCTATTTCCAATCGTTACCACTGAGATTCTCCAACGGCGTTCGTCTACGCGTCAATAATGCCTTCTTAAACTCTCTGTACAACTAAAAAGTTTTTTAAAGCACCCTTTTTTTTTTTTTAAACGCAACAGCCGACTGCGTTACAAGACTCAAGAAATTCAGAGAGGTGCAACTAGTAAAGAATTGAAAAGTATTGTAAGGAAGCGTCCTATCTTCACTGAACTACGGCTACGCCACTCGCGGCTGTTTAGCGAAGTTCGCTTCAGTAACTCTGAATAGCTCAAGTTGCTCGCTCGTCGCTCCGTCGTCCTTAGTCTTGCGGCGTCTTTAATTTTCCGAAACGGGCTTTAAATTACGGTGCCTCACGCGTACAGTTCCACTTATCATCTCTGTTACACAACCTCTATCAAAGCTGCTAGACCGCAGCTCCCAAGTCCCCATCCTCAGAAAGTACCTCACAAGATACATACAAAGCTAACCTAACATCTAGTACATCGATGCGAATGACTCGAAGAAACTTATGACATCAGCTTATCTCCAGCAACGTTTACACCCGCAGTAAGCACCTTTATCAAGAAAAATATTAACCTACTGTGTATCCAGTACCCTTAACTATCTATCCCTAAAGATCGTTAATGTCTCTTGTTGTATTGTCTCTACGCAGAGATACGTGTCTATGCTTGGAATATTTTATAACCGACTGCGAACGAACTTCCACGACTTTTGCCGAAGAGCATAAACTAGGACGATTCTTTTGAATTTCTGCAAGCGAGAATCAGGTAGCTGGCATACAGTGGTGCGTGTGTGAGTGATGAAAACGGATGCCAGCCGCTGCTACAGAGAAACTCTCCTCTGTTTACAAGGACTTAATGGACCGAAGGGATGCCATCGCTAAATCGTAAAGTGAATAACGATTTATGGCAACTGTGATTAAGACCGATAGCTTACAGTTGGAAACAAACGTGCTATGCGATCATTTCGTAAACTCAATTTCCCGTGGTTTAAATGGCCGACGTGTATATCTACTTCCATACGATTCTCGACAGATTCAAGAGCAAGGTATACGTGCATCCAAGGTATGTGTTATCCCAAATTAAGGCTCATTTTGATTTATCTCCAACAGAAGCCGAGAAAAGCGCGAAAAACGGTTCGAACCATACCTTTGACTTGTCCCGTACCGTGTCCTATGTATTTTAGAGCACTGATAACGAATCTGATGATAGTTTTGCGATAGTGAAATCGGTCGAACCGTTTAAAAATTATGGTCATGATTAGAAGTGCTTCGAATAAAAGTGTTGTGTCCAACAATCTTCTTTCTTTTCGTTACTTTTAGTAAAAAAAATTCATGTCAAGTTTTAATCGAAGTTTCGATTGTAGCATTGCTGTCGCTTGATTCAGATTGTGATTGGCTGTCGTTGTCGTCAGTCGAAGAGTAATTGCGTGCAATTAAAAAAAAATACGCAAACTGCTTCAGGCAAATGCTAAATGGCGTTCGTCAATGAGGAACGATGCCAAAATAACCTTAGGGGATATGATACTGGATGTTAGACTTAAAAAAATACTGATTCATTAGAGAATAGGAAATTTTCAAATACTATTTATGTTGGATAAATTAAATGATTGATTTTGGAAAATGCAGTTAAACTTAAGTCATGTCTTAAAACGATATTCGTGCACTTAAAACTAACGTATTGGAAATTCGACTGTTTCTGAAGAAACGATGGTATTAATTGGTTTCTTGATACATCAATTGTGATATTCTAGAATAGGTATTCACTGCAGTGATACCTATGAAGCTCGCTCGTTGCCCTGGTAAGCTGGTATAGGAAAAATGCATATGCCCGTAGGTTATTTCGTGCAGTATAAAGGTAAATGCTAAATAGAATTTGTTTCTTATCCGCCATGAGAGTTTCAAGTGAATTTTACGTACATAAAGAAGCAATTACGGATATTTGGTAGTCGCGCAGCAGGAAAGTTCGAGGAATCGGATTTGTCGACTCATTGAATTCTGTCCAGTACCAAGTCGTAACGTAAAACTGTACGGCAGTCGGTTATTTTCTTTCCAAAAGAATAAGCACATCGCTTTCGTGATGGGTGCCTATAAAGGGTGAATCCACTAGTTACATGTATACATATAAAAAATTTAGATGGTTGCTGCTAGGTATACCAAGAGACGTGTGCTTTTCGTAAAAATAAATTAGCGAATTCCGGACGGTATTATGATAAGATTCCTATTTAGATTTCTCACGTTCTTGTCGCACCATCGTGAAGCTGTCAAGAGTTACCGGTAGCTACGCCCGAGCAGTTTTGCTTTTAGGAGGCGCATTCCTTTAAAAAATTTATTTCGATTTTATTCAAAGGGCTGGTACGATAACAGGGTTTTTACAAAAATAGTAGAGGTCAAGAAGCGCCATACCAAGAATTACTTTTAATATAAGTCCGTAGTCGGGACTCACGACGCCGATACCATAGAATACTGCCTACTATTCTATGCGCTAGTAAATCCAAAGAAAATCAAAAAGCATCGCTACACTCGCGAAATACGATTCGTCTCTACAATGAAATAACGGATATGCGATTGAACTGTGAAATATTTCTCAAATATTCCAATCATACGGAAAAAGTTTATTCGACTGATAACAATGCACGTTCAGATGCAGCTTTTAATCGAATAATTAAATCCTGATACTTCCATTGTTTATGTATTCTATACAGCTGCATGGTACTGTACATCGTGACGTACGCCGTACAGTGGTGTAGTCAACGAATAATCCGTAGCTGCTGCCAACGTGCCGAAATGCGAAACGGAAAGAAATCTGAACACCGGGTGCCAGGTGCGGCTTTCCCGCACCACTGTTCCTCGCCGCAGCCAATTTCCAAATCTCCCGACGGCTCAACCTCAGCGTGTTGAAAATGGTAGTGGGAAACCTGGGGCCGATGAGGGAGAATTTCAGAGTCAATGGATAGACGCGAAACATAACTAAGGCATCTGATGGTCTTTTGCTTCGTTTATTGAGTCCTAAGAAACGAAGCAGGTTACATTAAAAAAGCCCGTCGCGTACAGCGCATTTCCCAACGGCTGCTTATGATCATACTTGGTCATGACAGCTGCCCTGCCCAAGAGATGTTCCTGGAATCGCGGTCATAACAAGTCTCCTTGGAGCAGCGTCTTACGTTTCCAGGAAGGGTGCACCGCTTAGTCTTTCGGTAGCGTCCTGGGTATCCGCACCCTCCCGGGAAACCCTGCTGATGGGAATTTGTCTGAGTAAAACCGCTTACACGGTTACTTAACGAAATCTCGACTCGCCTATAATCCACATTAAATCCCAAAAGTTTTCCCATGTGGTAGCAATTGGCTCCGTTCGCATTTTGGTCGTGCCGGATGAACGCATGCGCACACACTACCGGTGGATCACGTATACGCTGGGAAGCCATAGTTTTCTTTGAGAAATCCAAAAAATCGTAATCAACGATTTTTTCAATCGCCAGGCCCGGATGAAGATGCACTGCTCGATAAACCGAATTTTGTCGAAGGATCGCCGATAGTTACCGATCGTCCTTTGCTGCCGTCTGTGGTAGGCTGATCCAAAACAAAACCCCATCCGGGATTCCATCGGCAAATATGCGCGCCAGGGCCGGAGTAAAGTTCCAGAGGTACCGATAGGGCGTCTAGGCGGCTGGGCGCCCCTTTCGCGCGGGTCCTATCACAGAGGGGACCTGCACCTCCTCTAATTGTCTACTATTTTTCTCTGTTCCTTCCTTCCAAATCTCGTACTCACGCACCCTTCAGGAGTTCTGGCTGGAGGCGCCACATTTCCGACGGCGATGCGTAGAGGCGCGGCTTTTCTAACGGGTTGTTCCTATATTTTTCTTCCTTTTTTTGCCTCCCCGGAGAAATTAATACTGGCTGAAGTACGGCCTTCGGAAAATCGGAAGTCACACGAAGTGACTCAGCCTGTCAGCAACAAACGGTCGGCAGTTGTTATAGACACGTAGGTATTGATTATATATCCTGGTTATTATTCACCCTATATTAACAAACGTTTTCATTAAAGTAGAGACCTACATGCACTGTATATTCTCTACGTTTTATTTTATTTTCTTTCAATTATAACTCGGTGGGTTTTGAATTAACGAACAACCAACCCGCCCCTTCTTCCTCTCCCATCTCTACCGTAACTAACGTATTTACCATAGATAACGCACATTGGCAATGTCAGAGAAACTCCATAACTACATACATATCTGTGCATACAATAGCGACGTGACTGTGGTTAGCCGATCGATTAACTGAATAAAAGGAATTAACGTGATTTACATATTTATCGTAATTTCGACTCGTTCACAATAAAAATAACGACATACTCTCTCTTAACCACCTGTGGTATTTGTTCCGCTGATAAAATTTTTTTTTCAAGTAACATATAGGGATATTAAATTTGTCGAATTTTTTTCTCTAGATTCGTGTACCTCTGTGACTGGGTAACTAGGAAGTTTTGCGGTTAGATTTCATAAAACATTATCGTAACGCGTCTGCACGCACGAAGGGCTTCTTTGATATTTCTTGAGTTACAGTTTCCTACTATATTCCATGTTTTCCACTATTTTCAATTCCTCCTCTCGTATGTCGCCTATGCACCCGTGCAAACGTCGGCGAGGTAATCAGGACTTTGTGTCAGGATGTGCTTGATGCGAAAATGATCTTAAACTAATAATCAAGTGCGCGACGAATTTTGGAAAAAGCTCCAATTGGAAATTTTTTTTTTTACAGTGGAAGTGTTTCTATACGTCATAACGAAAAAATATTTTATATTATTCCCTCGTGTAATTTTCTTATTTATTCTATTGTCTATTCTATTATTTCCCTTATTGTTATTCTCTTTTAAATTTAATGAAAATATACTAGGATCGACGCGGGTTGGATCTGTTACGTGTAAAATTGAACGTGGGTACCTCAGACTGAAGTACCTTGTTACTGTCGAGTGCGCAGAAACATGCGAACTTTTACGGGGATGAACGGAAAAGGTGAAATTACTAATGCACGCCAAGCGTAAAGGGACTCAGGCTTTTTAAAATCCAATAGAAATGAAGTCTCAGACTAAGGGCAGTTATGAGATTAAAATCTGAATTGGGATACTAAGGGCAGTTATGAGATTAAAATCTAAATTGGGATACGTGGTACCACCCACGCACTGTATATATACTAGCCTCATAAGATCTTTATATGCACGACTGTAACGGGTATGCGAGCTGCAATTGCATCTAGAAAATTGAGGTTAGATTGAGTCTTTTTTTTTATTATTACAAATTACTTTTTTTGTTCATATTTTTCCTTGGCAATACTGTCATTTCAGTTTCTTATATACATATCTGAAACAGGGTTAGTAACCATGAGGTAGTAAAGAGTGCGAATTTCGAATTTCGTCGATTTCTTGTATATTGTATATGGGTGTATATATATATATATTGCTAGCTAGAGTAGTAGCAGACCGAAGAAAATTCATCAAAGTCACATAGAAACTCGTCGTAATGCTCGCTCCCGATTGGCTGAGGAGAATCTATCGTTTGCAATTTGTACCAAGTCGAATTAGACAGTGAGCACAGAATACGTTCCGACGACTTAAACTTTCTCGTTGCGAATTTCGAATTTATTCAGGCCAGGCTGGATCTCACTGATCCAGATGTAGTTTAAAAGGGCCGTTTCACGGGGCATTGGCTTGAATTAACATTTTATTTTATCTCCCAGCCGGAACAGAAGATATCGCTGGTTTTTATGTATTAATGTACCTCGGAATGCAGCTTTGTCTTGCCGTGGTATCGTGCCGAGTTGATAAGTGCTCCACTCTCGGCAGCATCCGAATCATCAATTTTTCAGAACGAATCCTTTTCTTGTGCTCTCTGTTGTCTACGTACGTATAAAATTTCGTAATTCAAATGCGAACTTTCAGGCGTGCCGTATTGAAGCTCACCATGATGGAATAAATTTTGAAAAAAAAAATAAAGAAATTTCATCACATGTGAAAATAAAACTCAGTGTAGCTATAGTGTGTACTATAATATATGGTTAAGTATGGAAATACACAGGAATTTATTGCGGTGGAGGTGCTGACTTTAAGCTGGATGGAAGTGAAGGTGGAAGAATATTTATAAGGGTAAAACAATTTAAGTGGTGGGGGAGGGGAGGGGGGTTGAAAAGAAATCGACTATAAACTTCTCGGTGAATTTAGCTGAAACTGAGCATATAGAGAACAAATTTTCCCATGTGGAGACAAGGGTAGCTAATCAAACGAGTGCACGTAGCCAGCATGCAGAAGAGGGGTGAGACCAAAACCCTCCGGTTTATACTGGAGCTTGAACCTACCCCTACACACATATATAACAGCATGACAAAAAAATACACTTCGTTAAGGTCGGAAAGACCCATTGATTGGCAATGGCCGGTTTACAAAGCCTTTTTATCTCGTCATTGATTCGGTCCACCCTTCGTGATGCTGGAGGTATCACCCTCTTTTCTTTCCTCGCCATTCACGCCATGCACAGAGAAAATCACGCGGAAGCCCCCTGTAAAAGGTGCTGGCGTGACAATCGTTGACGAGTTTGGAAATACGCGCGTTGAGGACGCGCGCGACCTGTATGATTTTTAGTTGGGAAAAACGTCACGTCGCGGGAATTATTACTTAAGTTATACACAGTTTGGAAATACCACTCAGGGAGGAAAGGATTTTTAGTAGTACGTTAAGGCTGTTCGGGATATTTAATTTATAGTGGTTAACAATGAATTTTTATTTGATAAATTTAAACTGAAATTTGTATCTTGCTTTTTTTCTTAATCGATATTTAGAGCAAGGTATTAGAAAATTTATAAAGATTTTGTGTAAAATATCCTGTTTTTATTTTTTTAGCAATTGTTGCAAACGGATAAGTGAATTTAATAATATACTTCGACAGCGTCGTGATAAGACTTGATAACCTAACGTAATCTAACACCACGAAAGCTTCATCACGTCAAAGAAAAGTATCAGCTATCCCGAATCATGTATTTTGTCAAATTAGACTGCTATCTGTAAGGGTTGGAAGCAGTCAAATGTGAGCTGAGGGGTTGTTCGATGAAAAGGAGAGCGGGGAGTGAGATTTTAGATGGATCAACCACGTTTAATTAACCACAGACCATATAATTTCCTAAATCGAGTAACGAGGGATGGTTCTCATGTAAGAGGGGAAAAAGCGAAATGGAAAAAAAAGTGACACTAAGATATTCTTGTCGCGGGGGAGAATCGTTGAATAAATTTCCTTTTTATAAGTACAAAAAAAATGCCCATAATCTAATTACAATCTATAATTTTACAACTTCATTCAGTCGTATTGGATTACTGTATTTCTCAGTTCAATTTCGACCGTTTTCTTTATGATCCTCGTGCAATGCTTTTATTTTTACAAAACTCGCAGATTTTTTTTTCTTTTCCTTTGTAAAACTACACAACGTGGGCGTGTCATATTTCATACTTTTGTTCGTGCTCTAGAATATGGGAAAATTGCGTAATCCGTGAAATTAAATAAAAAATATAATTCAGTGAAACATTCCGTACGGTGGATTTCGAAGGAGTTATAAATTTTTATTAGGAACAAAAAAAGCGTGTATAAATACTCGGGGTAAAAATGCATAATTGTATGCTGTATAAAGATTCATTTTATTATACTTTTTTTTTTCAAATATAATTCATAATATTGGTTTTCGCCATTAAACTGGAGCGTAACGATACTTATGTGCTATTCCAGCATAGCGTATTGTTGTTCTATGGGAAAGGACTAAAATATGCAATTAAATACTTAATATGTAAATCCCTATGGTGAAATCTCACCACTGCGTGGAATGTGAACGTTTGACCATAATATTATGGCAACATAAAGCACAATTACGCCCCGAGGTAGTTCACGTACAGTCGAATATAAATTGTTTGCAATTTGCAAACCGCCCTTGAAAAAGTGGCTTACGTTGCTTAACGTTTTCTTTACTGAGAATTATTTGCCAATGATTTTAAACCCTTACAGGACCTTTGGAATAATTTCACGAACTTCCTTCTGTCATAAGAAATCGTAATGTTAGATAACTCAGCAATAAAATAACTGACTTTATCATACATACCCGACATACTGGATAATTTCGAAAAATTTCCCAAATCATTTTATTTCTTCCTTCTTTACATTTGCAAACTTTCCCGCAGTCTCTTGGCTTCTTGTTTCCCAACGAACTTTCAATACTTTTCATTGCACGAGGCTTAAACTTATTTACGTGCATATAAATGTGTATACATATGTACACAATTCCATATAGCATAATATACTTATAAGGTGTTTCCCATACGTAGTAAAACATCTTTTTCAAATATTTATCATATAAATGAACATAAAAGCTGGCAGCTCTATCCCTTTTCAAGACCCAGAAATACTTTCCTATAATCAATAATTCACGCACGTGGAACGAACATATTCGTTTATTCATAATTTTGATTACATATTAAACTAGTTTAAACTACCCAGCGTTGCCCGAGATTTTCATATGTAGAATATATATATATAAAAAAAAAAAATAATAACAATCAAGGTCAGACAGTGGGTTTGTACAGATTATACGGCAGCTTATATTATTCCCAGGATCCCATAAGATTTTTTTCGAATATTTTGCCAATCAAATATTTAGCAAACATAAACAATCCGAAAAATAATACGAAAGATATTCTTTACGTAGTAAGTATATAAAACTGTATCTGGAGTGTATCGAAATTACTCAAAATTTGTTCAAGCATACTTCGCGTTACTTGAAACGAACTTTTTGAAAGTCGATAGCAACAGCTGTTCATCGCGCGTCTCATCAAACCAAACGATGAGCATGATATATTTATATGAGAAATTTGAGAATTATTAAATAAGCAAGTAACGTACGTAACGCATGCGCCAATGTAAACGTACGTGGAGGCATTGAAACTGATAAAAATACAATGCTCGAAAGTTTTTTTTTGTAAATTAAAAACGTATAAAAAAACGTAAAATAATATTAGGCATAGGATAACGAGGTGCTTTATCGCGTTAAGGATAATCATAATTCTCTCATTGGTGCTGGCTGAGCTTTTTGAAGGCTAAATTTTCGGGATGAGCTTTCGCGCTTGCGAATTATGTATTGGCCAACTCTAATAAGACCGATCTACTCTGATTACATTATTATACGCTCTCTGGTTTCATCCGCTCAATCCGGCCTTCGTAAGGCCCCATCTATGTACTGGGTATATGGACAACTAATTTACGAATGATCCATGGATATAATGTTAACGGATTAAAACGTTCTGGGATTTAATCGGCTTATCGTATCAGACAATAATTTACGGTACGTTATACTCCTATCGGTAACTGGTTTGTCCTGAAGCATTTATAAGACAAATAAGGCACCTCTGTATGGTCAGTAAGATTTTTTATTTATTTTTTTTTCACTTCATTACGTGCATTCATACATGTATGATTGCTCGTACGTGTTCGGAAATTCATAGATCATTAGCAAAATGACTTTTGGATCCCGTAGATCCAAATTATAGAAGCGTGAGGAAAATTGTAATAGGAATATATATATATATATATATATATATATATATACACAGTGATAGAGGTATAAAATAAGGGTTGACCAGCAGTTGGATTTCAGTCTTTTCAATGAACGACGCGATTTTCTCTCATTGGGAATCGCGTAACGCGTTCGGCGATTAGTTTCATGGGAATGTAAAGTCACACGTAGAATTTTCTCTACAGGATTTGTAGAGCATGGAATTTCGTAGGCGTCCCGTTGTCGCGACGCCTCGCTAGATCATCACGCTCCCTCTCTCTCTCTCTCACTCTCTCTCTCGCTTTCTCTCTCTCACTAACACTCGCCACTCATTAACTGACTGACTCTCTCGCTCTCATTCTCTCCACTCCTCTTGTTGCGAAAACCTCGCGAGAGAGAAAGGGAGCGGGTTAATTTGACCTCTCAGCAAAAACTTAATTAAATTTTCCCTCAGCGAACTTAGGCCGATCGGGAAGCCTTGCAACGGCGGCGGTTATATCTCAAGCAGCTCGTTATTAATTATTATGTTTTACGATGGCGGCTTTGATAACCCATGTATTAAGCGTCACTATCTATCAAGAGCAACTCGAGATACCCTTACCCTGTGTGTATCTAAATAACTAAACATTCCCCTTAAACTTTTACTGTTGGATGACAAAATTTTTATTTAAGTCAACGTAAGCGCCATCTATAAATATCTAATTCAAGCAGTATCTGTTTATGTAATAAATTTTCGTCCAAGAAAAATATTAATATCTCGTGATTCGTGTTTGCCGAAAAACAAAATTTCATTTCTCGTTTAAACTTTATGAGCTACATTTTTCCCACTGCTTTGGGCTACCGTGACGCAAGTCCAGCAGCGAATGAAATTGAAGCACTGTGTATAAGACCTTAAGGTCTCAGGTTTGTTCTAACACACGTCGTGCTGATTCACAATGTGTCTATTTTTGCATTTCCGCCGGTAACAAACGGTCGGCCACTAGACACTGTATTTTTTTTGCAGCTCATTAGCTGACATATGGGCGTGTTCACATGTCGTCCAAGAGAGTATTTCTTCCTGGGAAGGGCTTCTTCGCGAAATGCGACACGGAGTCACGTACCTTGCAAGAGAGGCCACACGAGAGAATGAGACTATACGGACTGGGAGTCAAGTGTTCACGCTTGCACTTTGTGTAGACTCCTAGTGCAAAGACTCTCCTTTTAGTTGGCATTTGTCTTTCGAGAAATTAATAAACGACATGTTACATGCGCGTGTGGATCAGGCTTTATTATTAGTTTGATATACGGAGATTTGTCAATACAGTGAAATCTATTTTTGAACTATTATGCTGAGTCTAATGTAATTAAGATTATATAATGATCTAGTGAATTGAACGTGGATATATTTAAGACTGGCATATATATATATATATATATGCTGGTGTTGTGTGGGTGTACATACGGGTACCGAGGGAGATTTTGCGAGACAATAGTTGGTCGTTCAATAAATCAACGGCTTATGGAACACAACGCTTTGCCATTCGCGAGTTTCGCTTACGAGGGACAAGACTTTCTCCGGTCTCAGTTGGATTTAATGAAAACAGCTAATTTTACGAGGAATAAAATCGATTTACAGTGGCGCGAAATTTAGTTGGAACGTTTTTGCATTGGCTTGGCGGTATAAATTACATAGCAGCTATATATGTTTCGGCGCTTTGCTCTTTTTCTCTAAATAGGCTATACCGTTGGTCCTTTCGGATGCTGTGAATCCTTGCTGTAGGTCATTGACAGATTAAGTGAATCTTGTTGGACGAACTGATCCAGCTTTTCTTTTTCATGACTGTGCTTTTAATGGATACCCACTAAACTAGAATACTGGATATCGTGAAATTTCTCTTTGCTTTGGAAAAGCGCTAGCATGTAAAATGATGGTCGTTGGCATCAAAGCCGAGCTTTTTTTTTTGCGCTAAGACGGATCTAATCGGGACGTAGAATTATATTTATGAAAAAATTTTCTTTTACCACGTGAGAACCCACCCCTCTATATAATACGTGACCTGTCGAAAACTTCAAAGTGTCGTCGTGCAGAGAAGATCGAATCTAGGTATACAGCTTGCGAATTTTTCTCACTTTTTTTTTTTGCATACAAGGCCGAATAAAAAATCACACGGTTCAACGAGTCGATATCGACTCAACGAAGCGAGAAGGAAAAATCGATTAGAATCCTGATTCGAGAGCCTGCAGAAGTGGATGAAGAATTGGGGCGATACCGATAAGGTCGCATTCTAGAGGTACGACGAGTTTCGCAAATACATAAATAAATTAATTAATCACCTGAATTAATACAGCTTTTCATTATTTTTTTACGCGACACCCACTGGAAGTCCGGTGGTGTTCTTTTGTACTAGACAAAGAGTCTACGTTCTTTTTTATTCTTCGTTTTTTCCCGTTCATCCTGCCAACCAAGTACAGAAGCCGGAGAAGAGAGGAGAACAAATGGACAGAGACGCTATATAGAGAGAGACAAAAAATCAGGACAAAAAAGGGAGCACAAGCTCTCTGCACAAAGATATGATTTTTTTTATTTTTTTTTTAAATCCTCATAAAAAATTATTTCACTCAATCGAATATTTTTGTTCGCTGAAATTTGCATTGTAAAAAATCGTTACCCGCTCGTGTACTTTAAGAAGAAAAGCCATTAATTATTTATCCAAGACGATCTTAACTCGCAGCAACAATGTGCCTAATGTACGGTGTAAAACAAGATATATAGTATAGGCCAATTTTCTCAGGCCTTACCGGTACCCATTTGGGACGGCCCTGGTAGCTAAGGCTAGTGCGACGCTGCCAGCTGGAGATTCTCGAGTACATCCTGGTGAAATCCAATTCGTTAAACAATATAACCGAGGACTTTAGTCCCCCACGAAACTAAAGGCAGGGATCGCCTGCGTACAGACCCGCCCGTTAAGCCAGCTTCTTGGAAAGGATGGACCGTTTTCACAGGACGAGGATAATGGATTAGAGGGTATTCACCTGAATGCTAAACTCTCAAACACTTCGGACGACAATGCATCCCTTTTTGTCTGTATTCAGTTTTATTTGTATCTCTCTCCGCCATTGTAAAACTCCATTCTTGACTGTTCTCTTGTCTCCAGGCACCGAAGAAGATTAAACGACAAGAGGAGGAAGTCGCTTGACGCTACCGGAAGTCCTTCGACGATTTATCGAAACGGAAGGACAATTGCTCGGATACGATTCTCATCTGGAAAATCCTAGAAATTACGTTTGAAATGTAGCCGCGGTTTATATTTAATTCCTGTATCGAGCGAAAGCAACGCCCGCTTGGATTTTATACAGAAAATTCCGTATCCTCTACGTGATGCTCTGCGTTATCCAAGCGCAATTTTCTCTCGGATTTTCACTGTAACTTTACGAATTCCTGGCATACCCTTTGGTCAGGAGATTCTGTCGAGATCGTGCACGCTGCTAGAGAAAGAGGCAGATATAAATATACGTATACAATGCCAGGAAATAGGTATATACTTATATGTATAAGAGAGAGGGAGAGAGAGAGAGAGAGAGAGAGAGAGAGAGAGAGAGAGAGAGAGAGAGAGAGAGAAAAAACCTATTAGCTTTCTTTTTCATTCCACCAATTTGTTTTTTCAAATACCTTTTCAAACGTCAGATTTAATCTCTCTTCGATGCTCTGACCTAATTGGTTTTTTTCCATACCCTTAAGCTTTAAGTTTTCTTAACGAGCACGTATCAACTGACCTCACTCTAATTTACCTTAAGTAAACAAGACAATATCAGTAATATCCTAAAGCACGTTATCATTTTAACGAAATAATTAATTATACATTATATAAATATAATCTGTTAATTAGCATAAGCTCGAGCTTAATATAGCACCGGATACTTTACTAATTTATTAAATTCGATATATCTGCTCGCTCGCGTCAATCAATCTGTAAACAGCAATGCTTACGTTTAAGTATCGATACCTGCGTTATATCTTGAGACTCAATTTTACTGGAGAAACGAGTTTATAGCACCGTATAGTCGCTGAAATTGCACGTTAATCATGTCCAAGTATCCAGCTTCCTATTAATCTTATTTTAGAGCTCGTCGAAATACCCATCGTTATGGGCATTCTCGGTCAGTTAGTCTACTTAGTGAATCGATCCTGGCCTGTATAAAGGGGTATTTCAAAGGATCGTGAAATGGGAGTAGGGAAGGTTATTCGTACATACATATCTCTGTATGCATACAAGGCCACGTACGTGCGTAAGTGGATGCCCTATGTGATTTGGTGGCGATATACATACGTGATGTACAGGTAATTGGGAAAGGCATGACTAATCGGTAGAATGGGCATATACACGGAAATAACCAGTATTTCAAAGATTTCGTGCTGTTGCCATGGCGACGATTAAAATTTAATACGCTACGATCTGATTTATTATGTACTTCACGAATAAAAATTACGTAGATGATCAGTGGATGAATGAGACACGTTAATCCCCTTGAAGTTTTTTTATGTGTCAGGTTAAAAATTTCTAATGGAAACGCGTAAAATTGTATGTGTTTATTATTTATTAGGGAAAAAGACGTAAACGTTGTTTGTTTAAAATAAGATTTAAGGTTTGTACAGAAAAAATATTTTATGAGGTAGATAATGAAAGTTGGTGACTGAGAGAATGCGAAGATTGTTTTGAAAGAATTTTTTTGTATAATTGCAACAGGGTATTATACAATGTACGCGTACGTGGAAACTTGCCTGACCAGTAGTATTGTTCGGTAAACGAAGCTAGTTCGCGCATTGTGAGTACGTCGGATAACCGCTATTGTTACTGTATTCCAATCTGGTATAACTAAGCGTCAATGGGTTGCGTGAACTTGGCATCTCCTTTTTGTTAAATTGATAAAGAAAAAAAAGTAATTTTACTAGTACAGTTCTTCTGTATCTCATGTATCTCTCGGGGATGCTGTATGGTCCATGCGTATAGATTTAATGGGTTTTGGGAAGATGCTCTGACTCCCTAGCTAGCGAAATTGTAACGTTTTAGTACGTAAAAGCTTACGAGCTCTGAAGGTTTAGATGAATGAGGCGCCAACGTCAATTTACGGCACAAAGACGTCTTCGAGCTGACCGTAAAATCATTAGCGTAATGAATGCCTGTTGAAGTTGTAAAATCCTAAGGACCGCGGAAGGAAGTAATAAAAAATAAAAGTTTAGATCCATTTCAATCGGATTTAATAAAAATCATAAAATGTCCAGATTGAGCCATGACGCTTTATGAAATTGCGATATCGATTAGGTGATTGATAATAGGTTAATGGATGATTTACGAAAATTTGTTTCTCTAGCCTAAGGGTACAGCATAGACTTTCCCATTTATGAGAATGGTATGTGAATAAAGCCTAATATCGAAATATCGTAAGGAATACATTAATTAAGGCACGAAAAATTTTATGCATTTATACATATGTGATATTGCCAAACTTTTCCAATTAAATTTAAGGGCCGAGCGGAAGCTCCAGACCGAACCAGTATTTCATAAAGGATTAAAAAATATTTTCATGTCTACAATTCTATAATAACTGCAGTCTGTCAAATTGACTAGATTTGCACGCCGATGCCAAGTGAATGATTTTTTCACGTATCGAATGGCGATTACGACGATCAATAGACATTGCGTAAAATTGATAACGAACTTTTGAGTTATTTTCGATATTCGATACGTTAACATAAATCTTATAGCAAAGGGAGGGCAAGTCTAATATGGAATTTTTATAGATAGGACAACTTTGTATTTTGCAATAAATAATATTCCAATATGGCAGCACCGTCTTGTGCAACAAAACAAAAGCCACCATTCACTATACATATAGTACGTACCAGTATTAAGCTACGGACAAAACTTTTCCCCTGACAGGGTGAGATGTCAAGAGTGATGGATAGTCTTCTGTTTATTCGCAATAGTTTTTTTTTTTCTTATTAAATTTCTATAATAGCCAAGCCAGACTTTTTCTCGAATCGCATTAGCGAAATAGGATCTGGACCGGAAGACAAAAAATTATGGATTCTGTACGGCTGTATTTATTTCTTCTTTATAGTTGCAAAATAATTTTTTTTTAATTTTTGTTACTGTCCATCTTCTGTATTTCGGCTGATAAGGTTTTTGGTGCCCATGCATTTTTTCGACATTCGTATCGAACCCGAGATTGCCGTACGATGTTCCTGTATTGAAAAGGCAGATTCGGTTTGTCTTTCGGGCGGCTATCGATCTGAAACTAATCAGTTCGTATAGATGGGAAAAATAATATTGAAACTGTCAGAAAGGCATGAACGGCTGACATGTACGTACGTACACATGATTTCTTGGGAATTTGATGATTATGAGACAACGGCTATCGATTTGGTGTCTGGCGGAATATAACGATTCTTAAGCAAAGAAAAAAGTAAAACGTAACAAGATACGATCTTCCACAGCAAAATGATCCATTATCCAAACTGTCATTGAGTGCAAACATAATCATTCATTCTGGCGCTCCAGTGAGCTTTCGCTGGAACCATAGGAGATGTCTACTCACTGCTTAGGCCTTCAGGGATAGCAAGCACTGATTTTTCTCAAGAATATTCTTTTTCTTTTTTTTTTCTGTCCCTTATTCTTATTTCTGTTCCCCGCTCCCGTCTCCCCGGGCCTCTCTTTCCTCTTCTTTTGTCTTCCTTGAAGTACCTCTTCACCGAAGCAACCGACGAAAGAATTTCAGTGAAAACAAGAAGTAAAGCTTTTCGACGGAAGCTGCTCTTTATGAAACATGATTTTCTCTCTTTCTCTTTTATTCCCTTAAGAAAAGTACGGGTCACGCGAGTGAATAAAGAAAAAAAAAAAAAAAATAGAACGAAGAGAGGAAACAAATGCTAAAGAATACAAAAAAATTAAATTAGAAATCATGTCGATTCCGAAGACTTCAAATTCCACTTTACAAACTGAAAAGAGACACTACAAGCTTTTCTGTGCTTGCGAACAAAATTTCAACCCACAGAGAAACCATAGATTTCTAGAAGATCGAACTTCTATTCTTGATATAAAAACACGCGATAGTTATCCATGACATTTTCCATACAATCGACCATCGGACCACCTAAGTCTCTGACATCTCCAATAAAGTGGAAGACGCAACCAAGTCACGCATATTCCATTTCCGGTTAATCAATATATTTCACAAAGATAATACTGTACCATGTCGATACCATACACAAATACTTTAAGCGCTACGTGACGTCACAAAAGTACACCAAGGGATGCATCAAGCGTTCACGACCCTGATAACAGCAGGAGATTGTAGTGTCAAGCCTGAACCGTGTATCGAGAGAGATGAGACAGACGAGAAGACACTGACTTTCGATCGATCGAAAGATCACGGCGAATCTGACGAATCAGAAAAAAAAGTATGAATCTGATTGATCTAATAGGATTTATTAGGATCTTATTGATATAAGAGGGCTTGGCAAAGGGTGTTAAACCTTTCTGAGTCCAATAGTATAGCCGTGTTCATGAGTAGCTGCTCTGTTAGATGCCTCGAGGGATTTTGAGAATTATTGTTGTCATCACGTGACGTCTTCTACCTTGAGAAAAGGAGATGAACCAGGCAAAAGATCCTTCCCTGACTATTTTATGATAAGGGTTGCCAAGGAGTCTTGACTCTTTTTTTTTATTATTTCCTAACGTATCCTCAGCAGTGTATTCGATTCTTTGATCTTCGATCACCTCAGCCTGTATTGCCTCACTGCTCGGGTTGGATATCTTGTAACCAAAACCGTTAACGAGCACCTGGATCAAACACCTTACTTCGTTTACGATACCTTCCATAGATTCTCCACTGTCTGTGTCCAATTTATTTGTCCCTTTTCATTCGAGGTTCCGTGCAATCGTCTCGATCCCCATATGAATTTCGCGAGGATTGAAGACCCGTGAATTTAATTACCCAAAGCATTTTAATGATTACACGTAACAACCTGGCATGTACACTTCTTACCGAACGATCGGTAACGTGATATAAATTTTGTTACCTAATTTATGCCCTCCTACATCCCCTACATATCGTTCAACGCGAATTTTGCGGTTGTCTTTTCATGTCTCGTCCCATAACACACTAGCACGGTGTAACAAAACCCCATAAAATCCACGAGGGAACGCAAAGTCACGTAACGGTAGTCATACGAAAAAAGAAAAAAAAAGAAATTTGTGTTATACGATAATCGACGCCATTACATGTCCATCCTGAGAGAATAATGGCGGCTCTAACGAGGCTCACAAGGCTCTTCGAAGGCTCTACTAACGATAAGACCAACAACGCCAACTAAACCACCCTCTTTCCCGGGCCTGGTCCCCCTCCCCACGGAACCTCATAATACCAAACTACATCACACGCACGGCATAACTATCCTAAATAATTATCACTTACCCCAGAATACGAGGAGTTGGCTATAAATAGCAGAAGCTTCAGGAAGGAAGCTTAAGGGTGGCTCAGGCAAGAAGGAACTGTCCTGGAAGCCAGGCTCTCTGGGAGCTGACCTATACCTATACTAGCTTTACAATGTAATATACATCACTACAGATTCTCCTATCATTGTACAGTGTATCTGACCTAAACAATTATTACTACTTGGAGGAGACCTAAACCCACCGCTACTTGCATCATCAGTTGCCCGAGTTAGATCTTCAGATATTGTGTCGGTAACTCTATGCTGGATACTTACCCTCTAGCCTACAGGGGTAGATCCTGTTTCTCCGATAGGATTCGACCTAACCTATAGGTCTTGGGTTATCCCGTCGTACCTATTGGCCATTGGCACCATTTATCTTTGGCTATAAGCTCCCTGTAATCATCGGAGAAGCTATAGTGCAATAATCGATTACATAGTTTGTGTAAGTTCTGGAGAAAAAAATTTTCTTATTTCACACCTGGTCTTTTATCTTTAGTCACTCGCTATCTTGGTACATACATATTACGATTGTGATTATCAGTTTACTCTGTACCCTTGCCATTCCTTTGAGTCTGATTAAAGCATCTAAAGCTAGTTGACATTCGGTACGAAGCACTGACGAGCCCGTAGCTCAGCTCTCAAGTAGTTTGTTCGGTAGAATGACATGTGTGTTCACACATTAAGCCAGAACTTCATGAAGTTTGTATGTATGTACACATCGTTTGATGCAAGATTCGTCGTATTTTCGTGTACGATTATGTCACTGAATTCCTTCAAAGGAGGCCTTTCGTGTACGATTGTATATATGTATAATTATACGAAAGATTCCAAAACGAGACAGAGTACATACGTGTAATATTAAATAAATTTTATAATCATTTTATATGACTGAGTCTGATAATTATTTTAGCGTGTCGTGGAAGAGAGTTTTCACTTTTACGTAATTATATATGTATATACGTATAATCAGGTCAGACTGTCCAGGCGACGTTGGCTTTTCTGTAGTAATCAAATAAACCAAATAATCTCAGTCGGTGCTTTTGAACTAATAAGCATCCCCTATACAGCGGATGAAAACGTTAACTCATCACTTAACTATTGTATACATATTTCATATCGTGTTATATTGCCCGTATGACAAATTGTGCTAATTCAATATTTTGCGAAATTTGCAATAATATATTGAAATAAACAAAGACGGAGAAGTGTCTAGATGTTATTTTGTACCTCGACGAGTTTCGCCATTGGAAATATTTTTTAGTGGAAACGACGATATCATGATTGACGAAACTATGAAACTAAACTTTTTTTATCATTATTGACATAGATAATTGATCCTCGTGTCTTCACTTTGACGTAAATTATTTGTTTGGCAGTACTTAATATTTGTCCACCATGTATATTCTCTCGTTATCAAATATTCTGTCGCGATATTTGAACAGTATGTTTTTCCTGACGTAACAATTTCTTGTACCTTATCAAGATTAATAAGCAGAGACACTAGGCGATATTTTAATTTAAGATTTCCAATATGACCCAATCAATCGAATCGATCGATTTCACATCATTTTATTGGATCTTTAAATTTAATTCATATATCTTTTTCTTTGTTTCAGACTGACTCGTTACGGAATACCAGTCGATATGCGGACTTTCTTCGTGGGAAAGTGGATCGATATTGCTGGTGAAAAAAGAAAAGGAATAAGGAACATAAATAAATAAATAATTAACCGGTAGCGGAAGAATAAAGAAAAAAAATTTTTTAAAACGCATTACGCGAATAAAGAATAAGGACGGAGAAACCTTAACGGGTGGGACGGAAAAATTTGGACGACTGATGACGTTGAAAAGGAAATACGTTAATTAAATATAAATTAATATAGAACACCGAGAAATGAGGCCATTCTCTTCGCATTCCGTGAATCTCTCGGATCTGAAATAACAGCCGAGGTCATAGACGTCCAGACCTAACCCTGGATACTTTTGGGAATTGGCCGGGTGCTAATTAACTCTAATTAGCAGTCAAATGAATTACGTAGCCCCTTAGTCCGTAGCTGATACCCAGCGTACAGACGCTATTCTTTCGCGTATAATCAAAAGCATCAGGATCATAGCTATGTTTGAAACGATTTTACCCAAGAGCACGCATGAAGACTGATAATAATCCAACTGTAAAGGGAAATCCGAATTGAATGTTCGATTCGATAGGTACGTTCGAAATTACTGATATAGCATATATACATATAGATATACTTAATATAGCTAGAGAATTCGAGTCAAGTGCACCTGTATAACGTTACGTAACAATAGCTACAGGTGACCTCCACCTAACCTAGAGAAAACTTGCTAAGGTTAATTTGACGTACTTATATATACATATACATATATATATACAGGTATATATTAGGTACCACTGTTACATGTAAATTGAAATGTAGGTCAAACGTCCAGGTGCGTCCATAAATACAGTGGAAACGTAGAATCGCATACGCAAGCAAGATAAAGACTGGTAGGTTGGCACACGTGAGTCTGAGCGTAATGTATGACGCAAGAGATTTAAGGGTGAATCCACACCAAGATACTTGAATTTCATCGGAGTGCAGCGGCGGCGAGAAAGTTAAGAGATAAAATGAGAAAGGAGTAGCGGAGATAAGGGAATAAAATTATAAAGAAAAGTCGAGCACGAAACATCTTATCTGTAGCCAGGGTTGTGCTTCTCCTATGACGAGGACGTGATCCTGTTACACGGGGTTGAAATCTCATCCCCCTTTAACCGGGGCAACAGCTCCTACCGATAACTACTGATTTCCATAATGGTTTCACATGCACGAGCATTTCCTTACGTCTCGACGCTTCTGCATTCCTTTTGCACCGTCTTGTGAGATCGTCGTGTCGATATAGCACATTCTCCTGATAACGCAAGCTCACACGCGACAGTCGAGGCGTGTTTGTCGAAGAAAAAGATATTCTTAACGTTGAATGATACGCGATGGTATATAAAGACAGGAGAGGGGGGGGACGAGGTTAATTAATTATATTTAATTTACTTAAATTCCGGTAACCAACGAATTACCGGGTTTTTAATAGCTTCCGGTGACAGTTTAATAATTATACAAATTGCTTATTCGAGACAATGAGGCAATTCGTACCTCTCTGTATGCATTATTAATGTGTCTTATAATAAACAATAGTACGCACGATTTATTCAGTAAATGCAAGAGACAAATGTTATTTCAGGTAAAAACGATAAATCCCGGTAGCAAGATTAAAGTTGCGCGATTTCCAAGATGAAGTATAAGTTCAGCCGGAGGAACGTGCTCAGTGTTTAAATTTAATTTATAAAGTGAATTTTACGGAGTCCAGAAAGGATTTAACTGATCGCTGATAAGAACTGCTCAAAACTGACAAAATGGAACTTTTTCTAATTCTTATATGCCTAATCGCTCCGCCTGTATTTTCACTCTCGATCAAGACCAAAATAAATCCGCGAATCGTACAGACTCGTTACGGCAAAATACAAGGCGTCGTACAGTCCTTCGAGTACGTGAAATTTTTAAAGCCCATCGACGTCTACCTCGGCATCCCTTACGCAACGCCGCCTGTCGGTGGGAACAGATTCTCACCCACCAGGGCACCAAGCCCCTGGGACGGAGTCAGGTGGGTACCCAGGTTCTGGAATTTGTGCATTATAACCTAAATACACGTAATAATAACGTTATTAGTCGGGACAATGGAACGTGACGTTCCCTTGAGAAACCATCGACTAGACTACAGCGCTGCTTCTGCCATTATAATTTATCAGACGTGATCCATTGTCATGGATTTTTATCACTGGATCGAACCTACACGTCATAGATTAACATATCGGATCAATGTAATCCTGTCGGATTAAATAAACTTTTCAAATGGACGTCACGTATAGCTTCGTGTCAGTCGGTATCGTCATTCGTTCTTTTATTGTTCGCGTGTCTTACTTATACATGACATATTTTACTGTAGCATTATACTACGACACTATATTACTTTATTGTCCGATATCAGGTTATCGGATTCCGTGGGTCCTGTCTGTCCTCAAAAACTACCGGATATCTCGAACGAGCAGGAGGCTTTGGAGAGAATGCCCAAGGGCAGACTTGAATACTTGAGACGATTATTACCTCATTTAAGAAATCAAAGCGAAGATTGCTTATATCTGAATATCTACGCTCCTGCAATGGGTAAGTGAGAAATATAGAGATATTATATATGTTTATTATAGGTTAGATCTTATCGATCCCTGAAAGATGATAATGTAAAATCGAGAGACTGGGTCGAGTCTCGCGCCAACCGGTCTGTGCAGCCAAGGCGTCGAAGTACGTGACTGCGCGTCATTAATGGCGTCCTGCTTGTCGACGCCGTGCGGTGAGGTCGTCGACGTACAGTATGGGCTACGCACATAGGAAAAATGGTCGGCTGAAGGAAAAAGATAGCGACTGTTGGCGGCCAAGCTCTATCTCTTTCTAATCAGCAGCCGTAGTACCAGAGTATAGAAAATACAGTCAATGGGAACGTTGGACAAGGACAGCGATTGGCAACCATTTAACTTCCTCTTTGTTTATTTGAACGGACACTTTTTCAGAGGAGCTAAGGTAGGGATCGCGTGGTCCATATCACGTTCTTTAAGAGGGGTAGTCGTCTTAAAGAAGCAGGGTGCATTTTAACTTATAGTCACACAAGCGTCGCTGTGATAGAGCGACCCCTTATCTGTCTCAGTCTACAGTCGGCTGTGGGAGAAAGAAGTAGAAACGGGTCGTTCGATCGCAACGCCTCTTGTGGTCATGAGGCGAAATGAAAGATACTTCTTTAAGAAGACCTCCGTCAGAGTTACCAGAGCTGTATGTAAGACCGTGGTCCATACTATACATATGTCGATGTGTGAGATAAGAGAAGAGTCGGCAGTGACTATACGTATCTTGGCCCGTGCGCGGAACGGAGAGAGCACTGATGTGGTGCGAGCGAAACTAATGCTCTGCGAAATAGACTGAACGGGCGACGCTTTGGCGTTTCGATCGCAGCACAGTAGCCTCTCTGACGCTCCCGCGGCGAGAAGCAGTAGAAACGAAAGAGTGGCGAAAACGTTATAGAAAATTTTGAAAATATAATTAAAACGATGGGTTAGTGCCAGATCGTATAATAAGCAGATATGTAGTGACTTGTGTACTTGGCATTAATAATGTAATTTCTATACTTTTTGTCACATGAATTCAGAGCACTCCTGTACTTGACATAGTTTTTACACGTAAGTGTTTTTGGGGGTTTTCACTGGACGGATAGGCGTTCGGAAAAAAAGTAGTACTAAAAAAGTAAGAAATAAAAGAAATAAGGAACTCATTACTTTTCTATGACTTTCGAATCAAACGAAATGCACTGCGCAAGCATATCCGCGCTACGAAGTGAAACGGAAGAGCGAGGGAAACGGCTGCGCCATCTCGTTACAATAAAAATCATTCTCTCGTGCGATTCCCATCGAAATTGCCAATCCTCGAGACACTACCCTTACGATTCGATATTACTCGTTCAGAATCGCACTCATGGGGACTTGGCTATTATCATATAGACGTTAACCCCCCTGTTAAAATTTTCCCAATTAGCAATAACAACGAACACGTGACATTGACTTGACAATAATAACTGTATAATTTTTGCCTAGAAAATCTGAATTTAGTTCATCAGGCAATACAGCGCTCGAGCATTGTCTGCATGAAAAAAAAATTTCATCTGTACCAAATAGATGCTGGATAGCAGTGAAGTACATTGTGGTAGAGAATAACATTTTTTGACGTAGGGTGTCGTGCAAAAGGATTTTTTGAACATATGAAATATTTAAGAATTATCCTTTGTTACGTAATACGCAGGTAGGGGAGAGGATGAAGATGTATATGGAAATCTCAAGATTTTAGTAGGAGCACACGGGAGAAGGTCTGATATCGAAATATTGAAAATTCGCGAATGGGAGGGTTAAATAAGATTTACGTTGTTATGTTACCCTCGTGCCAGACGCTTTGACTTGACACATCCAAATAAGTAACGGAAGGTATATATGCGGCTACGTTCTGTATAACGCAAAGGGGTGACGTGGAGACGTCGAATGCCAAAGCATGTACATACTATATTTCTTCGAGTTCCCATTCTTTATTGGCTTTGTTTATTTGCTTTGTTCCTCTCCCCTCCCCCTCTCTAGTTCCACTACCAGATATTCCATCATGGCTCACCAGCTATTGCCTGTTTCTGTTTTCTTGCCGCGGCACGTATGTCGAGAGCAGGGAATAGTTTCAATAATCGAACGTCATTGCATTTTCTCGGTGAAATAGAAAATTCTCTTTTTCGCAAAAACAGCGTCGCCGGGACGTCGACGTCTCTCGTTGGATACTTGACGTCCCGATGATTCTTATATCCGACCAGATTCAGGTATACAGTAATTAAATACACGAACAAGAGTACGTAAACTGGTAGTTACTGAATATTCACCCAATATAAATATCGTTAATTAAATTGAGGTTAACGATAAGGGAATAAATAAATAATTGAAAGGTAAACTTAAAGAATTTTATGGTTTATTATGCCGAATGTCTTTTTTCGATATATGTATAGGCGTGCCGTGATTTTTCGTCTCACGGTCACAAGGCGACTCCAGCTGTCGATTCAGATAACGTTCTCGCCTGGTTCCCTTCGAGTCGCCATCCTGATCAGAAGCTACGTTCTCGGGTTGTTTCGTACAGTTAGGCCAATGCTCTCAGAAAGATTTGTTATTGTTCAGTCGAGGTCGGGGTCCTCGAATCTGCCGTGAAGAGGTAGTCCAGACCTACCAAGTTGTCTGGCAGAGGAGAATACCCGACGGAGACGTCTTCACGGGCGGTCAGGGGTCCGGGTGACGTACCGGCGTCCCGCTGAAGGTAGGCGAAGGCCTGTAGAGCGGTCGGAGGTAGAGTTTTGATACGGTTAAGGGCAGAGGAGGTGCCCCCTGACCCGAGTTAAGGATTTGGTGCCCAACTGTAGATACCCTGGGCTAAGCAGCCGTGGAGGATCTTCAAGAGTTACGTAACGATTCTTTAAAGAACGTTGTCGATTTGGTTTAAAGGGACAACTCGAGGAAAAGGATAATGAATATCGGCCATAAGGATCTTGATCAATCAGAATGATTAGTTCCCGAATTTGACTATTGTCAAAGTCAGTCTGTCTGGCACCGATGGGGGTGCCTCGCGCTCTCGGACTATCCGTTGGTAGTTTTTCTGCCTGTGTTCTATCGGCTCGTCAGTTCCCGAGGAAAAAAGAATCGGCCGGCGCCCGTCTGGAATGCGCGAAGGTTGGACGGCCGAAGGTGACATAGGTTAGTTCTCGATTTGACGTTATCGGTGTCGATTCAAGAAAATACGGTACAATAGATATGTTGGTATATATAGAAATGACGGGAATCGATGTAACATCTGGTGGGATAACGTATGGGTTTTTATTTTATATTTTGACTCGAGATTGGTAATTTGGTAAAAGTCTGATTTATTCATTGTCGAAAAATATTGTTAATGCTCAACCGTTCGTCTAGGTGTACATACATAGGTAACCGTATATAGATCGTATGAATAATTTATCTAGACAGCGATCGAGATCCTCATTGATTAAACACGATCTATCCAAGCCAGTAGATTTATACGGTTTTACTTAGCATGAACAGAGTATAACGGAATTCTGTCTCCCACAAAATAGGTTAGGTTAGGTTATATGGCTACGCTCCACTCGGTCAATTTGAAAGTTAAAAATTTCCGGTTTTCTATGCATCCTTTATTGGCACGTTGTTCCAACCAGCAGTCCCTCCCTTCTATTGTGAAGGTACGTATTAAGGGATGGTAAAAAAAGGAGTGGGGACCTTCGAGTTTGCCTCAAGTTAGGTGAAAAGGAAAACGCCACTGAATTTACAGTCGGTTTCTCCGGCTTCGTTTCTTCGCTAATTGCATTGTAGTTCGACTCCAAAAGTAAGACAAGGGTGAAAAGATACAAAGGCAAACGTTCGTAACGAGCCATGCCTGACTCGAATCATTCATTCACACGTACGGGTACAGACAACCCTATAGATTTTCAAATTCTCTTCATCCCCTTATTCCTACTGATTCGGATCAACCCTTACTTGATTCCGGCATATTCTTTATTAAATTACGTCGAATCTACCATGCCGAGTTGTACGATGCACGAAAGTTTATCGTGCACCTAGAAGTGGTATCTTGTTAGAGATTTTTCAATTTTAAATAGAGAGATACACTCTATGAACATTACTAATTAGTAATTAGTTAATTACTTACGGTGAGAAAGGACCGGGACGGCGAATGGACCTTTGGACGTAATCCGGGTCGACCGCACCCTTGTATTATATCGCCCATGCAAGATAGAATTTCGACAATGAAACATTCAGACGTAAATGCTAACCGGAACCGGAAACCAAAACACTTGTACGCCACAGTACCTCGGCAACTGTCCAGAATATAAAAATAGAATGTTTGTACGTAGACTGCTGAAAGAGATGGGGTCCAGGAGTCATCCTGAGGAATGTTTATTCCTCGCCGTTTTCTGCGACTATAGTTTTCTGCATTGTACGAGTAGCATGAGGGAAATTTTTCGAAGAGTATGATACAATTTTTTTTTTTGAAAAATACGATCTCTCGTTCAATTTTTTTTTTCTTTACTAAAGAAATGCTCGATTTAACAGATATTTTCATGGGTCGATAAACCCTTACGAATTTTCGATGCCGATTCCATGTGGAAGATGCATGTGAAATTATTCTCAGCAGGCTTACGTCGTTGGCATGTAGAAATTTTATCTCGGGCGTCGCGACGCCCGTCTTCATGAAATTCTACCCGCTCTCTGTCGAGAGCGAAGATTTTCCTCGGAATCCCTCACTTTGCGCTCTCTCGTCTTTTCTCTTTTTTTCATATCCCAATGGTAGAATTCTGCGGCTGTATTCCGAGACTACGTGTATCACTCGTAAGGTCGCAAGATCAAACTACGACATGGGTGCTGCTGTCGAATAAATAGACACAATTATTGACGACAGGACGGGTACGGTAATTAAAAAAATAATGTACACATTTATATATTACAGTGCGTCCGAGTGATTAATAATTTTGAAAAGTGAGTAAACACAAGATACAAAGAAAGCTAATAAGGCAGGATAATTGAAGGTAAATAATTAAATTTTATATAAATCTTCCTCGCAAACAGCCTGCAGTAATTTACAAAGGGGTGCACGTGTATCCTATATATCGATTAATTAATATTAACGAAAGCAAACTTCTCTCGACGATATTGGGTGTCCCGCGACAACCGGGACTCTGAAATGTTTCTCCCGTATACCTAAGGCAGTACTGCCAGCAGTTTGCAAGCTTTCCGTACTGGTTAGTCTCTTGTTTCACAATTAATTAAGCTTCTTCGACATGCGCTACTAACTAACAAGACATTTCGTCCCAGCCAAGAGTTGGGTACCCAGTAGACACATATAGACACCATACAACAAGTGCAGTCTCTCAGATCATCACGAACCCTAGAAAGTGGAAGAGGTCACGTCCGAGTACTAGGCCAGACAACAAAGGATCTTCCAAAAGCTCGACACCGTGAAGCTTTCCAAGTATCAATTTCTCTTCCGTTAATAACTTTCCATCCCATTGTTATCAATCCTTTCTGCACTTCAAGCAGCTTTCGAGTTCTCCCTTTCAAATGGAAACAGCCTAATTCTCGAAGGCGGTAGGTAGCACCATCCATTCTAATTCCTTCATCCCTTATCCGTCGGGCATCTTGCGTAACTTTCATCCCTTGTCAGGATACACGAGGTGAGCTTTCCATCTAGTCGAAACGTGCTTTACCTTCAAATAAATGTATGATAACAAAGACGAGATATCTTTCGTAGTGACGTAACGCTGAATGAGCAATGTTGATTCTATAAAAAATCTCGACATCGATGTTAAGCACGAGATAACGAAGGACGCTTTTCCTAATTCCATAGTCAGTGACGAATTTAAAAAAAAAAGTATCCAATCAATCGATTACACCCATAAAGTCACGTTACTCGCTTTTAATATAAATTCAGGCAATTTTGACACAAAGATATTTTCCTTCAGAAATTTTTCAATTTTTATATATTACATTAACCTATCTGTGCTTCTGTCTCCAAACCGGGGCTGATTTAGATATAAGTACTAGCTAGTAGGCAAGGAACGTGTTTAACCAGACAGAGTGAACAGGGCAGTCTCCAAGGGACTTCTATACAAAGCATACATGGACGAGAGTGGAAGGGAGGATTTAAAAATCTTGAAGCAACATATTATCAAAAAGTCTCTTGAAATATTTTACGTTTTCGTTTGCTGGTTTCACCGCGAACTCTTTTACGGAATCGAAAGCACCGCAAGCTCATATCAATAACGTACGAGCTACACCCCGTTACTGCCAGACGGGGGTTTACTCCATTCCCATTTTTACAAGTTTCCCAAGCTTAATCCTTAAATCGCGAATAATTCCTGGCATTTTTCTGCTAGAGCTTTAACCGAGCTTTCTACCACGATGGCAGACCTCTTCCTTCTCTCGGAGCGAATGTCGTAAAGGTATTACTAATGTCTTGCCGTTCCTTACTGTTATTAATGAGGAACGAAGGGAGCCCCGTTTAATCATTTTATTAATTACGAAGGATAACGGTTGCCGCGCCTACCCGCGGCTGCTGATAGTAAATTATCTTTCCTGTGTAGCCGGCTCTCTCGCCGACGAGGAAAAAAAAAAGAAAGTATAACAACAAGGAGGGCAGCTAAATCATTGTTGTACCAATATTAATCACGAGGTGGCCATTCTCGAATACCGAAGTACATCGGAAAAGCTTTCGCCTTTCTTTTCACCCTTATGCCATTAAGGGAAGAAACCCTCTGGACGTGCGATATTAGCTGAGAAAATAATCACGGTGACTTACACAATATTTCTTATTGGACGACTCATTCATTTATTTATTATAGCTACTTCTTATGGATCGTCTCACTATGAACGATCGTTTCCATATGTGTATATCTATATATATGGCTAATTCTCAAAATGGGGTGACTGCCTATCGGAAGGGCTGACTGTTATCGTAACCAAGAAAGTTGAAGCTTCGTCCGGTTGTCATGTATCTGTTAGATAAAAGAGAAAAAGAATTTTTTTATCTCAATTCATTAATCATTTATTACATCGATGGAAAATAATCGAAAATATATATGTATAATATATACGGGATATGTATAGTGCGACAAAAAATATTTAAAAATATACATGTATAATAAAATATATATTTTTCTACCATATTCTACCAATATGACGTTTTCGCGGTTACTTTAGGTAGGGTACGATTCAGGAGTGACATCCTGTTGTAGGGTTGACTTCAGGATGTGGATGCTGATGGGCACCAGCCTCGAAAACAAAAGCGAAAGGTTTTAATCAGTGTCAAGTGGCATTACAAAAAGAAGCCATTTATAAATAGTATTTTGAAACTGGTGAAAAAAAAAAGAAAGAAATGGGACTTTGATAAATTAGTATTTTTCAGCACCTCTTTTTTTTTTCTCGCTGTCCTTTCATTTAGTGACGGGGCCTTGGGCGAGAACGAAGGCACGCAGTTTAATTGCACAGTGTCGGAAAAAACTTTCGTAAAATATGAAAACGAGAAATCGACGAAATTTTGAACTTTTGGGGTAGGATAAATCATGGGGCGAGTATGAAGGGGGTTGCTGAAAGGTGCAGTTCCCTGGAGAGTAATAGGGGCAGCCTCCCCTTGGAATACTCATTGTGAACTTATGCAGGAGAGGTCTCGGAAAGCATCGAGAGGAATTGAAGAAGCTGCTCGCGCAGGAGACTTATTTCCGTAACTATTCTCGGAACTGAAACAAATTCCACGAAGTTAGGAATTCGATTATTAGTTCGCGTCGTGGGAAAGCCAGTCGGGTTTTGCTCGTATCAGCGAGAAAGATTCCTCGCGTTATTCGAGCGAGTCCTTTGCTCTGTATTTCTTCTGTCTCTGTCACACTCGACCCTATAAAAAAATCCTATAAAAAAAATTGAAAGTTCGTCTTTCAAAAGTTTCCCAAGCCCAGCTCACCACCCTTTAAGATTCCTCTAATTTTTCCTTTTATATCAACAGATAGCGGCTGACTTATCGCTCCTGTAGCTTGAAAATTAAAGAAAAAAGAAAAATGCTTAGAAACACAGGAATGCACGAGTGCCAGGGATACACGGAAATGAGAAAAGCTAGTGACTTTAGAATGAATTATGTTTCACAAAGGATGGGGGTTGCTTTTTTTTTTAACACCCCTACGAAATACCCTTCAACGATTATCTATGGTGTTTGTACTGAAAGAAAATTGTTGAAACTAAAAGTGAGAACAAAAAGACAGCTTTTTCGTAACGCGAACTTTTCAATGAAGAGCAACGTATGTGAACAATGAGATTACCTCTCTCTGGCAGATAAAAGTTATTTAATTACGAGTCTCCTTTTTCGAAGACTGTCTTCAGTGCTAACCTCGATAGTTGTCGCGCTACGTGAACACGAGCCATTAGAAACGATAGGGGCGACAGCCGCTGGCTTCGTCCTTCCTTGTTACGTGAAAATTGCCGCTTTAACCAAGTTAATTCGCTTACTTGGCCAGCACTGTGTGTCCTTCTCTATCTTCAGTCTTTAGGTACACGTAGCAACAATAAAGCCAGCAATGGGCAACGATTGCTTAGTGTGTGTTCGGTTCCTGAGTGGGTTTCACTGAGCCAAGAGGAATTCAGGATGGCGTTTTTGCGAATAGTAGGAAATTGGAGGATTGCGAGTGGAATAGCGAGAAAAACATTGATTCGTCGATATAGGTATTACTATGATATTGTACGGTATAGTGTGGTACAGTATAGTACGCTATAGTATAGTATCATAAGAAGAGTGCTTGTTCAGTATCGGCTGTAAAATGTAGAGGTACGAATAACATCTGTATACCTATAGCTATCATATCAGACTGACGTCATACAGTTTTTCTACTCGTGCTCCTTTACTTTACTCAGCTTCCTTTAATTTGTTTTTCTTTAACTTCCTTGTCAAAAATTCTAGCGTCACGATATTTTACAGACGATTCAAAGCCGAGCTAAATGGAAACGCTAGCCAAGGTCTTAAGGTTTCTCAGAACGACTTGAAAATTACGATCGAGTAGAAGATTCCTCGAGTTTAAGAGGATCGAAGGAATATTTTTAAGTTGAATTTTTAATATCAAGCAAACCTTAGGATTCAACTGGTTTACTGTTCTGCGTTGGCAATAAGTCATGCATGACTTTTCGTTGAATATAAGTTTCGTCAGACCGGATAGTTTTCATTTGAAATCCTTCCCTTGTACCCAGACCTGCACCTGAAATTGTTCCATCATAGGGAATCTGCCAAATTGGATGGCATCGTTCGCCATTATGCAGGAACATTTAGAATCCCAGTCTGACCAACGTAACGGAAGGCATTACCGTGAAACGACCAGGTGGAGACTTCGAGAAAAGTGTCTAGGGAAATGTTGAAAAAAACTCGTGTGCCCTGCTGTTGGTACGAAGCTGACTTTATTTCAGTAACGTTGGTAGGAGTCTCGTTGCTGGTGAAAGAAAAAAGAGAAAGCAGATAACAAACGAAGATACTGCATGTCTCCTTGCTTGTATGCATTAAGAGAGAATACAAAGTTTACTGCTTGACCTCGACGGGGATTGACCTAGATCCTCCGTGACGGACGTTTAATTTGATGTAGCACCGTCTGGCAACTCCTTGGGGGAAACGTAACAATATAAACCCTCTTATTTCTTAGCTCACCCACCCTCCTGCTCAACCACCCACCCACCCTGGGGTATACCATTAGAAGCCAACGAAAAATGGTGCATCGAATTACTAAGCGATGTAAGAAACATTGCGGTGGGTTATTATTTCTTCATTAAGTCTTTACTTCGTATTAAGCTCAAATTTCCAATAACGTTCGAGTGCTGCGGGGATAAGATATTTTTAATTTTCCTTAAGACGAAAAATCAAATTTTTTTTATCACTCGAAGACTGATAATCCCCTCTCACAATTTTCGCTGGAAAGCATCACTCTTCCCAGTCGTATATTTACTTGCTTAATGGTATCTTAAGTGACCGTCTCGATCTGGTAGGTCTGTGCATTGTGGTTAATACACGCGAACCTTCCAGGGCTGAATTAAGAATGATTAAATTTCTCTTGGGGCTGAGGTAAATTAATTTAGACTCTTTTTCAAGTTTCTCTCGCCATCTGCGTGAGAAACGCGAGAGGGAAACTTTCAGTCTTCTTATCCACGCGTTTCTAATATTTACTCGTTTTCGTATCATCCCTTTGTCTACGGGATGTTCGAAGACAGTAAAAATTATAGAAATTAAGTTTTACTAGCATCGTCATTTCTAATTAACTTTTAATGCTAATGCTATATCTTGGCACGTTAATCACTGTTTTTCACGTTGGTGTTAATTTGCCACTCATTTTAATTATACGTACACCGCCGCTTGTTCCGATAACAAGTATATACGTAGGAAAGCAAACAGTTGTCCCCAAATTAATTTAACCAACGGAATACAGCGTCGTCCCTGAGCTGTCGCCGTTCATGAGAATCGCCTTTATTTTATTTAATGGCCTTTAGTTTTTTAATTAGAGCAGTTTAAAGTTCGCTAATCACATTCATATATCGACGCCAAGACACCTTCTTTACCGACGCTATCCCTCCGCCACACGAGTCAAAACGCGATCGTCGCGCCACCATCCCCATCTGCGGCAGTTTTACAAATTGGAAGGCGTCTCAATAACCGAGTGTCATTTCCGTTCTCGAAGTTGAAGAATGCGGTCGTTTCTCGGTCACGATCTCTGGCGATACGAGGGCGTCACGTGTAAACAGTAGATATCCATTTAGGGGTCGGAGAAACGTTAAGTGGACGTCTGGTAGGAATTAATTATTCCAACTGTGCAAGGACGGAACGGCGGGTCTCCTGCGCTACGGCGTAGAGTAATTTTCAATAAGACGTAGCTGGCGCGAGGAAAAGTTTTCGTCGGATGGCAGCAACGTCGGGACTTAAAAATTCATTAGCGGAAACGCTTTTGTCCGTGACTCCCAGCCAAGCTACGTACTATTTTCGTTCTAGTACTAATTTATCGAGCTCTACCTAGGGGTACGTGGAAAGTGGACGGGGTGAGAGGGAACTCGCAGAATTTTCAAGACTTACTGCAGTCAGATAAAGAGAAAGAGTAAGAGAGGGCCAAAGAAACAGCTATACGTATATAGTAAAAATCTTAAAACTTTCAGTAGACTCGCTTATTTCGAATCTTCTTATCCGAGGCGTGGAAATTCGCGTTCAAGTAATGCGCGGTAACTGTCGTATTCATTCGTATCACTTGGAGTTTACATCGAACAAAGAGGAGAACTTTCGTGTTTGGATTCACGTATATACGAAGGTTCAAACTTGAAATTGCAAAGTGCTTGCTCGAAACCCAAGTTCTTCTTTCTCTTGATTGTATTTCACCGTACAGATCTTAGGGGTTAAAAAAAACATGTTTAATCTAACGATATACGAACACGAATACGTCACATGGAATCGTTTGTTTCTTCGTCTCTCGAGTTACGTAATAAAATCATATCCGAATCGGCTTCGATAATTATTTAAGTGCTCGACATAAAATTACTCTGCTACCAATCAATTCGTAACTCGAGAACGCGTCTCGTTATTATTTCTTAACGTAAGAGGACCTTCGATATTTTTCAAGTTCCTCTCGTTATCCGAATCCGTTATCAGTCAGCTCAAGGACTTATATATAGGTAGTGATAACGAATTATCACTATTTTTTTTGGGAGGGGGGTATGGAGAGATGCAAGGAGGAATTTATTCCGACTCATTCCACTGTTATAAATTTCTCTCTAAGAGGGACACCTAATTGCCTAACGATATTATTATCAAGCGACCATATCGGGAACGGTTACCGGGTGCAAATGGCACGATTTCGCTAATGACGGTTCGCGATATTTCGCGTAAGGGATCCCATTAAAACATAGCACTTTGAGCTTGAAGATAGTCAAACAGAATTACGTGGGAAAACGAGATGCGTCTACGAGTAATAATGTTTATTCGGCGTTCTATCGATTTTTAAATATTGTTAGGATCTTCGAGAACAGGAAGTTCCTTTGTATCAAGGAAATCAATAAATTCGCTAGTGTGGACTGAATTTATAAATTAAAAGTTGCGACCGTTGAGCAGCGACCAGGTGCCGTCGTACAGCCAATCGTCGGGGGTAGTCGGCGCACTGGCTCAAATGGAAAAGGACTCGGCAGATTGAGATAATGGATTGTCAAACGCGCAAGCTGTACGGAAAGACTGTGCGTATGTAGGCAAAAGGTTAGTGGCGGAAGAGGGGTAGGAGGGAGGGAGGGGAGAATTTTCCTCCCCGGAAAAATTATACATATATATTTTTTATTTCATATCTCGAATGTATAAATTTTGCGTAGGGGTCGGTTACCACGGGTTGTCCACTACCAGCATTTATTTGACGGTAGAGAATGCAAATTTTGTGAGAACCAGGACGACGTGGCTGTCGCATAAAGCAACTGTAACTGCGAGAACCGTCGAGCGAGAACAGTAAAATATTCGGTGTGAGCGGCTTTGAAGGAAAAGAAAAAAAAAGGGCAAACATGGCTGCGCCCAAGGTTGAGTAACAGCATAGTCAAAGCAGCGCGGCTATGTAGTCAGTGGTGCCAACCTGCGTTTGCGAGAAAATTGAAAAAAATAAATATAAAAATAAGACAAAACTGGCCAGAGGGCAGTCAGGTTGGCGGAAAAGCGTGAAGTGTGTAGGGGTGGAAGGAGATAAAAATAGAACGGAAGAAAAAATTAAAGGAAAAGAGAAATTGCGTACAACCTTATATTTGCAAGAGAATGGTACTTTTTAAAGGGATGACTCGTAGCGGCTTTACGGGTAGACGAACGCGGATGCGGACGAAGGCGTATATATATTGTGACGTGATTTTTCGAATCACGGTCACAAGGCGACTCCGGCTACCGATAAAAAGATAGAGTTATCGGCTACAAGGATCTCAACCAATCAGAATGATTAGTTCCCGAATTCGGCTATTGTCAAAGTAGTCTGCCTCGGGGCACCGTCCGAGGTGTCACGAATCGGCTCGTGCTCCCGTGCTATCTATTGATAGTTTTTCTAGCCGCGTTTCGATACGGCATAGACAGTTCTCGCTTGTATAGTGCTTGTATAGTTCTCGTGTAGTTCTCGCGTTGTTCTCGCGATATCCAGGAATTCCTATGGATTTCCTGTGAGTGTTC
>JASANN010000266.1:892733-995696 GCA_031762395.1 Calameuta pygmaea | reverse complement strand
TGCATCAACGAAGGGTGGACGGACGAAGCTAACGTAGGTTGGTTCTCGCAGATCGTCGTTCTCGAATTTTGCTATCGGTATCGGGTTAAGAAAAAAAAGTACGTTACAATATATATATATATTGCGGAGTAGATTTATGAGAGGGGTCGTGAGACAAGGGAAAGATAGACACAGAGAGAGATAGAGAAAGAGAGAGAAGAGACGAGAAAAGGACCAGAACAAAAATCTTGCCGACAAGATTCTCATGCAAAAATGTTACGTGTTCATGTAGCGCGAAAACAATTCGCCGAGCAACGCGTGCAACGCGACTTCCGGTGAAGGCTTTTTGTGCGGCCCGGAAGTCGCCAGCGAGCCGGAGAACGACGACGGTATGACTTGCGGAACAATGCCGTGTGAAATGGCTGTGTTCGACGGTGAAAGGGTTATTCAGGGGTGTCTTGTCTTTGTCGAAAATGCAGACAGACGTCAAAAAAGACCCTTGCGCTTGATATTCCTTCGAGATACTCATAGCTGAGACGAATACTGTATATGGACCTATAGTGGATGCTGCATCTATTTTTTGTATACATATTTTCCCAAAAAACATATATATATATATATATATCATTAACCCGAAATTTTTTTGTTTAATTTCATCGCCCCGCATCAATGTCGATTTAAATTCCAAAAATATTTTTAGGGATTTTGCCCGTGTGACAAATTTCGTTTTTACGACCTCTCGATATACGTTGAATTTGCTGATGATCGAATCTGGGTAATTTTGCTAATTAATATTTTGCTAACCTTCTGTAATACTGTATAAGTGCAATGCAGGGAATATTTTTTCTCCCATTACTCGTTCCTAGAATATTCTTTATTTGCATCTGCACAATTTCTCGGAAAGTCTAGACAGACTTTAATATTGTGAACGTAATAGGAATATCGCATGCAAAACTGCCTTTTTGAAATTCGTTAACTTCATACGATACTACGGCCGACCGAATATCCTCACTGCATGATATAGTTTTGGGCTCTGAGAAATTTTCACTACTACGTCGTCTGCACGATTTATTATCGTAGCCACCCCATTCTAGGTGGGCCTCGCTTGATATAAAAAAATAAAGGGCTGAAAAAAAGGCCCCGCTACCTAAACCCAACCCCACCTCGTCCTCACTATTTCTACCCTACTCCATATTTCCGCAAAGAAAATCGATAATTCTTGCTCGTGTCGAGGCATGTGAAGCTCGTGCAAATTTTTTGTGAAAATAAATCCAAAGAGATATCCTTTCTGCATGTACCCTACACCGCTGCTCAGCCAATTCTTAAACTGTCATTTCGTATCCCTTTTTATTGACTATTACTCATCGCGTGCATGAAATAATACCAGTAAATCGTGCAGACAGTCTGATTGCCAAGAAAGCCATTATCATATATGAGATAATGCCATAGAGACGTATTTCCGCTTGTAGCACGTAAGCGAGAAATATGGAAAGATCAGCGGTTAATGAAAATAATAGCGATGAGTTTGGAGTAAACGAAATTTTAAAAATGGATTTGAAATTAAAAAATATTGCTAAATTTTATATTTTATCCACCCGTTATACAGATGCCAATATATAAATACAAATTGGATGCCTGCTCTGTTACTCTCATTCACAAAGACAAAACTTGGTTCATGTTCAATCGTATCATAACGTAATGCGCTCTTGCAAGTAATTATATATAAAGGGAAGCTTTTTTAAATTTCATCTATTCCATATATATATATATATATATATATATAGCCATGATACGGTATCTATTTCGCAATAAATTGTGAATTTCTTTGCTACAATATTTATTTAGCGTATCAATCAAAATTCTAATTGATTTTTAATTGCTTCTAAAATGAAGCGAATATATATATTATTTTACCGTGCAAATTTTTTTTTTTCATATAAAATAAATGATTGAGTATCGGAGGAGTCGAAACGTAGAGAACGATCGGAACAAAGACACATTTCACGTGTCAATGTTATCGTAGCTCGTTCAATTACCGAGTCAGAGAAAAATATGTTCCTCCTCGTGATGTTATTTCAGGGTAAACAATAATAATTCCCATCGTTTCCATTTGCTCGTAATTGTTTCTCTCGGAAAAACAAGCTTTTCGAGATATATCCCATCGCAACGGTAAGGGTGACAATTCTATTGTCGTACCGCGAAGATACGACAAAGCTACCGGAGCTTTTATCAGGCAACACGATTTGAAGCTAAAACACATTGCGGAGTCCATGTAAAAGTCAAAGACCGAAAAGCATTTATGAACCAAACCGTCAGAAATGAATGAGCCGAGAGTGAAATATTCGGTTGTCCTAGTCGCGAATTCCGAAGTAACAATTTCTCGTAAAGCTCGCGCTTTCTCCTCGCGGCAAAAGTTCCTCTCACAAAGGGCATTTCGCAATTGAACCAACCGACTTTCCGCCGCCTCTACATATCGCCACGAGACTCCTTTGTTTTTCCCAGACCATTTCGACTGTCTTGGCGCGGTTCCTTTTTTTTGGAAACGAAAGGGAAGGGTGGAACCACCACCACCAGCGTTCTTCGTCATGTTGGCAAGTGTTTCGAGCACTTAAGCGAACCGTGAAAAAGTTTTCAAGCGAGAAAGCTGCGTTCTCCCTTGAGTCGCAAAGTATATCGAGCCACTTCGGGTAATACAAATGCTATTTCCTAAGGACAGCTACAAGTGATTACCAACATAGAGAAAATGAAATTTTACCTTTCCCTAGGTTGGCAATGCCTTCTGGATGTGTATAGCGTTGATTCGCGTTTTTCACCAGTAAAACTTTTACGTCCTACAACTGGTATACGGCGGGTGAAAGTAGGATGTGGGAAGTTTGTAGATGTGGAAGTTGAAAGAGAGGAATGGCGAACACGAGAGGCTGGAACGACAATAGCTTTCCTGTTGTAAGGAGGTGTGGTCGCTGCCCATATTTTAAGTCAGACACAGAACTGCAGAGAACAAGTAGTAGCGTCAGGTCGAATGGCAGACACCAACCTACATAGCCAGACTGCGTAAAGTGTTCTCCGGGATTTATTGAATTATCAATTCGGCGTTTGTCGCTTTTTCTACAAATTTCTTTCTTCGGTGTCTACCGCACTTCCGGTTACAATCATCTTTGAGCTACACTGAAAGCTACAATGAAAATTAACCGATATAAATTTGCAAAGTGCGACAATGAAAAATATTTGGAATTTCAGTGAAAATATTTTTTTTTTCTATACACTTTTTATTTTAATTGCACAATTATGCGCCCCAGGATCATTATTTTCATTTCGTTGACACGCGTACGTGCATGATGCCACTTCAATTGAAGTTCCCGTTAATTAGCGAGTGTTCATTTAATTTAGAGTTCAGCTGCGTTTATGAGAATTTCTGAACCAGGACTAATTTAACGAATGGGGCAAGGTATATCCTTGTAAATATTATTTGCGTCAGCTGCTCTGTGCTATGCACTTTTTTTTTCGCGACTATGAAAACCGAACGCTCATCATAATTTCTCCGTAACGAGTATTGAGATTCTTATAAAATTTGAAACCTCAACCAGACAATTACGGTAATACATGTCGTAATTGTCCAAGAGAAAATTACATTAATCAAATGGAATTTAATAAAACGATAAAGCTTGAACCGATATCAGTGTATGAATGAATCGAGATGATATCGGGTGAACAATTTTAATTGAAACAGGCTTCGGAGTATATTATCTTCAAGACACGTTCGTTAATTAAAGCGCCTGTATCCCAAGAGAACTGCATACGTTCATCGGAACACTTGCATTGAGGTCATCTCGAATGCACCTTGAACCCTAGAGCCTGGAATCAATAAAAAAAAACACAATATCATAATTTGATAAATATTTTCTTAAAAAAAAAAAAAAAAAAAAAAGTACATTCACCAAACACCGTACATATACTTGATAACTGCATACCTGTACCTAAAGCACGTGGAAGGAATGCTAATTACACAAACAACATAGACCAAGTAATTCCTTTATGAACTTTGACCTATTCAGCAAAGCGTATCAGACGCCCGAGTATTTCCTCATAGGCGAACTTCGTTCAGTTTACAAAAAACCGAAACGATCGCAAAGGAAATTCCCTTAGATCATGGACCGCGCTGGATGCTGGAGAAAGTGGAATTAAGAGGTACATAAGTGGATCGGGAGAATCCCTCGCGAAGCAGAAGAATTTTCTTTGAGGTAAAATTCAGTCGGAGGATGTACACAGTCAAGCGCATCGTATAATGGATATGTTACGTAACGTGGAAAGGGAGCAGAGCTTTATCAATGAACCGAACTAACGTAGACGCGTCTTGCCCGAATGTCCCGGTAGTTCATGATTGGTAGATTGAGACGAATAAAAAGAAGGACGAAAAAATTTATTCGAATCCCGATACACGTCACAGCCGCATAAGACGAAGGAGAAAAGGGTTTTACGCCAGTGAGAGCCACTGGGATATTGCAAAGTTTATGATTCGTATTCATGCCAGCCATGACAAAACATATTTTTCATGTCGCAGCATCTACCGACTACGTACCTTTACCTACGGGATACTCAAAGTATCTGGCATACCCTGTATATCCCACCTACGTATCCCACGTAGCTACATACGTATCTTGTTTCACAGCAGTTTGCAGCCTTTGCCGAGAAGATTCTAGGCTTACCAAGGCACTGATATACCAGGGTGAAAGGTCGTGAGCCCGACTGGGTGGAGTCGACGCCGTTCAACCCTGACGGAGTAAGCAAATGTACAGGGGTGGTTGTAGGGCAGCAGGGAGAAATATATCTGACAGTTTTTGTCCCCTTACGTCTCTTTATCTTCATATTTAATATTTAATATTTTCCCTTTCATTTTTGTAAATACATATACTATATATACACGTTCGTCTATTTATATACCAGTGTCAAGGATATAGCGATTTTACATGGTGTTTATATATATATATATATATTTATATTATACAGGGTTGTACACATATTTATTCGTGTATATTTACACTCGCAGTAATTCAAGGGAATATTTTACTTCCTTCTAACCGGAAGGAGACTCTGGCCTCGGGATTATGGACATAAATATAATTATGCCACCGTCTGTCAGCTGAGCTTTTACCAGCCATAAGAAAAATAGACGGCGCGTTTCTCGTACGGCAGTTACAAGCAGAGACGCACCACGTATACATTTGGTATCAAGTGAAACGGAGAAAGTTCTTTTATCCAGGAGCCCTTAGTGAATGCCGTAGACGAAAGAAAGTGTCACCCGGTAGATAGCAGCGACCATGTATAATACGATGTTATGGAGGGTACGCGGGTACAGAGCATAAAGGGTGCGACTGATAAGAAATTTTTGTAACTTTCTTAGCCCCTGCTTATGACGCAACCGATCCGCCATGAGAATATGATTACCGATACCAAGTGACAAAATTCATAGATCACCCTGTATAAAATCAAGCTCCGATAAAGGCACAGGTATTACCTACTTAAACTGTGTTAAGCTAATGTTTCCCATTAGCTTAATTCTTCCCTTCTTTTTTTCGTTTCGCCCTCTCGTCTTTCTACCCTGCAAGCTCTGCGCAAGTATGGCCTCCCGGATGCTCGAGCTTTCTCGCTGAATAATGCAAGCAAGTGACCGCGTGGCATGTTAATTCGATTAAACCTGTACTATATATGTATACAAAGGGGTTACAGGACTATCTGGGAAAATTGTACCTAGATATTCTCATCCTCGAGCCCCTCGATGGCTTTTACGACGTTTTTACCCCAGAGCTTGCGAACGAGACAGGGGACACCCTTTAAATCTGACAAATATTATCGAGAAAGTTTCAATCGGTTTTATGGGCTGGAAATCAATGTTGCACGATCGATCGTAGCTGTGTCATATAGGACTAAGTTCAATCGATGACTATATGCTATTGTATGTATATGCATATACGTGTATAGTATATATATATATATATAGCTGTCCATTACGGTACCAGACTCCGCGTTTTATTTAATTTTCAACCGTGGGATGAACCTTCCCTACCTTAGCAAACCTCTATTTCCCAGGGTATAAGGTGTTATGAGGGTCCTACGTAGTCAGGGCTGACGGTTATAACGTTATCCGCGTCTAAGGGTGAGTTACAACTTACTGGGATGATTGGCTGCGCGTTAGCAACTGCCCCTCCAGGCAGCCACCGTGGCTCTTGCGGTCAGCTTTCATTGATAATTGCATTTAAAACTATCGTGTTCTACTTGTTCCTCTCCCTATGACCCACCTCCCTTGCGCCATGAACGTCAACCGCAGACCCGCCACCCCCTTTAGAAATCCTTTTGAGCTCCGGGTGATGCCTTGATTGTAAAATAATCGTGGGATCCGTATGTCCGTGATTTCATACGTTAATGCAATTTATTATGGTGGCTGAGACTGTATTAGAAAAAATAACTTGTCAAATTTCATTTCTCGTTAGAATTTTTTGTATGTGGCAAATATAAGACTTTACGAATGCCTAAGCACTGTTCGAGCTGTGGAACGTGCGCGGAATGTTTGAGCGGTCCAAGAGCTTATTTTCAATAATTCTTTAGGACCTTCTACACGCGATAAGCCACTTATTCTAAATATTATCCTTGGAAGTTTACGGCGTTTAAAAAATAATATTTTGTGTGAAGGCGCCTTAATGAAATTACATTACCGGCGGAGAGCCTGAACAACGTCAAAGGACACTGGAAGATGTCTGTATAGATATAATGGGGATGAAGGAAAGTAGGTGTTGGGTGGAGAAGGGGGGGGGGGGAGTTATTTTGTCTCGGGGTAGCCAGAATGACGTCGAAGTCCCTGTAGAGGTTGACTGTGCTGCGGGGGAGGTCAGGGGAGGGTTGACTTTGGTCACAGGTTATGGATGCTGAAGGTAGGTGAGCTCGATTTTTTTTGTACACTGTCTAGAAAAGCGACTGTACGATCTGAGCGAGACGAATGGGATTAAGCTGAGAAGGGGATGAAAAATAGGAAACGAGGTTAAAAAGGACAGCGGCACAAAGGCGACGTGCAAATGACTAAGGAAGCTGGGAAATGTGATATAATCTTGTAACTCTTATTAGATAGACGTACGTAAGGACGTAGTTACACCGAAGCGAATATACAGAAGAAAACTTGAAGGGTTGCCAACTGCGTTCTCAGGGAAAAAAAAATATGTCACCATACCTATCGACTCAACAACCAAATGTAGATTTATTATCCTGGCGGACCGCCCCCTCCCCCGCCCCCACTTTAGCGGGTTCGAGGATTTACTCTCACCCTTAAGTTTGCACTAACCCGGATACCAATGGCGAATCCTTTTTACTTTACTTTTTCCTTCTTCCTTCCGATATCCTTCCGATAGCCACTATAGTCTTAGTCCTTTTACTTGGACGTGCTTTCTTACACGGCACGTAGGGGCTAAAGTAAATGGACGAATTCCGGAATGACCTGAGAAACAGTTAAATCCTGTAGTGCGATAGTCGTGAGAGAAAAAAAAAATTAAGGCGATTTACAGGAAACAATTTTGGGGTCATTTTTAAAATTAATTTCCATCGGATGGATAAACTCGTAGAATTTTTATTTACTTTGAATTTATAGGGATGGTAACGTAGGGATCTGCTGTACGGTATACAGGCGTAGGTACTATTGTGATATGGCGAGTATGCTGTAGGCGATTTGCAAAAATGCATTTGTGCAACATCAAAGACCAAGCTAACTAGCCCTTTTACCGTTAGTCGTATAGCCACATTTGATTTTACCGGTTAAAAGGGACTCGATCCAATATATAGATAAAGAATATATACATATATGTGTATATATACATATATATATATATATATATATGTTGGAACTTAATGCGTATTGCGTATGGCAGAAAGCCGTACGGGTTGGAACAAACGGAATTGCATCAATTTGACAATTTGATACCAGTGCGCTTAAAAGATTATTCAAGGCAGGATATAAGCTTTGATTATTCGCGTAAACGTACAAATTAAGTATGTAATTTGTTGTTCGTTTTGAAATAATATTTTTCCGTTGGATCGGGACGAAAATTTATCAGTGATTTCATACGGCATTCGTTTTATTATGGTACTCGTATTAAAATTTGCTTTTTCATTGAATTTCAAAAGATCGTATCTTTGTTTTTTTTTTTTTTTTTTTTTTTATATTTTGACTATGCCCTCTTATCTGATACTCGAAAGCACGTGATTTCGAAAACCATTTGGATATTGGATAAGGCCGAAGACGTGGTGTCATTATAACACGGTCTTGACCTGGGATTGACTTTCTGTGTCAGATAACCAGGTTTTACTCTCGGGATCTAATTACGCCATACATTTTCCGCGACTCGTTTTCTGTCGCAACACAACGTCAGCTACGCTGTCACCCATTTACGTTACTACTAGCAAAATCCACACGAACGACAGTGGCGGAATACGAATTTTCTGTTTTGTGTAAAATAAAAAATTTGGTGTTCTCTAGCGATAATGACATGGGCTATAATATCCTGTATATACATATTTTTGAAAAATTAGATAAAATCATTTTTTTTATTTTTCAATATCTTAGTTGCCTCATTGAAAAAAAAAAAAATGGTTTTCAAATAAATTTGATTTTATATCATTTCAACTCTTTTCTTGTCTATGTATATGTGTATAAATGGGCCTTTTCGATATATACAGGTAGTATATGAAAAACGTGTGGGTACATATGGTAAAAATTCTCGTTGAATTTTTCACCTATGCTCCAACTGAATGCTGCTCCCTTTCATCCTTTCCCACGTGTTTAACGTCTCCACTCACGTTTCCATTCGTCCGGACACGAAAAGCTTTCCGCTTCTAGAATAGACCAAGATATATCTGTGGCTCGATATACTTCACACTAGTTATCGCATCTCTTTCAGATCCGAAAACCGCATCCCCTAACATTCTGATACTGAGCTCTTAGCACTCACCGATTATGGCTCCTAACGTAAGGTCCAAAAGCCTTTAGGGAAAATTGAAAACGATTTTCCCAAGAGCAGGTTTACGTTAATCCAAGATTCGACAGGGCTTTTCATATCTTATCGGACGCCATCAGCAGCCGCCATTACGAAGCACCTTGGGGAACCTGGATATACGTATTAGCTATACTTGAGAGAATTCAAAATACATGGTAATCATATTATTACATTAATAACAGTGCAATGTCTTACTCAATCACACGATGGAACCGTTTAACCTATAAATGAATGTAAAAAAAATTTACTCATTTTCAAAAAATTCACCATTTATTATCTAATTTCGAAATATGCTCTGTCTTAATTACTGGTATGTTACTAATGAATACTAATTAGTAGTTCTAGTTTGGATCGTCTCTCTTCTCGACTTTGACTCGTTTCGCTAGAGCTGCTGCTGCTGTCATAAGTGAATGTATTCAGCTACGATAAGATTACCCTACTCAACGTGAAATTAAACCCGTCAAATTCATTTTAGGCATGTAGCCATGTATATATGTACAAGAAATTTCGATACTTACAAGTACCTAGTTCCAAATGTAGGTCCAATCTCTCTCGTCAGCTTTTTGATTCTGATCATTGACGTTGATAACACTCTCGATTACCTCGCATCAAGAAAAGCACGTGTAACGCAAAGAAAATGCTCTCAGGTCAAGTTTCTTTAGCGACCGTAATACCCAGTATATGCGTATATATGCCGTCTGAAGGTAACGATACAAACACACGCGAAGCGTCCATTTTCAGAATTGTTTCTACGATATTATTTTTTTCGAAGCGAAAAATTATTTCTATTCTCGACGTTAGCGGACCTTTGGCATTTTTATTTTCCAATTTCTTTTTTTTTTTTTTATTTTTTTAATTCAGTTCTCGGAATACGTACTAATAATTCTTTTGATATCAAACTCGATAGGAATTCTATGCATAGTTTTTTTCCATGGTCGTATAATAAAGTAAGCATTCCTATTGGAATGACCTTTGGGCACTGTGCACCGACATTTCATGGGAATGGAAATCCTGGTATCAAATACTCCCCTGGAGGAATGTACTGTATTGTTATCTTGATGGGAATATCCTGTTTCATAAAAAAAATACAATTTTAAATTTTTATTCAGGCGTGAATATTGCCGGCCTTTTTTTTTTTCCTGAACACTTTTCGAATTTAAACGTTTCTGGCGTCAGAAATGTACGTATCACTGTCATAGCACGGTAGGCGATTGTGCGGAAGCTCCCGTAGTATCTCTTTCCGTTTCTCCGAGATTCAACTTTTTTATCTTTATCAGCTTCAAAAGGTGGAAGCATTTCTTTGTCTGTTTACCCCTTGAGGGAAGTTTCTCCGTACGAGAGTCTCCATTATGGGCGCGGAGACGCGAAAGATTTTTCAATGCACCAAAAGGGAGACTCAGGAGAGTTGCACAATTTTCACGGCTCTTCCTTTGCATCTGCTTTCCAATTATACGTGCTCCTGCTGTTTGAAATTTCAAATCGTGCCAAACGAGCGAACTTTATTTAAATCTTTGGAAATCTTTAATTTTTCGAATAAATACGAGTAGAACTTTTTAAAAAATTCCAATTTCATTGTCGGTATATGGAATTCTGATTTCGAGGTAATTTCGCGAAGTGTAAATAACGCTCGAAATGATTAGGTCAGATAGCCGAAAGATGAGAATATAGAGCGGAAAGGTCACCCCCTTCGGAAGGGTCAAATTGGCGAAAGGACTGAAAGGATCTAAAATCTGTTTCAAGAATAGGCATTATCCTGACCGACAGCCATCTTGGTCAAATCTACCACAGTCTCTCTGTTTAAAGTCCCAAGTCGAAAAGGCTCTCTGCATCTATCCATTAGAAGGCATTGTCACAGCCTCCATTGTCAAGTCCTTTGTCGGCTCCTGTAAGGATGCCGGAACTGTCCTAGCCTGCAGCGAATCCCTATTTTTTTTATTCATAATAATCACCACCCTTATCCATTACACTGGCCGTTATACATGTACATCCACATATGCCTTCGTATTTTCCAAATCTTCGGTACATCCCTTATCAATAATAATAACAAAATTGCGTAATCTTTAAATTTTTATCTACCTGCGTATACTATCTTGTGTATACTGTCATTGTATGCGATGACAAGTATAACTTTTTAAAAAAAAAAAAAAAAAAAGAAAGGGATAATTTTACACTCAAAGATATTTTAGAATCCACATACGTGGATTTACCTATGGTAAATTATATATGAAGGCATCGAATGGCTTCCGCAAGCTGATTTAACACTCTGTGGATGAAAAAACCGAATCTTGAAACTATAACAGGAAACGAAAGTTATCTTATCTTTGGTGGGACAGGGATAAGACGCTTATCGTGGTTTCACCCAAAGTTCAGGCTAACAGAACTCAACCATCGATCAAGCCTTTCATGTCGCCGGTATAAAAGCTCGTGTAGCACCTCGAGACACATACAGATGTTACTTTACGAATACGAGGGAAATTGACACTATATGTAATCCATTCTAATATACTATATATACATTATATATATATATATATATATATATATATATATATATTCTCAATTTCTGACAAGCTTTATTCTTAAATCCAGCTATTTACATGTATTACATTAGAAAATCCGAAAATTTTGTCTCGAAATATCTTAAGGGTTGATTTTCAACTAATTGCTACTTATGCTATTAAAATCTTGTTTGCTTTGTATCCAGCAAAAGTCCGAAACTTTCGATAAGTTCAAATACAAGAGAAATACAAGATCTTTATTTTTAACCAAATAAAGATACTCAATTTTGAACTATGTGAATTTTTGGAAATGACAGATTACAATATATGTGCTAATATGTTTATCATAGCTGCATTGGTCAATCACGTGAAATATAACGGCTCGTACTTTCTCTCTCTCTCTCTCTCTCCCCCCCCCCTCTCTCTCCCTCTCTCAAACTAAAATCGAATCCTGTGAAATTCCTAGGCGAGATTCCTTTGACGCGTAACGATGCACGGCGTAACGCAATAATGAAAATTTCTGTGGTCAGATTTCAAAAGGCAGCCGTTCGAGTTGCCACCGAGTGAAGCCGCTAGACTAGCATTGGATCGTTACCCATCCGTATGGCTGAACAACAGAATCCAACCCATATCATATTCGAATGAACTTTGAAAATTTCTTTTTTTCACATTTAATTTCATCTCAGAATTTTTCCTATGCCCAATTAAATGTTAAAATAGCGATAAACGTTGAAAATGTAATTGAAATTGTGAAAAAGAAAAAACGAAACATGATAAATTGATTACCAACTGTAAAAAAATTTGGGTCAACTACTAGCTGCTTCTACTTCAATTCGCACAATGGCCGTGCATCATTCTCCGAACAAAGAACATGGCGCTGAATAAAAACTTGGAAAAATTTCATTGAAAAGAGCATCCCACACGTTTGACCTTTTTCGCTTCTACATGCTATCGCAATAAGGATATATATATATATATATATCCGTATAAACCATTATCAGTAGGCGACACCTTTATAAATTTGTCCAGCAATTTCTTTGAATCGTACATATGCAGTATAAACTTAGCATTTATATATACGTGGGGCCAAAGAAAAAAAAAATTAGTATAGAACTTAGTACAAGATTTGAATGATTCTTTTTTTCAAAGAAAATATTCCAAATTTGATAAATAATAAATGTAAACCAGATGTAACGCAGGTATTTCTTTCCGGGGAAGGAAAAAGTCTCATACAAAATTCACGGTACTCTGTCACGTTGCTTTTTCTGGTAGCATCCGCTTGATCGGGAGAACCGATTAAAAACTCAGCTCCTCTAATTGTAATTAATAATTGCGCGGTAGGAGAATAAAAAATTTAGGTCTAATTGCGCGCGCAACCAGGGGGATCAGCGAGTGTGTTCACATTGGCGACCGAACTGCTAACCTATTGTACGTACTTGCCACATGTGGCAGCACCGTAGTTACGAGCATTTGATTACCGGTCGTAGAACATTCCCGTGTTTCCTGTTCGACAATGAGTTACTGGACGGTGTGGATAGGAGTGTAAAATAGAAAGAGAAGAAAGAGGAGAAAGAGAGAGAAATTGAAAGGAAGTGACACCTGATGGGGAATATTGGATATATAGATATATATGTATATGGGTTTTCAAGAACTAATTTACATTCCGGGCAACGCGTGTTCGTCCCAGTCACCGTATTGGGGTCAAATGACTCGCTACTTCTTGAGTTCTTCGGGAGAAAAGGGTGTCGATGGTGGAACATTGCAATAGGTCCAAAAAGTACGCGTGAGTGTGTCGTGAGTGTGAGTATGTGTGAGGAGCAAACGGGTAAAAGGGGAAGAAAAAAAAAAACTTTGGTGAAATTGAATGCCAATTCGATGCCGAATGTTGAGAATTTTAAGCAGTTCTCGAACAAGCTTCTTGGAGTTTTGTCAAAGTCCTTCCTGCAGGATATCGTCCTTGCGATGCTTTGGGAACGGTATCTGGATTGGAATGAATGTAAAAGAATGAAAAAAAATTGAATGAAATTCGAAGATTTGATTTTTTATTAAGAGTCTGTGTCGTTGGATTTTTATATATATCCGCCATACGTAATTATTCTATCGAAAGGTAAAACAGTATCGCAATTAAATTTATTGGAAATATATATATATATATATATATATATATACACACGTGGTATTGTACTACGGTAGATATTATCTTCCAATTGACCTTTTTCCTAGTGACCTAATCCTATTTGGAATTCTAGGGATATTTGTATAATCAGTATATATTTCCATGCGTGGATTAACCCAATGAAATTAAACCTAAACATATGCGACCGTATAGTATAGGATTTGTATCTGGTAACTATACGATCAGTATCAATATACATATTGGTATGGAATTGTTCGCCCTGAAAGCACAGCAAACCTTATACCAAAAGTGAGGTAAGCGTCGTCGTTTTTCAATTGCATTTTAGTGGCCGTTTCTGCGACTCCCTCCGTAAATCCCTTAGCTAAGTTAGACACTGGTCCCGCCATAGCACTGACGCCGTGAGGTAGGAAGCGTAACGTCACAGGGCGCCCCTATAAATTTTCTTCCGATTTACGGGATCCTCTATCTTCTTGGTAAACCCACAGTTGAATCTCATGGGACGACAACCCTTAGACTGAAATTGTTTAATGAATTGCCGTAGGGGCTAGCCCTGAGGGCGAATTCTTGAAAGTCAATTCAAGCTACTACCCTACGTCTATAAGATTCGAATGTTTAATGCTTTCGGCGTCGCGACGTCGAGGACCGTTTCAGAGTACTTTTTCTGCATACTCGAGACTGAAGATGCGGTTTTGTAATTTTTTTTTTTTTTAATTACATCAAATTATGCAAAAGATAAGAATTTAATTTTTCTCGGGAATTTCTATAGAGTTGAGCTACTGTCTACCGTAGATATGAATATTCACGAGTAATTTGACGGGTTAATGCGAAAATGTTCAGTACCCTATTTTTTTTGTTATGTATTCATTATCGATGAATATTTTTATAGCACCTTATCAAGCAATTAATTTCGACCCTTATCTAAGTTCCGTGGGGACGTGAGTATCCCGTTTTAATGCGGGACGCAAAAAAGGTAGGCTTTTTTGTTTCGCACGGTAATTTGCGCGTTAGTAGCTATACTGCAAAAAGTAAAAGTTCCTTCTGGCGTGTGGAAATGGTCGATGCTTCCGTGCGCAAGGACGCAATCTTGACTTTGGTTATTTCATCGGATATTCGCACGAACCTAAATTGAATGACCGAATTAAACCGGGAAACGACATCGTGCCGGTGGCTGTTCCAAATCTCTTCGATGAATTTAATCCTCCTTTAAGCCATTGAATTAATTTCCATGTCAAGTTTCAAATTTAGCGACGCTAAGCGATTCGATACTGAGTGAAATTGAATTTAGCGTATGAAATCGAAGTCGCGCGAACAGTTCGGGCCGGTACAAATCCGACAGACCGCGTTCAAAATTACTATTGTGGTTTGGCCGATTTCACTGAAATTCTTCTGCCACTTGCTATGGACACTACAACGCTAAGCAGTCGCTTCGGTCGAATGAGTTAATCAAAATTTTGTGAATAGTTACAAGTCGGACTTGTAATATTGAAATATGAAAATTCAAACGTGAATATTTGTCGATAGTGAAATTTTCGAGTTCCTCTATCCCATATATATACATATATATATTATATATAGTGTACATAGAAAAACACAAGAAACAATCGTATTTGATACTTCACACCAATCCCTATATGTATATATATATATATAGCCTGAAATACTACGAGCTCGACTACGATGATTGCTTGAAAATTGGAACAATAAAACATCCTGGACTCGAAACTATTATCGATACTGATAAAACACGAAATCCGTTTCACATCGAAATCCATCAGAACCGACGGTGGGTCACTCCACCAGAGGCATGTAGGACAAAAATACTATACTACATTTAAAACCCTACAGAAATGCATTGATTTGAATATAAATTTGCATAAAAAAAAAAAAAACCAAAAAAATTAACCCTGAAATTTACAACGAACAATCGCATAGCCTCAGCAACAGTTGACGCATTAAAAAAAAAATTGAAACTAGATAACAGATACTCAAAAAAATAAATCCAAATTCGCGTACCAAGAGCCACGTTTAATTTGACGGGTATTTGAAAATCTTTTAGCGCCAAAAAGTTAAGTAGTATCTCGGATATGTGGATGCTGCGTACAGACAGGGGATACAGGGTTATTTTGTGTGGCTGTAAATATAGAAAAGGAAGTAAAAAAACGTAGGAGACTGAGAAGGTCTGAGGATACGGAAGAAAAGACGTAAGATGATGGTGACGTCGGTGGCGGGGGGGAGTAAGGCGCATCTCCAATGTACCATGCCAGGTCCGGCTCAAAACATAATTTTTCTCTCAGTGTGTGGGATCATCCAGACATTTTTCATACTAAGCTTTTACTTCGCAATGCTTCCGGCATCCTCTTCTACCTCTTTCAGCTTTCTCATACTCTCACGCTCTCTTTCCTAAATTTACCATCTATCCGTCCTTCCTTCTCCCAAGCGCATTATTAAGTTTCCTCGCCACACTCGCCCAAATTGCACGGAACAGAATGCCAAGCGGCATGCGAATTTATACTTAAATTGCAAGGATAACCGAGATTCTTGGGCCACGGCGTTATTCTGCATGTGTAATCTGTATGCAATCTACATCCTCTTACATAATCTTATGATCTTATCGATAATATATAGCTATAGTAATAATATTTGGATATCATCCTTATACGTTACGTAAAGCCTCTTAAACTGTTAGCTTAGACGTAGTATATGCATATACAGAGTTTAATGTATGCGTCGGATATATGGATCATGACGAAGGATTATGACGTGGCGAATGGATCCATGATAATGACAGGTGCGAAAATATCTTTGAGCATCGACATTTTTCTCGTTTAACTTCCGACCTTCGAAAGGTCCTGGAAAAATGGCCGCTGTCGACTTTTTTGACGACGGTTTACGGACTCGGAATCTCTCACTTCTTGTGTGTGTGTGTATATATATATATATATATATGTACACATGTGTGTGTATATGGTATTGTTACGATAGGAAGAGGCCCCGTCTTCGGTCCTTTTTGCCTTGTACGCTTTCTACAGATTCCATGAATTCTATAACCCCTGCCTTTCGATACTTTCCCGAGAAAAAGTCTTTGCGAGAACAATTTATTAAGGAAAATCCTTTGGGGCTTTTAACCATTTGTTTTCGCGAAACGTCACTATTCCCCGCTGAATTTCGTGTCTCTTCCAGAAAGTGTGGTAGTGGGTATCGCAAAATACGATGCGTGAGGATATATGATAGCGATATGAAAAAAGAAAGGTGGGGAGTGATAAAAAACTAAATGAAAGAACACATGACATCTCCAAGCACTAAGATTTCATTCGGGCTGAAAATTCAAAAAGTTTCAACGTTAAATACAAGTGAAGCCTTGTTAATGTTTTCAACGGGTCGAAGAGTATTTTTAATTTTACCTGAAAAGTCCATCTCGTCAATTAACTCTTGTGAAAAAAATAAAAGTGCTTCGAAAGGCTCTCGCGATAAGAACGAATATTTCTGCATTCGTAAAAAGTATAGATATAGCGGAGAAAGCAGAGAAAGGTGAAAATACACGTACGGCATGAGTATTCACATTTTACAGTACCCTAGAGTGTGTACGTCATAACTCGTCGAGAATCGCAAAGATTTTTCGCCAAAAAAAATTTGTTTCTCTTTATCATCGCCGAAGGAACGTGTCTTAATTTTTCTTCTCTACTTTCCAAAATGCACAGCCCTTCGCCGTAGGGACGGGAGATGCATTTCGGCCGGGAACAGGCATCTTGAAGAATTTAATTCTATTCAATGTGGTATATACCCACGTTTAAGGGGTCATCATCTTATGGCATACAATACACGAGAGTCACCTGAATTTATATCTAATTTGTATAAGCGTCTACGCTAATGAGATTTTGTTTGAATTACCCGCCAGATATCAAACGAAATCCTTTCAGTTATAAGGTTTTACAATTTGTCGTCTTTTCCAGACTATCTGCCATTTGCATAAGACTTACTCAAGTTTTTGACGTCAATTACGTTTACCTCTCGAGTGGAAGCACTGATTAAAGGGTTTTCACGTCGCTGAGCGTAACGAGGGCAGTAAAACCTTCGATTAATGAAAAAAAAAAGTCGCGTAACTTGAACACGAATGCCTGGCGCGTCGTAGCTCCTGGCAATTACTGTAAAGCAGATGAAAACTTTTTTCGCGACAGTTAAACCCATTTTGCACAGCCAAACTCGACGGAATAACTGCTTTTAAATATAAAAGAAATAAAGGGGGGCCACGTGTAGGTACATTCCAAATATGCAGTCAATACAGAGTAGGTAGTATATGTAGAATGAACAGTATATAAATTCTGATCTGGTATCACTTGCATTCCAGTAAAGTATCTTGATTTTTTTACATTGATAAACATACACATCCTGCTTATATAAAGCTTCCAGCTGTATTTTAATTTTGAAAAAGAACTCCATAATATCTTTGACGTAAAGGAAATAAAATTTGTGATTTTTTTTTTGACTTCCAATTATTTTCTACCCTCTGTACGATATATACGTTCGTGTAATTATGCACACCCTAAAAGCCATCGGGCAATGGTGTAAAGCCATGTGCTCATTAATACCTGTAAGTCCATAAGGGTGAAAGGGTTAATGGAAGATCGATTTGTCATTCTAATCTCGTGGAACCCAAGTGGGACTTTTAAGGGCGAAACTGATCTTATTGTTAGTAGAAGTCATAGCGGGAATAGTGAATTATGAAAAAGGGATGAATGACCCTTGTTTTTTTTTTGTTGAAAAATTAGCATGGAAAAAGAAATTTATAAAATAAATTCATTCTATATCCACTCCAGAAAAAGTACTAATAATTTTGTACCGTAAATATGACTTTTTGCTGTATAGATCCTAACTACTTAATTATGCTGCTGATTAGATTCGTATTATACGTATAATAGAATTAAAATTTTTAAAAAGAGGCTTGACGAAAAGAATTAAAAAATTACATACAGTGTATAGAGAATGCAATATCATGTAGTTGAATCTAATCTACGTTATACGCGTTGTTGATATCAACTCAAAAAGTATTTTTTTTTTTCTTTAACTTCTTATCAACGTTTTTGAGTAAATTTCACTGCTGTGTTAAAATCAATCCTCCTTTACTGAATGTCAAGTACGGTGAGTGCGGAGGTTAAAAAAATTTTAATTGCATATTCGTGTTATGACCATGTAAAAAGATTCTGGCATATAACATATAAGATATACGTACGTAGAAAACGGCAAAGTCCAACCTGTCGGTCGGGCAGACTTTTCAGCTTGAAATTTCCTAGCTGTACTTAACGTTAATTACTCGAAGCGGTTTAATGAAAGTTTTCAATTAAAATCCCCCGGCGGGTCCGCCCTTTCTTCCGTAAGATTAATTCGGCGCAGACAAGGCAACGTAAAAATAAAGAAATTTCGAACTACACTGCCCTCTTCCTACGTGACTTATAGAAAATTAATAAAATTATAGTCACACATCGCGTAATAAATTTTTCTAAGTATTCCGCTCGAGATTGATTTACGAAAATTTCGAAAAATTCTACAACCCTAAACGTGCAATACACCTGCATCGATTCAAAGTAGATTTCGAGAAAAAAAAACCTACTGAAAATACAAGTGAAATTCGGATCAACGATTGATCGCAAAAATCAATCGCACGTAAATACGAAATTTCGATAAGATAATTTATTTTTCCGAAAACACTGTTAACACGTGTATAACGCGAAGTGAATGTAAACTATAGTAAATTCGTAAATTAAAAGAAAAATATTAAACGTTGGTACGAATAATATTTGCAACAATAAAAAATGTCAAAAATTTCGTAAAATTATTTATGAAAATATTCAAAGTCCTTATGCAAAGTAAAATTTACTTCTATAATATATCATATATAATAATAACAATCTCCAAAATTTCAATCCTTTAAAACCGCCGGTCAAAGGTCACGTAAGGAATACGAGAGAGCAGCTTAAATTTTGATTTGTAAAAGGAATTAAATGTTAATCCTGATGCATTGCATACATTTTATATTCACACAGTGTATATACATATATAATGCTTATAAGCATTACGAAATACATAGGACTTTTCGTCCGGCTCAAATGTGCCGCACGTAATCTTTATGTCCTTAATTCGAGCAATAAAAATTCCCAAACGACCTTCATGCATATTATTTCGATTTTATTTCAGCGCAATATATACGAATATCGGAGCTTCCTTAATATTCCCAACAGATGGCATACGGAACGTCTCGAATTTTCAGCTTTGTAAAAAGTTTCAAGTTTATACGACACCTCCTTATGCGATACCTATTATCTCTTTTGCATATATAACAATAAGAAAACGTCGCGACGTCATTATTTGGTTGGAAACAAAAAGCAGCAAGGAATATCGCAACCTGTTCCGAACGAGTTTCACGCTCCAGCTCGATCCTCCTTATATAAATAATGCATAGCCATAAAATCTTTCTGCTAAATAATATAGCCCACCAGATATATGCCGAGGTAACGGACGATGCGTCTTCCCGTGATTTATAAACCGTATAAATTAATGAAGGCGTTAAGAGAACGCAGAAATATCTCTTATCCTGTGAGCTCCATATATATATATATATATAGTATAATAAGAAAAAATAGGTATAGAAGTTTTTTTTCTCTTACTCCTTGTTAAACTTTACCAGAGAATATGTTGTTTGTCTCCATTTGCCTTACCGCTGTCTATGTATGTGTGATATGAAATCTCATTAGTGCAAGACGCCATTTCGCAAATATAGCCACGGCAAAGGGAGCCCATTTTGATCGTATAGCCAGTAAGCGAATGACAGGACGATATTGCTGCCAAGAAATTGGCTAGATCGAGCTCCACCAGACATAACACGTCAAACTGGAGAACCTGGAGATAAAATTCGCCAGGGAGGAATGAAATATATTTTGGAACTGCCTGTAGGGGTCTCTTGGAAAGAATTACAATTTTTTTTCTTTTCCTTTTTTCCATCTAGAGGGATCTGTTAAGACTGCGAATAAAGTCGATAATTATCGGATATGAAACTTCGTGAAAATATCTGTTACTGTTGCTTATCAGATATCGCGCAAGATATTCTATAATATATCTGATAAAGCGTTGGTTTAAGTTTACGAGGCATCTTTGACGCGTTCCATTATTCTTGCGGACTTTGTATCCGCTTCGATTCTTTTCTATGATATTGCAACTGCTGCAGCTATTTCTTATCCTAGTCCTAGTATACATTTATCTGCATATACAGATATTATATAGATATATCATAAAGACGTATTTACAATGGGAATTTTATCCCTTGGCACTGTCTCGTAAATACGGTGACGTCACGCAACATCGATTGATATCGAAAACGTGTAAGGAAAGTGGAATTTGTCTTTAGGCGAAATAGTAATCGTATACATGTATATATATAGTAAATAAGTCCCTAGGGATATCTGGTAACTTTCATATCGATGCGACATTTACGCCTGGATTTAGCATAGGAAATTTCCACCGTTTTACATTATTTAGTCAGACACTTAAAGCTTTAGGTGAATCGTATCATTAAAGCGATAGCCATAGCTTTTAACGTGATTTACAAGTAGATTAAGTGTTAGATGAGTTTAATGACTTTATAACATTTTCAGTGTCACGGATGAAGAGATACGAAGAGGATTCGGTGTATTATAGTTTGAATAGAGGGAAAAATAATTTTGGAATTATAGATCGTTACATACCTGTTTTTAATATTGAATAAATATAAAGTCATTATCGTAATTATAATTTGGATAACGAATTACCAAATCCCTTATCTTTCGCGAACGGAACGAATACTGGGGTGATTTTCAAGAACGTCAATTAACGTGATAAAGATTATCGGCACTTGATTGTATCCAAGTGTAAAATAAAGGGGAAGATAAGGATAATTGCAGAAAGCAATCATTGGTTGAATTTCCGATACCAAAAGCAATATATTTAAGGTAAAAGTCGTATTGGCTCGTAGCCCTTTTTTTTTTTAAATTTTAATTTATGATTTCATCGAGAAAGCCAGTTTCATTATCTATGATTTCAGATATCGTACAGAGATGTTCCATTTAAAAAATTATTTTCTTTGACCCTTTGAACTGCGAATGGTCTCCGTCTTCTTTATTAATTTCGTAGCTAATATCACGTCGAGACTACATATATTTCAAAGAGATGAAGATTCTTGAATTTCCAATGGCTTTACGGCTCACTGAACGTCAAACGTACGTATTTTAACGAATGACAGATATAATATCGATAATGCAATAATAATTATGACGACAGAGAATTTATGTCTCGTTAACATTTTTTCTTACTCCAGTGACCTTTGACTCGAGCGAATCTCACGAAGTTACCGAAATCATCTCACGGTCGAATTACTTTAGCTGAAGAATTTTCGCGAGAAAGATTCACCAGGGAAATGGGAATGGCGCTTGATCATAGGTGGTGGTGGGGATGATGGTCGTTGGGTCGGGGAGGGGAGGGGAGGGGTGAGGAGGGGTAACGAGGAAGGGGATGGAAAAGAAAAATACATGGCCCAGGTATTGACCGTACAAGTTTCAACGACCTCGGCTTTTTCAACGTTGCAGTAGGTAAAGGTTAGGATGGCGAGATAGGACAGAAGATCTTCGTGAGTGAGCCGTTCTACCTTTCTAGGTACCAACCTACCTACCTACCTACCTACCTACTGCTCAACCCTCGGATAAGCCTCTTTACCTTAATTCCACAGGCTTGTCTCGGGCGATATTCTGCGCCCGTTAAGGATTATACGAATTTTCTTCATTTCGCACAGTGCCGCTCCAGTTTTCCAAGGAGTCAAATTAATTTTTCATAAAAAAAAGCTCTATGGCGACTTTACAGAGGAGACTTTTATGTTTTCGTTTTATTTCACCATTTTTAATGATCGGTCGTCGCACGACGTCCAGTTATATGTATTTCGCACTCTATGGCCATTTTGCTTTTCTATTTCTTTTTCTTTAATACTTGCGGCACATGTATCCATAGTTGTAATTGTTGACTCAAGTTTTTGCCCCATGTAGCGTAATATTTATTTGTCAATTTTCCATAGAACGTAAATGACGGGAAAAAAAAGAAGATATTTGTGTCAATTTAAATATTTTGTTTATCGAGGAAAACAACTGCTCTCGGTAGTATACGACCTGAATATCAAATCTAGTGTGCGAATTAAAATTTTAATTGGACAATTTACGCTCGATTGCTTATTCCAGAGACGTGTAAGTTAATGTCTTTTAGTTTACGTAAATAAATTTTTTTTTTTTTTATAATAACACTGTATCTTTAAATACAAATTTCAATGATATACTCGTATAACGTTCAATTGAAAATCAATAAAGTAATTGAATAAATGATTTAATAAAAAATGTTGACCCTTCAAGCATAGTCATTCGGTTTATTGATCAATCGATAAGAGACAAGAATTTATTGGTTTGTAAAATATAGCGGCAAACTCAAAATCCAAAATACTACCAACGAGTTCCGGTTATTTCTGCCCGTCTAAGAATTCCCGATTTAAACGAGCGTAACTCGAGCATGAGGAGTCGCAATGCGATTTCTTCCAGCCGAACGAAGGGAGAAGCCATTGCCGTAGGCGAGATCAGGCATCCTTAGTATTCGAAGGGTGTCTCTACCAGCAAGACAGAATCTGGTGCGGATTGTAGAAAGGAAGATGAATCGAGGAGAAGAGAAAAAGTGGAAAAACGAAAGTGACCAGGATACCTACGAAACACCTCACAATTACTTACAAGAACATATAAAGTACTGTTGATCCTGTCCGTAGAACCGATTGATCACCCACATCCCTATTCGCTGGACCAGGATGCTGGAAAACTTTAAAGGACTCTGAACCGATTCCTTTTTATCCGATCTCCTTTATTTAACCTGTACATTTATATGGAGATGAAGTATCATACGTGTATTTTGAAAATATACGCATTTCCTAGGATATCGATGTTTATCCTCTATTGTTATTTCAAGCAAATTTCACTTTGAAGCTAAAGCACGCGTGTTTCCCCCGACCCACGTAAAAAGATAATCAAAGCAGCTACTTCTCTTGGTTGAATAAAATATTGACGCGCAGCGCAGTCGAATGAACTCAATTAGACTTGGTTGACTGTATAACTGTGGATATGATAAAGTTAAGATAACAGAGCTGGTTTAGTTCAATGAATTTTATTATGATTTATAGAAATAAAACTTAGTGCTAGAGAATAAGCTTTTATTAGCCGAAGCCGAGCCGATTGGTTTTGTTAATTTTTCTTTTTCTCAGTGTAGACTTGTCCAAGGCCCATAAGCCCTTCTTGATTTGACAGGATCGTCTTGACATTCGTTCTCGTACCTCAATCCTAGCTACGGTTTTATCGACTCCGCGATTCTTCCTCTATGTATTTGAGTTGCGACCCACGTAGCTCGAGAATTAAGACCAATCAGCGCTGATGTATGATATATGACGTGGTTGGTATTGCCAACCAAAGGGATTCCCCAGCTGTATCCTTTTCTTTATCTTCTTTTCTTATATCGTTTCCGCACCGAGGAAACACATTCCGGACGCGTTTCGCCACTATGTCTCTATTACGAATTGTATGTCCGACACGCGCGGACATCGCTACGATTTAAACATTTTCTCTAGTTTTTCTTCGGCTTTAACCTTTGATCCTACGTTTCCTGGAGAAATACATTTTGATAGAGGCAATAAATTAAAAGTCGTACGATTTTGTACTACGATATCCTGACTCTTACTTCGCTCAATCCTACTTCTCTTTAGGGTTCGACTTTTATCTTTCTAGGAAGATCATTTATTTGCCCATTACTTAATATCTTTTGGATGCTGGGATATCTTGTCGAGTTTCCAGGAAATTTTCTTCGTACCAAACTCCTACGTTGGGATTTTTTTAAATCGTATATAAGTAGCATGTAAAATAAGACACAGGGTGGGGTGTATTCCAATGGAGATTTATTTTGAAAAAAGCAAACAGTACAATGATTTTTTGTTGTAATGCTTGAATATTTATATCTTCAAGAATACGGTTTTTTTAGGTACTGGTTTGCTTATTATTTTTGTTTGTCAAGTCCTGAATTATATTTCTGGATCTATAAATGAATATTGGTAATGAGGAGAAAGGAGCGTCTATGCAGGATAATTTTGAAATATGAAAATCTAAATCCTATAGATGCTGGAAAACGATCGCTGGCGAATTCATTTGGCTCCTCGTATTTTAGACTTGTAGGTTGGCAACCTACTGGTAGGATAGGCTTGTTATACCTATGGGAAAAAGGCTATCCAGTATCTTTACCTCTCATTCTGATCCTGCCAACAAGGATACCAACGTATCAGCCGATGGCCAGCAGGATAAAAATGCACGACTTAGCTTATAAAAATATATTTCCTTTTGAGTCTGAAATACTGAAACACTTTTCCGACGTTCTTGCAATATATTTCTCTTTGCGCGAGTGGCGCCAGTCTGCACGGTGCTCCGTATCCGACATGCGAATCAGAAAAGAAATATTCGTGCCAAAATACACGCGGACACGTATCTCCGCGAAAAGTGGGACTATTTGAAAATTTTCAAAAAAAAAAACTAACAAGCTCAAATCCAAAAGGTGACGAATCCAAATTTTTATGATTGTATTATAAGTAGGATTTTATCGAAGTTATTTGGTAGAAAAAAAAACAAAGTAGAGTATTCTTAAAGCACTTTGGACAGAGAAGAAATTTTTACGAATTCTTCTAATATACGCATCATTCTCTAGTTTCCTCAGGATTTATACGAGCTTCCTTTGTTCTCGTGAAAAAAAAAAAATGTCTGACTTTTCTCTACTTTTTTTTCCTGGAGACGACATCTCGAATACTTTTCTAAGTTGCGAATCGCGAAGTCTCCAATCTTTCTTTTTACGACTTTTCGCCCATTTTTTGCTCCTCATCAGACCTATAACTCACCTCCAGTTTTAAGATCGACTTTTTAGAAAAGTGATTTTTTTTTTATTGTTTCCCTCTACTTTACTCACTTTGAGACAACATTATTCCATCGCTCGAGAGTTTCCCGAAAATATAGAAAACTATGAAAATCTCATTTTTAAGTAATATTATTGTATATACGTGATGGCATTTGAAGGATTCACCCTCAAGTTGTACCGCGTATGGAATCACCGTAGAATGGCTCTCGAGAAGATCACAGCATCCAATTGTAGCTCTACAGCAGAATAACTCCCGAGATCTACTAGATCGCTCTTACGTTAGATTAAAATTTGCGACACGTATTGCTCGTTGGAACGCAAAGGCACTCGAAGGGCACTCGAAACTTCGCACTCGAGTGGCACTTCGTGCGACCGTAGGACTCTGGCTATCGCCCTATTGGACCTGAAAGCACGTCGGCTGGTCCATGGTTTAATACGCGCATGTGCAACAACCAGCGTTGCCATATTTTATAATATATACATACAGTATGTATTATACGTATAATATATTTCATACGTAGGTGGATTTACCTTACCTATATAAAGACTATCGAGAATAGCGAAACGTGCTTTTAAGGAAAATCCACAGATTTAGGAGCATATCCCTGTCGGTCGACACTCTTCTCAAGCGTATTGCTATAAAGACGGTCCAAGATAAGCTAGACTATTTATATATATAATGTATATATTGGCGAATATATATGGCGAATGTCAAGGATACGTAGCCACGTTAACCGCGTTTGTGAAATTTTTATGCTTTACAAAATTTATTCATATCCAACGACAGATTCAAACTTTTCGTCTGTTTTTTAGGAAAAACTTTTTTTTAATGACTTTCCACTGGTCACAGTATCCCTGAATGGCGTCATCGTTAATTTGACGTACGTAATAAGTTTTCCCTTTATAAAGGGATCCAATATCGTCGGGACATAAAATTGAGTTCGCGATTGGAACGTGCAACTTTCCAAATTGCATCCAGAATATCTCGTGTAACAAAAATTACATTTCGAGATGCATATGGGACGTTGTAAAAAATTTTAATGAACTTATCGTGTATAGTTAATTAGTTTTACGTCAATACGAGTACGACAATTTTGACTATTCTTAACGTATGCTGCGTAAATCCTAATAAATATTTGTCTATACTACATCATAACATACGTGTATTTCATAGATCCTATATGTACATAGAGGAATTTGCAATTCTCAAATTTGTGAGTCCCTATTGAAATTATAGAAGGTCACGTGTCGAACTATGGTTATCAATCAATCAATTTTGACTTCCCTTAATTCTGTTCCATCAGCAGTTTCACTTTCCAATCACATAACGCGAACATGTCCTTGCTTCTGTTACCCTTCAATTTTAATTAGTAACCCAACGAAGAATTATCGTCAGCCAATGTGGCACGCAGCGCTGCTAAATGTACATCAACAAAACGTTAAGTAACTCGAAAACAAGCTAACTTAATTTTCAAATATATCCCATGGGCTTTATCCATTCCCAGTATGAATTCCAATATATTTTTAATGTGTGTATATGTCTATATATATTTCTACTTTGAAATATTTTACAAACACAAAGGATCCTGTTTAATTTCCGTCTGGAATGATCGTGGATTCTTCTCGGATAAATTAGAACTCGTTATAACGAACGAAAGCCAAGAAACAAAGTAAACTGGGCTGCTTATGTGGAGGGGATGAATAAAAAAATTCCAAATAATAACAAAAAATAGCCAATAACTTGTTCACTTAATTTTTTTTTCATTACACTAATATATTTTTATGTACTATAAGAATTCTCGATTTTATCGGCTTTTTTGTTCATATAAAAACAAGACAATTATTGTAATTTTTTATCGTCTCCTTCAACCCCCCCCCCCCCCCCTTAATCTTCACAATCGGAATTTAATACGTAACATTAGCACCGTCTTGGCGGTTATCATTGGGCCTGAATGAGATGAAAATAATCCCTTGTTCCCCGAGGATGGCCTGCTTACTTGTTAAGATGACGTATAAGCCACGGGTAAGCCGATTAAGAAGGACGAAGATGTGGCAAAGAGAAGTAAAAGAGAGAAGAGACAATTCTTCAACATATATTTTCTATTACTTTTATTTCCTTTTGCATATAGATATATTAATGAATTATTAATTTATGAGAATTTTCATATTTTTCAATTTTTTTCTTTTCTTATTTAACATCCCTGATATACAGATCGATCGATATCCATTTCTCGAGCTCGTTAGCTGATGCATATTTTCAGCTAATTAGGAAGTACTTTGTACAACTTTTATTCACTAGTCCTTTATCCCTCTTGCAAGTACAATGAGAAACTTTGAAACTGGATTGTACGCTACGAACAATTGCAGCCATGGTGGTGGGGGAAGGCGGGGGGGGAGGGTAAGTACTTTTCTAAGGAAACTAAATCTAAAATTGCTTAGAATGTTAAGTAAAATATTATATTAGAAATTTACTGAAAGCTCGACGGAAGTAGCTTACTCTAAAGGTATATTCGTAATACATAAATATGCAGCTATTGTAAAGAAGCTCATAAACGTTTGTAAAAAATAAAATATTTTATACCCCCCCCCCCCCCAAAAAGGTATGTAAAATAATACGAAAAAAAAGTAACTATAAAACATTAAAAAAAAAAACCTAAAAATTAATCTTAACAAAACGAAAAATACAAACTAGTTCGACAGAATAGCTTACTAGTGAATTGCATTGTAAAAGTCCAATGAAGAAAAAAGACTTAAACAGTGATTAGAAAATTGATCGATGCATCTTTAAGTTTATTATAATGAACATATAGGATAGGCGTACGTATTAGGGTATCTATACGTGAAGCCGCGAGTGTGCGAGGGAGGTCAGTGGGCGTAAAACCAACTCGCGGCGGTCAGTATTGGAAAACGGAAATCAAATAAGACGATTCGGTTAGCTCGGGCAATAAATCACAAGATAAAAGGGCAAGCGTTGGACTTGGAGACCAGTGCTTCCGGCTGTATTGTTACTTTATAATGTGTCTATACCGAACCACACTCCTTTTGGCCCCGATTTCTGTTATCTTCAACGGCCCCGCGTGCCCCTTCTGTCAATATCGTGGAGAAAATTTACGGTTGCTTTAGGCCCCCACGCGAAGGAGGTCCAGTGGCTGAATTTATCGGCAGTTTTGGCCCATTTTTTTTTTTTTTTCTTTGCCTTTTCTTCCTTTGTCCTTGCTCTGCCCACCGATAACAAGTAAAATACGTGAGGTTCGTTCTCACGAGTATTTGCCAAAAAAAATTCCATTCGTGGGATCTGAGGTATATTAAAAATAAATAATAGTAAAAAAATCGCTACCGATCATCCCTTAAGGACTGTCGAATTCTTTTAACCTATTTTTTTTATTTACCTACGCACGTTTCAATCGTCCCTTATAAAGTACAAGTATTATGTTAACTGTAGACTATGGATATTAAGTATCCTTATGTGCAAATTTTCAGCCTCTATTCATCGGCTCAGTCAATCAGTTTGACTTTGACCCTTTGATAGGGAATTTTACACGTATGTAGTCAGATACAGGGATACATATACGTGTACCTTAGCTGAGTATGAAAGGGATTGCTTTACGAATTCAGCATGAATTCCCTAAACGTACGAAGGAAGGGAGTTCCTGTTAAGGTAGATAAGCTATGACGTAGGAGTTGGGTAATGATAGGATGCCTAACCTTATTGACCATCATATGACAGCACATATGTATATGTATATATATATGCACACAGCTGGTGTACCCTAATATATGCTCTTACAGTGATTAGCATGATTCTGTAGCCAGATCACTTTGATCTTATGATATATAGAAATCCTATACAAAAAATAAGGGAACTTTCTATGGGTGAAGGTGATAAAAAAAGGGATGGATAGTAAGATGCCTTAAATTTGACCGTGACGTGCGATATGGGAAATATGGCTGACTTCTGTTCACGAATATTGTGGCACTTTTTTTTTTATCGATTCACCGGGTGATAGGAAAGGGAATGAAGGTCCGAAGCAATTTCGCGAATTGCACTATTCTACGTTCGTCATTTGTATGAAATTTCATGAAAATGAAAGAAAAAAAAGTAAGCAGAAAATTTTTTTGAATAAGTGCCCTTGATTTCGTCCATCGAAGTAAAAAAATGGATAAGTCGAATCAACAAAGTTTTGATGAATTTATTATATACAAAATTTCGTTGACTCTATTGCCAAATTTATTTGTTCGTTGGATCCATCGCTTTTTCGATAACGACTGGTCCAGGTATGCATCAGTGAGATAAATCGATCGGTAGAAGATCGATTGCACCGAAGAATCGCCAATAACGTTCTGCTGTTTGAAAGAAAAGCAAGCAGGAAGCGACTCTGAAAAATTGACAATAGTATGAGAGCTCGTTGCTCAGGGCATGGAAAAAAACAGGGCGAATACGTTCGGAGAGAGCTTGAAGGATGGGAGAAAGAGACGAAAAAGAAATAAGTACAAAATTCCAAGAAATTTCAGCAGGGATGCTGCCTCTACACATACACATATATATATAGACGTTTCAGCATTGTGCGAATGGATGTAAGTCTAGACACACACACACACACACACAGATAGACGTCGAAGCAAAGCAAAAGGGCTCTTCGTCAAATTTATCTTTTTCCTACAGCACGAGTAGCAGCGCGGTTGCAAGGATAAAGACAAAATATTGCTCGTTGTGAAAATTCGATGAGAATATTTCGTGCAAATATTTGCGAAATATGCGGAGCAGAACGAAACACCGTAATCTCGTACCAGGCACGTATGTAATCCATGTAAAAATAACATCGGACTCGTGGTAATAAATGAACAATTTTATTGCATTTATCTACACATGAAAATTAATAGAAATTATTAACCTGTCGTACCTTTATGTTACCGTGATATGATATGTTTATGTCCTTGTGTAATTTTTTCTTTTTTTACCTTTCTAACCTCAAAACCGTATTGTATACGTATATAACTATCTGTCTATATCTCCACGTCCAATCTACTCTTACCGAACGACAATAACCCCATTGAGAACGGTATTGCCTGCTAAAAGCCTTTATTGTTAACTAACCATTAGCGATAGCATGGCAACGCCAATACGAGTTCTCATTCAGCTGGGACAGTGACTAATTTTCCATGGACCATCTCTCGACCTCGATATTTCTCATTTACAATAGTCTGTATGGCACTGGTGGTTTCTTTAGGATTCTGTAAAAATAATATATTGGATTCAAAAAAAAAAAAAAACGTAGTGAATGTAATAAAAATGTACATGCTTTTAGGATCTGAAGCTTTTCAAGTTTTAACGAATTCGTATCCTCGAGAAAACTTAGTTCAATTCAATAGGTAAATCTGTACAGGAATACTCGAAATTTTATTTCCTAATTTTGCCATTCACTCCTTGTGAAAACGAAGGACGAGATAAAATATTCTTAATAAAATGGCAATAGTATATTTTTACAAATCTTTTTTTATGGATTGAATCTTTTTTTTAACCTCATAATTATTTCGTGACATTCCGCTCGCCATTGATAGCGATTTTAGTATCTAATACCCGTTCGTCAATTCTTTTATACGGATATATTATAAGGTATAATAACAATGATACTAAATAGGCGAATTTAGAAACTGCAATTGCAGTCCCAGCCGAGAATAAGCACGTGGCGCAATATTGTGCATCGTCGCTTTTAAAGCACCGGTTCAAAAATTGCATTCAGCACAATAGTCTCCGTTATATAGAATTGAAGTTTTAGACGGGCAGCGCTGCACACTGAAGTCTGTTGTAAATTATTTTCTAATTACTGCAATCAGCGAACCACGCAATGCATCAACTACGCAAGCAATTATTCATGAACAAAAAAAAATGCAAGTGAATCAACCGAAATTCAAAAGAACAAAAAATTTCACAAAAAAAAACAACAACATTTCACCCGATTCAAATTTTTCTTAGTAATTATAATTTAATTTTCAATTTTATTCCATATACATATCGTTCGTTATAAAAATATAAACTTGAGTGACTAACCTCACGTGAGTTGACTCACCGTGTACCTATATCCAGTTACCAATTACGTTAGCTGGCTAGAAATAAGTGGTGGTTATAGTTACGGTTACAGTTACACCTTACGTGACGTTAGTCCTGCCTCGCATTACCACCTGCACCGCCATCCCTTAATGCCACCTCTCGCAGCTATAATTACCAGAAATATATTACACTTAACAGCCACACTTAACTTTGCGTGGAAAAGCTCAAGTATTAAATAACGTATGCCGTAGTATCTTGGTTATTTATTAAAATTATAATTAACGTTACACAGCCTGGAATTAATAGCTACATTCGATTCGATTAATCGACCATTAAATAGAATTCATACAGATTCATCCCCACGTATGAAAAATATATATACAGTATGTATAAAGATACTGTCACTTCAAAGAGCAAAGAATACAACCCTTATACAAAGTATCCAACTGGTTGGGTTAGACTTTGAAAATTGTCAACGCACAAGGCTAGCAAGTATGCCGCCCGACATTACTACTAACTACGTCGAGAGTGGATCTGGTTTCCCACGAAATTAGAGATTATCGAATCGGCGCTTTCGAACTGTAATTAATTTTCCCCGCACACGAACAAACTTTGTTACACGTATCAGCGTACAAGGGAAAAATGTCCAGAAACTGGAGACACGTCTTTGACAGAATTTAATACTTTACGTTCAAGATTTTGGCAGCTCTGCAGGCGAGGGTTGTCATTGATTCTTCTGTCTTGGAAAAATTTTGACAAGTTGAACGCGGGTGTGTCAAAAAATTCTCCAAAAAAAAAAAAAACGATTTTCCACTCCAGTGATTATTAACTAGAGCAACTGTACGGGGCTCGCAGTAGGTCGATACCTACTATATACTTGGAGGGCCGATAGGAAGATCCTAAAGGATAACTGGTTCTGATGAATCAATTTATTAATAATAAAAAGAAATATGATTATTTCAAGGCCAAAGATGAATCTCTGTTTCTTCGTCCTTTTACATGTATACACGCGTGCGCGCGCACACACTTCTGGCAGGATATCACACATAATTCACAAACTGTCAGATCCACAAATCCCCATTATGACAAAAAGATCATTCTTAACCTTACGCTACCTTTTTTTCTCCATTCTATTATCCTGACACTTTTCGAAGGGTTGTTCCGTCATTAATACCCTAACTTTACCCTGTCTTCTCTTTTTTTTTTTCCATACTTCTTTTCCCTCTTCTCTACCCTATATATCTATAACGTTAGGTAGTTTTCTAGGTACTACTTTGCTATCCTCTTGGCTCTCCTCTCCCCCCCCCCCTCCACCCTCCTCTTGCACGTCTCTCCGTACACTTTTATCCTTTCTAGCAAGTGGCAGCCGTTGTTAAGCCAGAGACCCCTAAAAAATAAAATAAGGTGAACGTTTCAGACCCAAATCCGTAGCAACCCTCTTCTAAGAGTCAGAGACCCAACCCCCCCCCCCCTCCCCCGGCCGCGCTCAGATCCTATCTCGCACGACGGAATATCTCCTTAACTAAATAAATGAAGACTGTAAGCCACGTGCTTCGCTTGAAAATCCAAGTTTAATCCTGCCGAAGATATTTTCCAAAAAAAGAAGCATGAGCTTACAGCCACAAGACACTTTAAGGTCGTTATACCTTGGACTGGAGTGATACGTCCTTCCAGCATCCACATTGCGTTCCTGGGGTCTCAGACGTCTGGTCCATTATTGTATCACGTTTCTGTGGAACATTGAGAAAAGTAAATGAAAATATAAATAAGACAGCTTTACTTTTACCAAGATAAGTAATCGCGCCAGGTTCCATTAACGCTAGAAAATTTATCCCCATAACAGAGCTTTAATAACTCTCGGTCAAAAGAAAATTTGAAAATAAAATTTCGAAAGGCTAACCAGATATTCGAAAAGTCGTGAAATCACCTCCGTTGCTACCTCGCTGAAAAATCATGTCAAAGTTCACTGCGGTATCAGTAGCGGGTCACGAGAGTTTGATGTTTCCCAGTGCAGTCGTCATTGAGCAAGAGAAATACGTGTTGCAATATTTGCAATTCCCGTATGAGGGCTTTGCCTATGTAAAATGTATGTAACACGTATATCTATAAATCTATTCAGTACAGTAGATGCATATCGTACTAGTCAGACAGTAGTAAGAGCATCTGCGTCTACCCTATCACGATATCTGATCTTGCCTCGGTTGATGCACGTCTTTGGAGATCAAGACGTCCGTCGGCAGGTGAAATCGGCTTAATACCAGTATGGCTTAGAGGAGAATCGAATCGATATCAGTTCGGCGAGTTACGTGTTTCAACCTATAATTGCACCAGGACGATCTTCCCTCCTATCTCGAATTGCACGACTTGACTGTCTAATATAACTATCCCTCTGCTATATGTATATAGGTATTGACTATGTACTTGGAACTAGGGACACGCTGATTATATTGGAAAGTAACGTAGGACTGACCGAACCATGTAATTGGCACTAGCACTATTGGCAGCGATTGTATTGGTCTCCGGAAAATGTTGAAATAAAAATATTAATTAAAATAATTTACACTAAAATCATATCCAGTGATAACGATTGATTAGTATTCTAAGACATTTTTCTTATCTTTCTGATACCTTGCTTTATCGTGGACCCATATTGAACTGCACTGAGTCCTTGTAAAATTATTAACCAGTAAAGGAATAAGGAGCTACGGTTATGGCAAAAAGTGATATTTTGGGTGAATTATGAAAAAATATAATATTCCTTAATGTAGTTGTCAGACGCCAAGTTATTACAGTGACTCTTACGTAAAACATTAGGGTTATGGTGTGATATACGTTTTATTGTAAGGAAAAAAAAAATTCAGTCAAAATTACTTTTGCCGTAAAGAGTAATGTGAGTGAGCAAAAAAATTTTTTTTTTCACAGTGAAAATATGCTGTATCGTGTGTGTTATTCTTTATTTCATTTTTTTCTCTCTTTTTTAGAAAATAAATAATAAAACTTCAATTTGCTGGATACCACATACTGTGTCAAATGTCTACAAAGTGTCATGACGATATTGCTTATCTTTGGGGAGTGGTTTAGATGGGAAAGGAGCAAAGGGTGAAAACGGAAATTCCTCCGGCAGAGAAAATGTAACGGATGTTTGTTCGTATCCATCGCTAGCGAAGTGTGATCGAAATGGATATCGAAGTAGCTACGTTGGTACGTTGGTACCACGTTGTGGTACAGTAACCTGGCTAGAAACGTCTTTGCCTATCTCTTGGGAGAGATACGAGTGTGTTCTTTTCCATGAGATATTTTACGTTTTATATACTTTATATATACATATATATATATATATGTATATAGATAGTCTAGTTATGTCGTTGGATATATATATATATATATCAGATACTGGCACGCTCGCATATGCATACTGAGCATATTAGGATAAGACTCATGTACAATATATAAAAAAGCTTATGTGTATCGTACGATACGAAAAATATTTTAGATATTTCTGCAGTGCCATTGTACGCAGTGGTAGTTTCCATGAATCTTTGAAAAATCTCAGTAGAATCAAATCTCTTAGTTTAATGTACCTTATCGATCTGTTTCCATGTGTCTATATGTATGATAAATTCAGAATCTATGTCTTGGAAGTTCATTGTGATATATTGGAGGATTTATATATTTTTTTTATCGGCGGATCCGTATAGCTATGAAAATTCTTAAGTTGTTTACCGTGTGAAAATAATGCGTGTAAATGTACATTGGAAAATGTTCAATTTTGAATCTCCTTAATGTGTTTTCCATTGGGCCTCTCGGCAAAAGGATATTTGTCAAATATTGAAAATTTCGTAAGAGAAAATCGAGGATGGAACTGATCGTGACGAAGGTGTAAAAAGAAGAAGAAGAAAAAAATATCTTTTCAATTGCACCGGAGATGGATGGATTTAGATATTGTTTATTTTTGTCGGCGCACAAGATTTAACGCTCATATATATTTACTCGCTTATGACTTTTCACGTGTGTCTTTAACCCTCCGATTCTGTGAATAGACTTTTGCCGTATGGAGGATTTGAGAAATTCTCGTAAAAGCGTCTTTTGACTCTTCAAGAAATGGCACGTGGGATTATCCGATAGAAAATATTTAGCGACGTCTTGGTAAAATACTTAAGTGCATCCTTTGTATAAAAGCAGAAGCCTAAAGTTTACGTATTCCAAAAAAATTTTTAATGCACGCGACGTAATTATTTTTTGTGATAATTTACAATCCCTAGCCAGGATTGGTCTGTGTGCAATTATTAGCCATAAACTTGTCTCTCCTTCGCGAATACCTATTTTTCCTGTATTTCGTAAAATTGCAAATTCAATAATTGATTCAGGAGCGTAGCAATCACGGTATAACTTTCGAAGGTATAATCAATCCCAGTGCATCGCGTGCAACTGCAGGGCATGTAAAATTCCTAGTAAAACGCACTGCTTATAGCTACAGTCTAGACCGGCAGATTTTCTCGTTTATCACGTGTGCCACATATCCACGAATATATATATATATACACACACACAGTATACGCGATGGGAACGAGGCACGCGACAATTTGGCCAGGAGAAAATTCATTTTCGGCGAGAAGGTAAATTGGATATCCGGTAATCCGGCATGTGACGTATGGGCAGAAGCGTGTATTTTGCCCAGCGTATCGCTAATCAGAAACGGTTAATTGAGTTAGTACACCTTATGGACTTTGACGTTAATCGGACGCGCCTTAAAAGAGGCCTGCGAATTATCTGTCACATTAATGGATCGCATCTTCCTTCTTCGTACCGTCAGCTTTTAAATACTCATGGGATATTTCCCGGGAATAACATCCTAAGGAAGGTCTACGGTTTTCAGGATAATAACGAAATCCCATGTATCCTCGGGGCCAATTCATCACCGCTGGAAATCCTGGTTCCTTGTGTTCCCCTCGTATTGTCCGTATCTTGTGGAAGAAAGAGAAAAGCTTGAAAAAAAAAGTGGTGGACGAAGCGGAGGATACGAAGAAGAAGGAAACTGATGGAACAGCGCGTAGAAATTTTTGGAGCAACCTTGTATCTGATTGACGCGCAATATTCGTTTTCCTTTGAGGAAGATAAGGGATTCCCAAGCTTCCCTAGGAGATACCGGATGTACGTCAAGGTAGACGATGCTGCTTAGCATCGATATAAAAATTGTAAATTTTGAATTAGATCTCAGGTCTAATTATTTTTAATATATTTTTTAACACTTCGTAGAATTCGTTCGATCAAATTTTCTCTACCAAGACCGGAAGTGAGGTGAAATTCCGAAAGTTATTTTTTCCGATCACACGCTACTGATTCTCAACAATCAATTAGCTTAAGTATATGACTGCCTTTACGTAGATCGAAGAAAAGTTTATCGATATTTTAAAGAAAGGGGAGAAAATCACAAGTCACGGAAAGGAGTAATAAGACTGTTCATCTTTAAAAAAAATTGTATTCGTGAATTATTCAACGACTTTCTAAGGAGGTAGGTAAGTCATGGATGACTGCGCCACGTGGATAAGAAATCGATTTCCGAATTTTTCCCTTAAATTTTCATACCTCTCGTAACCTCTGTACCTCCATGCATTTTCTTCACCCACCACCGGAAGTCCAATGACAGAGATCCAAAAAAAAAACGTATTTACGCCGTAGCTTAGTTTTCACGGCTACACGGGTTATTATTTGCGAGAAACGAATGGTATAGATAATTTTTTATCTGCGCATGCGCAACGTGTTATCTTAATATCCTTATCAAAATACGGGAAGAATGTTGGGAAAGCTGTTATAGGACTTTGGCAGATGCGCTACGAAAGTAGCTACGTATGGTTTACATATATAGATATACGTATTGAGAAAAATATTAAGCACTCATTCCCATTGGCTGAAGATGCTGCACACGTATTCTAAGATTCTCTGTTACGTGGCTGCTGGAAAAGAATTGATATACGCAAAGTGATTCCTTCCTATAGTTGATAAAATCCTTGAGAATATATTACGTATCTGACGCGCCTCTTGAACTAGTCTTTTATTGCGGGAAATAAAAGAGCAATAAAATCATTGAGGAGATAAAATAGGACTACAATAAAAAGACACGACAATTCAAGAAAACATTTCTCGTTAAAGGTTACGACGTATGAAGGAGACAAAAGAAGAAAAGGTGTATGAAATTTTTAGCAAAAATTACGACTAGCAAAACAGTGTTTAATCAGGGAGATCTCGATTTCGCGTGATGATAATAATAATAAATTCATAGGCAATTTCAGCGGTGACAAATAAAAAAAAAAATTTCAAGCGCTTCCTTTACCTCGCATAAATATACAATGGTGCCTTCGCGTCACTCATTGAATTGGTCTTGCTCGCGAAGGCGGGAAAAAAATCGTAATTGAAATCGCAAAATTTTCGGCGACTTGTGAAATTTCGTAAATATTGTTATTATACTCTAGATCATCGCGGAAGAGGAGTCGTGGGTGTATCGTCATGGTGCATAATATATCTTCTACATCAGAGCTTTCTATAGACACTGAATGTGCTTGAATACATTTTGCGAGGGCTGAAGGAGGAGCCTTAACAATTTACGAACCGGGAAATGACTCCCGCGGGTATCGTTCGCCATTTTTTATTTACTCAAAGAAGTTATTGTTTTTTTGTCAGATTCATTATTTTTCGCTCATACATAAGTTAACCCTAGATTTTCGCCTCGAAAATAGCCCTCGTGGCAGCGCAGCTCTCTGTTCTGCAGATTTAATGTAATTCTTCGAAAATATATATAGCTAAATTATCACGACGCGAACGGCACAGAAGCACTGGAAGAAACTTTTTTAATTATCAAAAATTTTTCTATCAACTCAAAATTCCTATTGGCCATGGTCGCAATTTTATAATTTCGTAATTTCTCTGGAAATTAATAACAATTATCCAGGCCAAATTACACAGGCTGTATCATATTAGCGAAATCGAATTGATAAGCTTACTCACTGTTAACAGTACAGCCATATATGGACAGTACACAACTGTTAGTTGTTATAATCAAAAATCAATATTTTTCCATAAGCAACGACCACACGTGAATATGGCTAGTGATAACGTCAAACAAAGGTAGAAAAATTATAATCTCGAATAGTACTACTCCGTCCGTAGAAATGCATAGGAAAAAAAGAAATATTGCGATACCCAAGAAATTGTTGAAAAATTAATTTTTTCACTCGTAAAATAATTTTATCCACACCTCTAATTGGTTACTGCGAATCGCGAACATATCCTGTATCGGAGTTGAACACAAATGCCTTTAGCATTGGATACATCTAATACTTTCACATATCCACTTTACTCACTTGCCACCTGTAATATTATTCCTCTCTATTTTATGCCTTCCATTCGTTTTCCCTGTATACTGTATACAGTATATACAGATACAACAGTTGCTCATTGAAACGCCAAAAAATAACGTACAGAAACAACAACAAATCTGTGCAAGCTTCATCCAACATAAGACGTTACTTACCTCAAGGCAAGCTCTTGCAAAATAACTAACGTGTATATGTATATTCGAAATGCATCCACGTGTCTAAGCTGTCATAATAGTACAGCCGTAAACAATATACATGCAATATACAAAGAATATATGCACAGCTTGTAGACCATTGGAAACCACAGCATGGCAGTAATCAAAGTGAATAAAATATTTTAAAATGGGGATGGCGACCCTGGCCAGTTAACGTTTTACATATATGTATACACTTTAAGCGAACTTCGGTAAATCCTTGCCCGGTTCCGGATACGGCTTTAAATATGAATGGCCCTTAAGCGGAAATAAAAGGTAGGGAAAGGAAACGAGGGCTTGGAAGGGTTTCTAGAAATGGGTTAGGGGACGAGGTGGCCAGGAGAGTGAAAAACAGAGTGAGAGGGGATGATAAAAAAAAATGAATGAAAAGATAAAGTAAAATTCTACCGGCTAGACTCGACTATATCACGTGGTACTTACTAGAGGACACTTTTGTTAAGTTCCTGAATTTGCATCTGAAAGAAATTTCAGGGCGGATTTATGATTTTTCAAAAGCGACACCAGCGGCAGGATTTAGAACTACGCGAGCTTCAATAATACATAACGAGTCTTTTTTTGGTCGTCTTATATACGTATAGCTAAGGGATGAAATCTCAGTGTCAGCCCTCGTTATTTTAACTGTTACCGACATCGTCGCTTCTTAACGTTGCAAACGCTCCTTGTTGCACGTATATAATGGCCTTTCACGTTTTCACGGATCTTTCCCTCGGATTCGTTATGACTGTCCGAGATTTGTCTCACTTTTTCTACTTCTTCTTCTTCTTCTTCTTCTTCTTCTCGTCCTGTTGTGCTACGTGTTTTTATTCCATATCAATCCGTAAGCCGTGTAGTAGTATAACGTTCAGCTCGAAACTTAGCTAGACTCTACTCGACCTATAGCTACAAATTACGAAGTTAACCAGTAGATTATCACCTGATACGTCAGACACGATAACCGAGTTGTGATATTTGAAATATAATGTACCGTGATAATTCGATCGGTGGCTCATATAGATAATAATTTTGTCGATAGCTGATATTAACGTTAAAGACGTCAAGGCGATAAGACAATAAATAAATGAAAAATTGTAAATGGCTAAGAAAAATCTGAGTTGGCTTAAGGTACGTAAAAACCATATTTTCCGGATCCCCATTAACTTGATGCTTTTCAACCATACTTTTTCACCTTTACACGCTGCACCATCGTATGGCATAATCCGCATAGGATATAAAATAAAAGGCACGTATACACATCCCAGCAAACAGCAAGAGCAGTCATGAGGGACTGGCGAGTATAATCCGAAAATAGAAAAATCCCGTGGGATGAAGAAAAGTATGGGATAAGTCCTTGGCGTCCGCGAGGGATCACGCAGCAAGCTTTTGTGCCAGCCAGAAGCTCCGTGTCTGCCATTGCGAGATGTGTAAAATGTCTCTGTGCCTATATACATACAGTATACTCTCTTTATATTCCATTTCTCTTGTGTTTACTTTACTCTACTATTTCTACCGTATTCGCCCTTTATCTTTGTAAGTGTCTTTCGTGTTTGCCATTTCCCATAAAACATTGCGGGATACCTTCTTGGATATTTGAGACTAGCTCGATCGAGAATCTGCTACTAAGTTATGAAATTCCACTGAAAAATCTTCAGGAACTTAACCTGACTCGACATTAGAAATCTTAATATTCTACCGTACGCAATGTTCCCGGAAATTGTTCGCGATGACAAATAATTATTCCCTTGTCGTTACTTCGTAATGCATGCCCTTGATCCGTAAGAATCTTATTTTAATGTGACGTCATTCCATTCTGGAGTGACGTAAGGATCTTAAAGGAAATCACGAACAACTTCCGTATACACTGAACAATCATGAACCCGCTGGGAGATGACCTTAATTCATGATTAACCTGAATAACTACCTACGGCGACGAAAATCCTTATAAACCCTCGGATATATACATATATACAAGGTTATATATACATATATATATCTGTATATGTATATACTCAGCCAACAAATAGACAATCTTTAATAAATATTTCTTTGATCTGTACCACGAAGCTTTCTCTATCGTATTGAGAGGATAAAGTCTTGTATCCAAGTAGATACAGTGACCTATGACCTCGGACATTGGCAAAAAATTAGAAAAAAATTGGAATCGCATAATTTTCTCATATAAAGAAATTAATGAGTCATCTTGATATCTATTATTGCCCAGCCTTATCAATTCTTTTTTTTTTTTAATCCATAAGTTCGTGCGATCCGTTAAAACAGTTACGGACCGGTTTTAAGCTACGAGGAATCCAAGGGGTATAAAGCACTTTGACATATTGTTAATTAAGGTACCGGGGAATGACGGCAGGCAGTAATTCCTGGCAAACAGAGATCGCGGGCTGGCTAAAGCGGCTGGCATGGTAGGAACTGCTCTCAGCAAATTCGTAATCGCAAGGCCGAGTGGCACTGGTACGATGACGTGTGACTGTGCAACCAGCTACCGTTGGCGCTGAAGTGTGTTTTATAATTAAGTAGTAATTAGACGGTTAGTTCATCTGCACTGGCTCTGTCTAAGTTTGCGCTCCCAGTACCAGTTTTGCCAGTCGGGATTTCTACCCCATGTATATTGTAGTACGCATACGCATATACAGAACACTGGACCCATAAACTCTTCTTTTGTTTGATGGAAAAAAAATGTATGTCATTAACACTTGTTTACTTTTTAGAAAATTTTTCTGCAAAATTATCACAAATACTCTTGGGACAATCGAGGGTGACTGGAGTGATCATGATTGGTGTGGAGATAATATTTTATAGGGGTCCAGGAGGAGGCAATGGCAGAATGATATCACACTGGAGATTTTTTTTATAGGTAGACAATATTGATGTATGCCGTACAGCTTATCGATTTGCCATTACCTTATTTATGCTCGATACATGGATACATCGAGATATTATTCTTGTTTACGCGTAAAAATATCCCGCGGGGTATAATGACCATTTACATATTTCAAGTCGTAAAATGAAGTCGGTTCTTCCGAGCATTATTTCCTGTCTTCCCAGTGGAGCAGACGCAGTTTCATAACCCTGAAATCTGTCTGAACTCGCGCTTTTACGGTACGGAATTGTGGGTGAAAAAGAAGGAAAAAAGAAAAAAGTAAAAGGTACTGCAAAGCGTTACTGCATTCGTATTACCATTTTTTACATTTCGTAATAATCTAGGTACTTGAGATTGAAAAGGAAAAGTCGATGTGAAAAAAAAAGAAATGGCAAGAATTAATCTCACAGCCACTTTGACATTTTTACGCCGACTCGTGCCGCTTGGAATAAAAATTCTATGCAAACGTACGTAATTCAACACCAGATATACCTTTTAAAGAATATCGTATAAATAGGGGTAGATTAGTGAGTTCAAAAAAATATTTGAAACATATATATATATATATATATATATACATATAATAAGAGACAATAATGTCTATTGATAACCATTCCGGGAGGAGAGCTTGGCAAGCTTATACTGTACCTAATGTAATTCTTTTCAAGTGGCGGTTGACAGAGTCAAAATAAATTCAGTTCAACTGTATAAGTACGGAAACGGATGAGGATCCTTGGCCGGAAATACTTTTCAAGATTCCCGGCGAACCCGCTATTACTTTGGTGAAAGGGAATAAAAGCCGCGCGAAATAGGAGTAAGTGGACGCTCGGAACCGAGAACACGATATCGTCCTTGGGTAACCGTGGCTTTCAAATGATAAGGTAACCATTTCTCTGTCTCTTGATAATTGCACCAAGAGATGCAATGGCGGAACGCCATTTCAAGTATCCGGCAGCGAATAATTTCCTTCTGCGAGCGAACATGAAAAGCAGCCAACAGACGAAGCCGACGGCGTTCCAAAGGATTCCGGAATATCCGGTGTGAGATCTGCGGATGAGAGGGGCCGCCATTATCGAGATCCTTTATCGCAGAGTAATCGTCAATCTTGGAGGAAGAATTTTTTTTTCAATTCCTTTTACCTAGTAGCAGAATATCTCCGGATATTCAGTTTATTCTTGTCTTTTCTGCATTCGACGATGGATATTATTTCGGTTCCTTTTAGTTTCGTGTTTCTGCAATTTTACGTATGAGGAATCCTCGAGCTACTTGCTTGATGCTTATTTCTTGCTAATTCAATAACTTGCAGCACTCGATTATTCATTTTCGAAAATTATCTTACCGTAGATTTAACTTTTATACGGTTGGCAATGAAATTTTGTTTATGAAAAAAACTTAACGACTTTCCATACGGTTTTCGCGTGTTTTATCCCACTTGTGTGTTTGTCGTACAGATTTTATACTTTCAGTTTGGGGAAAGTGGTAGTGAAAAAAAAAAAGAGAGAAAATGGGCTTTATGTAGGTGAAAGTAACTGCCGGTATAACAAAGGCTGTTTTATTTACCACTCCCCAGCTGGATGTGGTCGGGTAATAAACACGTGAAAAGTTGGTAACGAAATTTCTCTCGTTTACCGGAAACGTCAATTTCGTTGATCCAATCTTGTCCGATGGTGCCAATCAAACAGAAATAGATTTTTACGACAATTTATGTTAAAAGTATACCGAGCTTACTTTCTTTACAAGTTTTAAAAGAATCTCGTCCAACCTGAATCTGACTGACGTAAACTTGACGGCAAAGCGTTTAATTATGTGTTCAATTAAGCTGATAGAAAATACTTTATTTTTGTTTCTTTCTACCAAACCGATATCCCCATTAGTGAAAGATAAAGGCCTTTTGATGAATTAAAAAAGTTTAGTGACAATCTTCAGTCGGATGGGACAAAATCGTTTGAAATAAAGTAGCAAGCTAAACGCGTCGTTTTGGACCATACAATTTTTCAAAGCCAATTTCAAAGTAAAACCGATAATCAATATTGACACTTTGAAAGCTAGCGTTCAGCTTTGAAGATCCTTATCGCAAGCGCTATCGTTATGTTTCCGTTACCATGTGGTTTTATGCAAAATCACGAAAAAAAAAGTAATTAATTTTAAGCATTACATGAGTAAGCTATTTGGTATGAATCGGATATATTAATTTAAAAAAAAAAAACGGGTTCTTCTAGGCTCAATTAGAGACCGCAGTTTATCGGCAAAGACTTCGCGGTAAGAGAAGTAGTGGGATCGCGTTAACCTCCAACGCTCTAGGTACACCCAACCCTGAGATTTATAATTATACGACTCCGGGGAGATGCTGCTAAGGTCGGTACTTTATTTCGCATTCAGTCTAAATAATGCGCGCGAGCCAGCAGAACTTTTTCGTTAAATCATTCATGACAGATAGACGCGCTTGGGATACAGTGGAATTTTACGTTCTTGCCGAGGGATGCTGGGTACAAATTCCATTCTTCATATTCTAGCCCGTAACGAGATTCAAGCAGGACTTGACAGATACCTTCATTCCGTAGCCACAGTAATACTTAATTTTACACATATAAATTAAATAATTGCAAAAACAATTATTGTTCACCTAACAAGTCCTTTACTAAAAATCGCAATTATTCTTGCACCAACCTGACATTGCCAAATTAACATTCAAAGAAAACCTGCTTCGTGCACCCTTATTGCACTTATTACTCGACCCTCTGTTGCCGTCTCCTATTAGCTGTACAAGCCAAAAAAGAGTGTTCGTAAAGTGAAAGCTTGAGAAATAAAAAAAAAGATGTAACGCTTATCATATTGATTCATAAATTGATAAAATTCTGTTTGATTCGGCAATGCACAAAGAGCCAGCTTGATCGACGTATATTTACAGATTGAAGTGAATTATAAGGAAAGTTTGCAAATTTTCAAAGTACTTGAAAACTCACGGTGCTTGATAAAATGCAGCCAGAAGTGAAACTTCGTATACGAATGGTGTGTATGATGCTTCACAATTATTCATCCGGTACAGCTACTGATGCGCTGTAAGTATTTTCAGTGCTGGCGAAGTAGCAAATTTGCCATGCGTAGCCCGGAATGAAAGCACCCACTTAAAATATTAACGAATTCTTGGGACGAATGCCCTGAGGGGTATTCGCTAAGGGCCACAGCACAGAGAAAATACTAGTAGCTAAATTCCATAAGTATAACCAGCCCCAACCAAGGGCAAAGCATAGCCTCCAGCAAAGATAATGAAAATCGTCCGGTACAGTCCAATACACATAGCACCCCGTAATCGGCTATACCAGCAGATACGTGGGTAGTCCGAGAGGCACGGTTGGATCATTTTTGACTGAGATTTAGATTTGACAGGTAATTTACCTGGGTACCTCGAGCAGCTAAAGTACCGTGCGGCAGATCCGACGGGTATTGCCTTACTGTAAATTGAGATGTTACAGAACCGAGGTTGTCATCCCTGGACCTGATTAACAGTTGTTTTTCGTCAAGTCCCGAGGATCGCTCTATAAAACTAATTAAAAGAAATATAAAAAAAAAAAGCTTCTACCGTCAAGTAAAAATTTTCGAGATGCTTTTAATTGCTTAGAAAATTGGGACAATGGCGAAAGAAAGGGTTATGGTAGTGGATAATTGAAACAATAATGTCTTTACAAAATCCCCTGGTAACTCAGCCGTGCGATACTATTGAAAAATAACATCGATCGTCCGGGTCCATTGTTATATTGGGCGAGGTTGAACAATGGAAGGCCGAAACAACAGGGTGCATTTTCACATTCCGTTTGTGTTTATATTAATACCTCGTTTCGCGGACGACAATTATTTGCGAGAGGGTAGCTATCGTTTATTCGTATTAGACTTGACGATTGAGCGCGTACTTAGGTGAGAAACAGGGAGAGCTTCGAGGGGATGGGCTTAGGGGATTGCAAAGGGTGAAAATAGTCATTTCGTGGTTAATCGTAGCTCGACTTGTCAGGACGGAAAGTTCCGTGAAATTGCGACATGGGAAGGGAGGGGGTAGTAGTCACGGTTATAGAGACAGAGGGGCTGCTTTTAAAAGAGGGTACAGTCGATGCACGTTGATACTCTTAGTAACAGCAGTATCACTATCCCGTGCACCTGCTAAGGATTGTGGATGAAGATGGGTGCGAAGAATAATCAGAACAAATAACTATCAGCCAACCCCGTGAAGGTAAAAGAGACTGGGTAGATGGCAACCCGAAAATAGTAAGGGAAGACGTGATAAACCTAGTTATGGTTTGGGTCATGGGGGTTGTAAGGGATGGTCGTGGTATAGCACTGCCAAACGTACAACTTCATTTAAAAGCAGTAAACACTGATTTCGGTCTAACTCTGAGATACAATGTAAACTGGATGCTTGGCGTAGAGGGGGGGGGGGGAGGGGGGGTGTTATACATCTGGCAATTCAGGTAACTCGTACAGAGCCAACAGTGAGGAAAGTTTGGAACGACAAACTATTTCCAGTCGAATTCTCATGCGGTCGTTTTTTTTTTCCTGTGCTTTTTATCTTTGGAGGTCGAGATACTCTTGTGAAAAAATATCGAAAAAAAAATCTATACGATTAGCATTACTGTTGGACTGCGAAAAAAATTTTTTTTTAATTCTGCGCCCAAATTTACGTAAAGTTCACTTTATTGTCACTGTTTCGACGAATTTAACGAAATTTATATTACGTATATTTTTTATACTGTCAATGTAAAATTTCTCAAAGGGAATTTCTTGGTACGTGAAACGCATCAGATAAGAAAATCACTGGGTAAAATATTAAGGAAAGTCTTTCAGAGGCGAGTGTAACAAGATGTACTATTTTTTTTATTGCGTTTTTTTTTTGGTCATCGCCACTTTTTTCTTCTTCTATTCTCGTGCACAACTTGACGTTACTTTCTTTTGTTTCTTCCATTTATCCTTGTTCTCTTTTCCTCTCTACTTTCTCTCCTATCGTCACTCCCGGGATTATTTTACCTCGTTACGCGGTCTCCCCCAGGTTCGCGAGAGCCACGAAATTAAGACAGTGCCTGGTCTTCGAGCACGAAGCTCACAAAAAATTAATATTGTAGCCAGCCACCTAGATAACGAATGAAATTTGAATTTTCACCACCTCCGTCCCAAACCACCATTCTCAGCATCAGCAGCATCGTCATCGCTAAGGCGACGCAGCAAAGGGTGTACGGTGGAAAGTTTTATGGGGGCGAAATGGTTTTATGGAAATTAAAAGTTGTTTCGGGTTGAATTATATCGAGGACTTCCTCCTTAACCCCCCTCCTCCTACCCCCACGTATAATTTAACGTTTCTCGTGTTATCTATGCCGCGACAAAAGAAAACGAGACAGATACGGATTTTTCAATCTACTAGGGAATTCTAAACGCGTACCAACATCCCAAACGAAAGTCCAATCCTTGCCCCTATTTCGTTTTCTTGATTGTCCGATAATGAACGCAAGGGTCACAAGGACCACATCCCTACTTAATGCCTCTTTAACATGCAGCTAATACACACGTGAAGAAGTACCAACTTTCAGGTATAAATTTCACTGTGATTACTCGCCCAGCGATAGATACCAACCGTAAAGCTCGATGGGCTGGAAATCGAGGCTGAATCTCCATTTTAAAAAATCGTGTCTTTAATGAAAATTAATTTGGGTCTAGGGATATTTTAAATACTGAATATTCTTCGTGCGTCGAAATTTTATCATACCGATATCGACGTCGGCGTCGATTCACAGGGACAATTAAGAAATTAATCTCAAATTAGTTGACTGCTGCTGCCATCTTCAGTGACGAAGAAAAAATATAGGTATACTATATTATATACTGTATACTATATGTACTTAGGAACATTTAATTTTTTGGTAATTTCTTGTTATAATATAACGTATGCTGGTGACCGGTCAGTAAATATTATTTTATAAATTGGTCCTATATTGCATACATATACATTGGCTTATGACTTTCAATGTGAACGAGGCCGTCCATTTGTAACGCAGTCGTCATGCCAGCTATGCTGGGTCCAAGAGTTTCTGGAACATATCTAATTTGGCCAACCGGTATAATATCTAATTAATGTGCCGTAACTTCAAAACCGGGTCGCTAATTTCTCCTCGAACTATCATCTTGAATTAGCTTGAATTATTCGCGCACCTTCGCTCCAACCGGCGAGTTTGCGGTTTGCGAAAATTGTATTAACTTTTCTATACCGCATTAACGACAGTCCGTTTTACTTGTCGTGACCATCTGATTTAAACGAAGCGTGCATTAAATTCTTCCTCGATTTCACGTAATAGTCGTAACGAAATCTTTCGGTTGTTATCATAACCAATCAATTAGCTCATTAACTTTCCGGGAAATTATTCGCTTGAGATTCCTCGCTTTTCAAAGGAATCATTATTCCAGAACGAAGATAATGAACAAGACCACGGATAATTATACGTAACCGCTACTATGTTATCAGTCTTAAAATACCGTTATCGTTCATTGATAAAATACTGGAGTATGATAACGAGAAAGACTGACAGCTAGATTCCTCTTAGTATTTTCAGTGAATAAATAAACTTTGGAAATTTTGATTTAATAAAATTTGTATAATGGTCCAAAGGAATCGCACATAAGGATGTACTTTTATTGTGAAATTAAAATGTCTAATCTGGATCGTTAAAACTTCTTTGAACTCACTGACTACGAAATTTCGTGATAAACGTTATCTCCTTGAAATGTGATATCTCGTAACTTTTTCCGAGTTTTCGACAAATTTTTTACGTAGCGCTATCAATGAAATCGTTAATGGAATTTCTTAACGAAATAGAAATCTGAGTAAGGTTATCTTACGTTGGTCGAATTGAATTGAAATAGTCCTTGCTGGAAAGTCTTTACGTAAAAATACTAATTTGCAAGAAAACTTGGGCTAATGTATTTCCCATGAATCGGAGCGAGTAAGATGCTGGGAGGGGACAGAGGACTAAATAAATTAAAGAGAAAAAAAGAAAAGGAATAAAATTGTTCAAGAATTGAATTTTTTTTTATTCAAGAGCGAAGGTCATTTTTCCATTGGCATTTTTACTTGTTATATTATATAAACATTAAATTCATAATACCCAAGAAGTTTGTTGGAAGACAAACTCTGGTCGTCCCTTGATCGGATTTAATTATACCTTTTACGTAAAATAAGAAAAATTCTGAATCAAAAAATTAGTCAGTTATTCCTATGAGAATTTCTAGAAATAGTTACCGTGACTTCTCGTTGTAAAAGTTTCAGCCAAGTCTTAGGAAAGTATGACCATTAGCTGACATAGGATTGAAGGGGGGGGGGATGATTTTCCTGGAGGGTCGTGAAGAAGGAGTTGAGGTCAGGGAGCTTCGACAAAACTTACGACTCCGAGTGGCCGGCAGGGTCGTGGAAAAGTTGAAACGTCCACTTGACGAAAGAAGAAAAGAAGCGAGAGAGAGAGAGAGAAAGAGAGAGAAGCAAAAGAGGAAAAAACATGGTCGAATGAAAGATTCAGTAGATTTTCGACTTGAGACCTAAACCAGACATCGTCCTCAGAGCTACGTTATACGGAAGTACTTCTTCTACTTCCAGAGTTGAGAAGGAATCGAAAGTATTTCGTCTCTCAGTAAATTACACCAAATTACATTTCAAAATTAAAGCTCAACTTTTTCACGATATTATTTATCGCTTATTAAGCACTAATTACATATAATATTATCGTACTTATAAAATACAATAATTAAAAAAAATATTTTATGCAACTCTTGTTCCATATAATATTTACTGTAATAAACCCTCCATGTTCGTTGCAGCCATTAAAGAATGACGCGCGTGTCTATAGGGTGTAGTCGAAATTACGCTGACGGCAATGCAAGTACACTTCGGTCCACTAAAGCGACAATATTACAATCCCCTATGGCGGTTTAATTGGAAATTCACTAGAAACTGTCTGTTGATTGGGAAACGTGGTTATGTCAGTGGCAAGAATGCCAACCATTTAAACAACGAGCTTCACCCTTTAAGACACCAGCGCCGACTTGGATTAAACTAAACTTTGTTAATTAAATGATATTTGTTATGTCGCAGTTAAGAGCTTATGGTTGAGACGAAGAGAAGAGCATTTGCATTTTACAGGAATTCGGTGAATTCTACCGCAACGCAATCCGTACACATAACGGAAGCTACAGGCAGTTTCATATCAAGTGCCCGTGACAAAACTAGATACAATCAGGTTGGTTGTTCAATTAAAATAAAAATTCAAAACAAGCTTTCGATTCGTCACCCATGAGATTAAATTTTTGTACGGGAGCTAAGGGGATTACGAAAAGAGAAGAAACACAGTAAATCGATGGAAAAACAAAAGAATTTTGGAAAAACTGTGCGACGCCCATAGATAAAACAAGAGACGGACTGTGATAGGAAGTCTAAAAAAAAAGGAACGGAGGAAGATACGTATAAGAATCTCAAAAGACGTGTAGTAGGAAACGTTTGTCACTTTTTTATCAGTCATTTTCTTTTGCCCCTTCAACCCCTTCCAGGTCCTGATAAAATGCTACCGAGAATTTAAATATTTCGAATTTTGCGCTACGGCCCTGAGACGACGGCAATTTGGCAAGGAATGATCTTCGAGGGGGAGGGGGGGGGGGGCTTTAGACTGAACCTTTTTTTATTTTTTTTTTACTCTGTCTCATCCGTCTCACATTTCTTTCGTTTCAAGTCTTGCCTTAAGATCCTCATCAAAATACCCCTTAACCCCCTCCTGCCTTTCGCCTATCACTTTTTTCTCATTAATTTCATTAAAGTACGGAATCATCAATTTCCCTGCAGATAATGAACACTTGACGGAGACAAACAAATGGCTAATAAATACGGGAAAATTACAGTAACGAATGAACGCGGTAGAGTCGATAACAAACATGTGACTAATCGATAGTTTGGCTAATTAACAAATTAATTACACTTATTGGATTCACACTATCAACTGATATTTCCCATATCTTTGATCCTATAGCCAATTAATTAGTATCGTGTAAATCGATTTCCAAAAATTGCACATTACTATTATTGTGTTTATCAAATTAAATTCGATTTCGAAATTTGATTATCGGTGCCTATAATATAATTGAAAGTCGAACGTTTACGGTGTCGTCGTACGATTAAAGGAATTTCACTATATTTTATAAATCGAAATTTGCTTGTACACAGTAAAAAATATCTCCGATTCAATAATTCATAAAGAATTCTGCACGACACGCGAGCAAGCAGTTTTCGCATATGCGTGGAGTTCGAAGTAGCGAAATTATAAGTTTTACAAATAGTCTTCCTCGGCGTAACTATTAGAATCCAAGGGAATTGCAACTACTGGAATATACATGTATATATATGTTCCTATCGATGAGAGATCGATTTCAAAGTTCTCAAGACTGCTTCCGGATGAGCCAGGCGAGAATCGTTTAAAGTTCAACGAGCTGATCAGTCTACCGAAAATGATCGATGTGCAGAATTCTTATGAAAACTTGCGAAATTCCCTAAAGTAATCAAATCAAAAAATTTTTATAATTATCGAATGAGCGCAATGTCAAATTTATCTTTATTACCAAAAAAAAAAAGAAAAAAGAAAATTAAACAGTATTTTATTTTGGTTAACGTACATTTCACTCGATTATTGAGTAACGTCACTAATAATGTACTTCCTGCTTCATATATGTACACGTGTACAGATGGTACCGAACTGCTAAGCAAAGAGAGCAAAAACAGGTAAAGGATGGGGAAACGACTAAAGTTGCTATAGCTACTGCATCACCAGACTCGCCGATTAAACTTTATATGTATAGCTAGGGATAAATAATTCACTAATCAATTTACACAACTTTCCTCCGCCATCGAACTATTTCCCATTTGCATTTTAGACGTCTCGCGGAGTGGCTCTGATTTTATTTCGCCGCACCTAGAGTTACCAGCCTGTTTTGATTGCAGCCGTTACCTTTGTTTTATATTTATTTCAACCCTTTTGTTCATTCCCCTCCTTCTCATTCTCATTGTTTCAACCGCAACAGCTACCGTGAAGTTAGCGTAGTCGAGCGGGATCGTCTCTTTTTTTTTTTAATGCACTATTTTTTTTGTCTCACCACTACGTTATTACTCTATTTTATTTTTCGGTAATTTTCAACCGGAATTTACAGACAAAATCCTTTTCGATTTCCTGCGGACAAATCGTGTACGTCCAATGAGAGCTTTACCAGACCAAATCCTTTCCTATCGGGTTTCCACGACTTTTACAGTGTACCACAGGCTATTTCGATTGATCGAAATATCTTGGTGATAAAATTCGCATTTACTGTTCGACGAATTTCGAGCGAGTTATTTCAATGGATCTTGTCAGCGAGATAAAAAGTTACTATAGACTTTCCAAAATTTATGTTCTAATTATGTTATAAATAGGTTATAAAGGGAAAGTATATCGTAGGATAGGTGAATTAATTCCGAGTAAAATTTGAAGGCTGATTGGGAAATTCAATACTGATAAGAAACATAATACCCTCGTAAAGGGTACGTAATTTTACTTCGTATTCTTCCTTCCTTTTTTTTTTCGCATTATCGGCGTCTCCTTTCATCCAACCTCACGGGCATCTTTTCGTCGTTCCTTTATCGTTGCGGAAACTTATAAAAATTCATTATATCTTTATTTATAGGTTCAAAAATTACTCAATCAAAAGTTTCCCCACTCAATTACGTTGTACCGAGTCATAGATAACAAGGCGGCTTACTTGGTTGGTTAATTAAATGACTATTTTTTTTACAGTTTCGTTAAAATTTTATATAAAAAACTTTCTCAACATAGTTTCGTTATTGTTTTTCTACCCTGCCCGCCCCCCCCTCTCGCTCTCACTATTCTTTATATACCCGATGCCAAGTATGAACATTCTTGTCCTATCGTACCTGCGGTAACGCTGCATATCACCAATTAAAATACTTGACTAACTATTCAATTTATCAGGTTGCATAATTAGCGTGCTCATGCCTCATTAAAAAAGAAAAAAAAAAGAATTGCAAAGATAATACAAACTATTTTTCAATACTGATAACTCCACGGTAGTTCGAATTTGAAGATTAAAGTAAATCCAATATTCCGACGTCAAATCAATAATTGGATATTAATCTAACCATCGATCTTCTCTCGATGCTCATTAACTCATCGATTACTATCACCTGTTAATAACGTCATTATTGGCCAGGATAGGAAATTGAATTGCCCAGTTCGATTAATCTCACAAGCCCTGCGAAGCTATCAACCGAACAATTGTATACAGAAGCTTCCCAGCATCCACGTAATAATAAATAATTACTCATTACTCATACGATGAAAAACGAAATTCACTGTATAAGATTAAAATTTAATACTTGATCTTAAAACTATTTAAAAAAAAAGCCATACGAAAAATTATATATATTTGAGAAATACACAAAATCAATTTGATATGATATCATGATATTATTATTTTTCTAGAATTAATCAATCATTACACAGAAATTACATCCAATTGGCAGACGCGTCTCATTTATATACGTACTACGTAATTTATATACATTATAGATCCGATCGCGCTATGGTAATAATGATAAATTGTACAGAAAGCTCGAAAAATGAATTTATTAAAATAAAAAAAAAAAGTAACTGTACAGAAGAGACTTTAAAAAGTTAGTATAATCAATATATACATATATACATATATATGATTGATAGGTAGCAAAGTAACCAGAGTCATTACAATAATGATCGTACACCTTGAACCTGCAGAATCCATTCGACCCATCCCAGGAAAACTTTCTGTTCCACCATCAAGTCTCCAAGGTCGTAACAGCACGATATACTTTTTGAAAGATTTATCCGACCATAACTTTGCACTCTACTCCGAGAGAGCCTAAGCGCTTTCAGTAGATCGCCCGTGGGTGGTTTTTATCGCAGTGGAATTGGCAATTGCGAGGCATGCGAAACATTGTGAAGGTACCTTAACGAGAGTGAGTGCGTGGCAGCTTCCCAGAGCCAGATATATTCTTCCCTGGTAAGGATAACGAGTGCCTTATTCCACCCTTAAGTTCTGAGCTCAAAAGGAACCCAGTTAATACGTCCCTGTAATTCGACACTTTTTTCCTCCCCCTACTACCACCCCCTATACTCGCACTTTCCCATTTTCAGCTCGTTTTTGCGACAATTAATTTTCATTTGACTTAATTAAATTTAGCGCGTATCTACCACTACACCCTCACTTCCTACAGTCGAATTGATTCCCATCCGGAATTGGGCCGGTATTGTGATACATCGTTCCGGTACACGGCAATTTGTCGTAATTCATTTAACCCAGGGCCCGCGTATCCCTAAGTGCTGCCAGGTAGTAATGATTATCCACGCACCCCATGGTTATTCGGAAAAATTAGCAGAACAAAAGGGGATGGGATGGAATTAAGTGAGAATGCAAAATGCCTTTCGATTATTATTCTTAACTTTTATTTTTATTTTTTTTTTTCATTCTTACGTGGAAACAGTAAAAAGACTATCGGACTAGTATATATATGTGTGTGTATATATATACATATACTATACGTGTAAGATAATTCTATGCTCGTCACCCACGTCGTATTCTCTGCTCTAAGGGGCTAACTTTTTTATAACTTTTATTGGAAACACGTCACCTCGATCTGAAGTTTATCAGGACAATGGATGTAAGGAAGATCGATCATAACAATGATGTCTTATTGATAATTCATATTCTCGTGGGAGACGACATACATTTTTATGGGATTTACGTTATTTCTCCCTGACAGCTCGAATATGGAATTTCACGGCTCCCACGAATGAGCATTAATAGCGTAATTCTCTAGGACTACGACGACCTGTCGTATAAGCCAGAAAACTACAGTTTTCGCCCATTTAAGCGCGACGTTGATGGCCATTCGCGCGTGCCAAACGTTTTTTAGCCAATAAGGTCATCCGACTAACTTCCACTTTCCGGTTGACTAAAGCTGCCATTCCCCGCAGCATAAGACCCTTCCTTAATCTACTTTTCTATATTGCTTTTATCCCATTTTCTTTTTTTCCTCTTCTACAAGATTATCGCATCCACTAAAAGGTTCCTGTTCGCTTTTAACCATTTTTAGATTTTTAATACGTCCCCGTCATCCCACTCATAATTTCACGTTAAGTCCGTGAAAGGTTTATATTAAAGTATTCAAGTATTTGCGGAGCGCACGTGACGCAAGGGGTATTTAAAAAAAAATGCATAAAACATATGTCATTCATATTTGCAAAGCACCTAGATATACTCTGGGTAACTGTACCGTATTAATGCAAGTATAAGTATAAAGATCTTGGGTACACACGTCTATAGCCACATACCGTATAAAGTCCCGTGCACATGCATTCAATTCATCCAAGGAATTCACATATGCGCGACAAGTCGGTGGAATAGGAAACGACATCGCCTACATAAACATAATAATATATTTATGCACCTCGAGCAGAATGCATGACTGCATTATGGTTGCATTACAAAGTGCAGCGCACGCCTCTCTGTGTAACGTTACACTGTACTCGTGTCCAAGATATGCCGCCTATTACGCGAAAGTACTTTTGAAACGAAAGAATATCAGCTGGAGCATTTAGTCTGTAAATTTTACATTAATATTTCACGCTGTGCATAATCTGTCACAAATATGCTATAGTGTTAATAAAATTTCGCATTCTATGAACCTGCACTGTTAATTTTTAAAGGTACAATTGAAAGATTCTTTTTAAACGATAAGAAAGTTTTCTTCGCGTTTAAATCTGCTAATGGCGCTAAGATATCTATGGGGTAGCTCGGAATGCATTATCCTTGGATTAAATACTTAAGGATTATCATCGTAAGAGGGACAATAGATATCTGATTTATCCTATCGCAAACACATATCCTTCGTTGTCAGGAGGTTTAGACTGGAAAATTCACATAACACGTTCGCGGTGAAAGGATTAGGTGACATAGCGTGATAACGCATTATCAATTGATATACCCTGTGATTTAAATGACGATGTATAAATGACGTCAGGTTCGTTTTGTCAAAGTCGTGAAAAATGCTAGAACTGAGAATTAATGAAGGAGGTAAAAGTGAGGATGACGAAAAAAAAAAATGTCACCGGGTATAGTAGCGATCGCTTTGTCAAGGGACTTTGAGGAGGAAGGAGGACAGCGAGTGAAACGAGAGGGAAAAAAAAGACACAAGAAAAATATAAAATAAAAGATTGATTAAAGTAGAGTGGAACGAAGGGACTTTCGTTTTACGTTCTTACGAGTGAAAATGTTCTTCGCTTCCGGAAGTGACCCTCAGGGACTTTCCGGATGTCAGATATTTCGAGTGTTTAGAATTTAGGGAATTTATTGCCAATCTTAGCTGTCGGGCAACAAGGCACTTTTCGTCGGACTTCCGGTAGAGGCTTTGTGAATTAGGTTTAAAAAAAAGGGGGAGGGGGGAAATACAGGAGACGAATATATATGAATGTTAGGAGTGAACTAAGGCGAGGGGTGAAAAGGGAATCGTTTTCCGAAAAAAAAAAAAAAAAAAGATACGAACTTGAAACAAGACAGAATCCTTTTGATCCTCTTAAAGGAAACTTCGACGGAACAAATCTACGAGTGGTTTTTCTTCTTGGAAATATACTGCAATCTCTATACGTATATAGACAGTTAAGAAAAAAAAAAAGCAATCACGCAGGGTACTTACAATAGATTGAATTTACTATACGTTGCAAAATACAACGTCATGCTTCATGAAACGTCAAAAAGCGAAAAGGACTGTTCTGTGCTTGTGCGTCGTGAGTCAAGTGGAAAATAACGTTTTCTTTGGTATTAGCATGAAAGCACGAACGTGAAAGGTGCCGATACGTTGAAGTAAGAGAAAAGGAAAAGATTTTTTAAAAAAAAGATGAGTAAAAAAGAAAATATAAACATATAAGAGAACACTCAATTGAAATGCCTATTGCTTGACAACTCACGAGACAGAATGGAGAGCATGCATAATTCAAAGATAAATAAAAGAAAGAGATAAAGTCCGGCGCTGAAAGGATTCTCAGAAAGAAGAAAAAGGGGCGCAAGAAGAAAAGTACAAAGAGAAAGTGACAAAGAGAGGATATAAAAACTATAGTTTTCATTCGTCATTCGTTCAAAGTCAAATCTACATCCGGCTGATAAATTTTTTTTTACAATTCCTTGTAAGAGTTCAAAGAGTACTTGTCAATGCTAATTTTACTAAAGCGTCCCGACGCCAATTAGCCGTCTCGACGCTTATTATACGTCCGTGTGGCGCGGACTCTTTGATACAATTAAAGAAGAGAAAAAATAAAGCGTAAGCGTATTACGTCACAAGAAAACAAATAGTACAAGTGGCTGCTGTTAAAAGACGCGCATGCGCAGGAGGGACCGAATTGACATTTTCAAGGATCGCAGATTATCTTGCTGGAAAAATTTTCTCGATTCTCTTCCTTATCTTTTTCTTTTTTTTTTTTTGCTTTTGTATTCCTACTTTCATCGGATCGTATGTGTCACCTCAGCTACGTCTTACCACTATAAAAATCTTTATGTCGCTCGCGAATGATAGGTGCGAAAAAGCCAATCCTCCCACGGGACTGGGACTGACGACCTTTTGCCATTATTTTCCTCTGCTTACTTTATCACACGATCGGGTCATGACAGAATACCTGAGTGTCGACGTCGACAATATGAAAATTCGGTTACGTACTCGAACCTGTCAACAAATCTCTTCACGCATTTCGACATAACCTACGTGGAGACACGTGCGCACTTCTAGACACATGGTACAGGATGGAAATACTCAAGGGGAAGAAGGGCGCTCTCATTAATGACACCACCCCCTATACATGGGTACACAGTAGAAGTGTATAACTTGGCGGAGACGATTTTAACATGAAAATCGTGCATATCACGACTTACTATGCTTATGCAGTATTCATGAAACCATCTGGTGTCAATGGATACGAAGGAACGTGAAAATCAAACGGAAAACTATCTTGATACGCGTCTGGTTTTAGCGGGAAATTTAAAACCCTCTCGTAAGAGCCCCATAGGTTAAAACAAACAAAAAGCAGTAAAAAAAATAATATGAAATTTTTCAACGATCCACGGAGTTATGACTGTACAGTCGATTAATTAATTGTTCCAATTATTTCGAAGTTGAATAAAAATGCGTTTCGATGCATTTTACGAATTCTCATGGTAGTCACCATTATAACTCAGAATACGTAAAAAAGAATGTATACCGAGCTTTTACGTGCGATCGTGACTCACAAGCTTCAAGAAATACTGTAGCAAATTCCATTTACAAAAAAAAAAGTTACTGACAGAAAAAATTATCCGCTCGACAGATTCGTATGTTCGTCGTGAAAGTTCGAAATTCCAGTTGACGTGCAGAATCGCCATGACACTTTGTTAGAGGACGGATGGGAAGGGTAGCGGGGGGGAGAGAGAGAAAATCAGGGTCCTCCGAATGTTCCAGTAAAGCTCTTTCAATTCTGACCTAAAGTATTAGATCTCTCCACTTTCTTTCTTCATCGCATCCTCAACGCAAGACATTCCCATGAAAGGGTCCATCCTGAGGACGCTGGACAATCCCCATAAAACGAAGCCCCAAACGTCTCACGCGTGGAGACGTGTACGAGCTTTCCGAGCGAGACGTTTTTTCCACCCACATTCCAGTCCTCGTCGACGTCATTTGTTGGAGCTTTAGATCAGACCCGTTTTCAAGCTCAAAATAACGACGTACGGCTGTACGAAAATTACTAAAAGCTTTCAAAGTGAATTGATCGATACAAGCACCTACGCGTTCGATCCGTTCTATTCGTACGGATACAATGGGCATGTCAAAGTTGGAGATCGGATATTGAGAAGGCGGAATTATGATAATCTTTCAATCAATGAACTTCGATCGGCTTTGAATCATTAAATGTTCAAAACATTGCTAATTAAAATTATAATGCATAGACAGGAATGTACTGTTCCATATGAGCTTGTAAACCCACGTACGTCCAGCTATACAGAAGGGGTTACTGCAGGTATCGGAATTCGTAGAAAGGAGGTTGGACGGCTGAATCTGAAGTAACAAGAAGCTTTAGAGGGTGGAAACGTCAAATCGATTACTTGGAAAGTACTGTAACATATCGATTGTACAGCCCTGTGCTTAGGACCCACGGGAAGCTGTACGAGTGAAGGTCAGAGGCGTAAATTCATCTGAGGAGTTGGGTTTGGTAATTAGATATTGATAAAAATAAAAAATTGAAAGTTTTCAAATTACGACAATGCTACCGGGATATGACTTGGTTATAATTGCACGTCCTAGAAATTTCGTATTTTCGCGTTAACTAACTCGAGCTTAACTATGTATGTGTATAGAAGCTTCTAGAACCAACGTATGCTTCACTTGGGAGCATTTAGCAGAGTTTCATTACAGGGTAAATTTAGGCTTACCGACACGCTATTCTATGTAAGCTTTGGGATAGGAACTTTTGCCACTGAGGGGTTCTCGGTGGGAGGCTGTGGTCCAGATATCTACTGGAGACTGATAAAATCCTTGAATATGACTCTTGTGATAAGCTATCTCGATAAATATCTCAGAGGATTATCTTTGGAAATATATGGGACTGGTGTGTCTTATGGTGGTCAATTCGTACGTTGTATCTTGTCGTGATTACGGTTGGTCGTTACGGGTGTATTACTTTACTTAAAAATAATGTTTTTATTCATCTCGTTCTCCTCGTTATTCTTATATCTCTTCTATACCATCCCGCGCAATCATATAAATGCAAATGTCTGTTTTTCTTCGCTTTTATTTTACCTCAAACTTTTTGTTCTCCAGATGAAAAGCACGGAGAGCATACTGTATCTGGTAAGGAGGAAATGTCGTAGCAGTGGTATAACGCTTGGCTCGCCGCCATTGCCGTGAAATGAATTTATATAAAGCCGCGGAATTAACGAATTTTATAAATTTATTTTCGGCCTTGAAGGTAACAGCGAGCCAGGAAAATTATGGGTGAGCTTTGATTAACAAATTTATGTCAAATAATTTTTTTTTCTTATTTTCCTTACTTTATGGAATAATTTGACAAAAATTATTTACAATTTTTCAATCTCGTGGGTCGGAGACTATAGCGTTATAGATCCTATCGGAAAATGCACAAAGTCGAAGAAAAGCTTGAGCATAGGTAATACCCTTAACTTTTTACGTAATCCAAGTAAATAAAGGCTTCTTTTAAGGTATCGGATACTTTTTCGCTTTAAAAATTTTATCTCACTCGCGAACCGCGTTCCAACTTTCGAAGTGTCGAACGAAAGGAGTCTGAGTTTTTGTGATAACGAAAAATCCCCTCTGGCGTATTTAGATTTTCTTTTTTTCCTTTTCACGAATTCGTGTCAAGTATCTGAACGTCTCAGCATATTTCGTCATTCCTCTGATTCTTTTTATTATTCAACGTGATAACGTCGATTAGCACGAATAATCAATGGATCGATAATTATCAGACCATGATCTGCATTCTGATTATGAATAATATATCTATAGTTATTTTCAACGTTTTTCGAAGGTATCACTGTATATTATATGTCAGGCTTGTAATTCCATTAACGTTACAAATGAACACGAGAGAACAAATTGGCTGGTAATTTCTCAACGTTTAAATATTTTGACGCTGCGCTTCATTTTCCTGAAATATTTTGCAGCGCAGCCATTTTGTTGGTATCCATGAAATAACAGTTCAAATAGCGCGGCCTCTTGGTTAATTTAAAATACCGCCACACCGGCAATTTGGTATTCACCTGTGCCCAAACCACTATCAAATTCTGTATTAAGCAGCACTGTTTTGTGAAAGTGAAAAAAGAAAACGTGGAAAGGAAAGGGTTCGAGGTTAAAAAATTGTAAGGGATGAGACTAGATAGCAGGAGAAGTAAAAACAAATAAAACTTGGCCGGTATGAAATGCAAATTTGTTTAGCTTCATTGCAGCTCCAAAGAATGCAGTTGGTGTACGTGACTGTATTATTTTCTATGCGCGCAAAATTTCAATGCCAAATTTCCACATCGAGCCTTTCATGCAATTTCTATAGGTACTTGGCAAATTTATCATTTCGATATTTTCATTTCATACTTTGCATAACTCGACTTAATTCCTATTTAAAAAATTAGCCTAACCGGGTGTATTATATAATTTTTAGTATAATTCGTGAAATAAAGTAAACTGAGGAAAAATCTGTGGGGCCTCGAAAGTGTGAGCGACGATAAGGTATTATATCATAGATATACAAAAATACATGGGAATGCGGTCGAGGATTCGAAATATCGATTTGGGCGAATATCCAATCAAGTACAAAGGCACCGCAGAGACGTCATCATACGTGATTGCAAAGTTTCGCCATATAAAGATTTCCCATAACCTTCCCTACGAACGTTACACGTAACCGTGTCAAAAGGTCGATAACACTTGATCTCACACAGAGAAAATCGAACTACTGATTTTTGTAATCTAAAAAAAAAAATATTTAAAAAAAGCACCTTAAATACCAAACCCACATCTCAATTCTCATAACGCGAAACACTCGCGAGGAACATTGCGTTTTACGAGTCCCGAAAGAAGCCATCGGGATGGGATCCTGTGAATTTTTCAGGGATCTTTCGGAATTCACTGGTTCAGTTTATCATTTCTGGCATTTCAAAATTACGAATTCAGTATAAAGGTAGCACAGTAAAGAATTGAAATTCCGGATTGACAATTTGAAAGATTTATTTTTTTTTTGTTTTTTTCTGATCACCTTCTCATGAATTTCAAAATAATAAAATTCCTCAAAATGCAATGCCAAGATATTAGCAAGACGAACCGAAGAATTTTCAAGCTCGAAGTGGGCGGAAGACGGAAGTACGTCATCGAAGTGGAATTTAACAGTGTCGACGTGAACACTGTATTACACGTAAGTGCTCCGCGCTCTGGGTAAACGTCTAAAGCCGTAAGCGACGGCATGCAGACATAATGTAAATCCATGTTTACTATGCTAATACTCGGAAATACGCTAGATGAAAGGATGCTGAGAAATGCCCCATCAAATATGTAAGGCTACTTGGGGGCTTTGGAACAGCGAAGAGAATAAGGTCAGCGTTTCGATGGCGCGACAATTTGAAACTGTCCATTGCGTTAGGTACACAGGTTACAGCGTAGGACCAAATAAAGTCGGCGGATTGGGAAATTAGAAAAATTTTTTAAAAAATGCACTTACAAGGCTTAAGGACAAAACATAAACATATTACACATACGTATCATATGCACGCACATGGCCAGGATAGAAATGTAAAGAAAAGTAGGGAAATTAGAAAAATGAAAAAAAAAAATGCGCTTACAAGGCTTAAGGACAAAATATAAATTTATGCCACATACGTATCATATGCACGCACATGGCCAGGATAGAAATGGGCTGGGCTGTTATATGCGGGATTATATAAGGTGATATAAAAATACAAGAGCCGGAGTACCGTAAAACAGTTATTTACGATTACGAGTTATTTTTTAATTAGACTCAATGTGAATTAGATACAGCAAAGTATTAATGACGACGTAATGGGGAAGGCTTGTAAATTTTCATAATGGACCAATTCGTAATCAAGATTATTCATTAATGAACTTTCGGTACTCGAGATAATTATACCGGTGATTATACTCAGTCGCGTAATTGGAACGAAATTATTATTCAAATTCAATGTTGAAATCGTACCTGGTTGACTTGACGATTTTTCTTAGAATTTTTCGAATTTGTCAGTTTTTATAAGATTCAAGAACGTTCAGGAAAAACGTTATGATCGCTCGTTTCATGGGATTTATATAAAGAATACTCTGAAATTTAGTAGAGGGGTTGAGAATAGGTATACATATACTGTACATATATTTTTGTATATACCAATAGGTATCATGGAGACTGAAACCCTCGCATTCCCTATTTTACCTAATCCTCTTGCTTTCTCCAGCTTCTCCACCGAGTCTTCGTCAGGGTAAAAAATACCGAAAATCCTTTACGTTAACTAAGCCGCCATTTTTTTAAACACCCTGGATTACACGATAAGGTGAGAAAAAATGATGATATTTATCAATGGAGACGAAGCATACAAAAACGTACTCAACTTTTTCTCTCGTTTCCACGCAATTTCGGTACATAATTATATACAAAAAAAAAAGGTAATACCGAATCATCCCTAACGTCAACCCTTGTCTAGAATATATATTTAAATTACAAAAAAAAAATCATAAAACTCCCGCCAATAAAGCCTGCCGGCAATTATATAATATTATAGAAATATTTATCAAGCTAAAAGAATACAAATGAAATTTCATTCCCTTAAAGTTTATATCAAATTTGTAAAATCTCTTCATCGCTCCAGTGTTGGATACAATGTTCATTTAGATTTTTTTTTTTTTTTTAACAGGCTCGACGATCGGTACGAAAAGCTCATCCAGCTGACTGCGAAAAGCATATAAGAGGTGCTCGAATGCATGACGTGGTAAAACGCAGTGCTCGTTGCGCAATGACACTTAAACGCAATCAGCCGATGTTTAATTCGTATTCGAGTATATTTCGACGACAATAAACTCTGTTTTTGTCACTGCAGCCACAACTCACGCCCTACCAGCCACTTGTTCCCTGCGGAGAACAAATTTGCTTCGTGCTTCAAGCATCTGCCCAGTTATACAAAAGCTCCAACTGTGCGGACCCTCGGTCACGTGTTTCCCAGAAGCCTTCGCGTATTATTACGGGACAGAATAGAGTAGAGAATTTGAATTTTCTCTATAATATAGATATATCGATCGATAATTCTTTTAGGCAACTTTATTCCTTTGCGTATTGAGAATGACAGCTTTTTAGAGCTTTTTACCACTAAGCACCTACCTCGAAGCTTAATTTGATATACTAAGAATTATAGTTTCTCCTTGTTGTTCGCTTAACGACTGAAAGTTTTCTACGGAGAGGATTCGAGCGACAACTCAAATTCTAGTAGCGAGTTTACCTGTTCTAAGAAAATTTCAAACGTTGGCATACTTCGGGGTCTGTATACGCGCGAAAACGTAAAGCTCGGCATTGTCCTGGGATTAAAGTATTACCCATACGACGATATGTGTCTGAGCTTGAAACACGTATCGAGCTTATATGGCGAAATAGATATATATAAATATATATATACATACATATACATGTACTACGTGTCTTCTCTTTATCCTTACGGATACATATGTAAACGGCGTAAACTTGTGAGAGCTGCTATACTCGGATTATTTTAACACGATACTCACACGAGCAAAATTGAAGCACAGGAATCAGCGAGGAAGAGAATCGTACACGCAAGTTGCAAAATGCTGGATGTAAAATACTTGAGCCGCACTGCAGAGACTTTTGTCATTGTTAGCCAAACAATAATTAAGTTACAGAGAGCTTCTCTTTCCTGACTGGCTTAACGAAGAATTAGAATAAAAAAATTTTAATACAGAGACAGTCCGTATAAGAACGGAGGATACAACGAAATGGTGGTTTTTTTTTTAAATATATTTTTTGGATCCTAAAAATTTGCAAAAAAATCTGCGTGGATTTTTAAGCGACCGAATATACATATGAAAAATTTAGATAATTTTATCTTTAACTTCCACTGATTCAACTGCGTTATCTTTGGTATTCTATCTACTCTTGCCTTCCACTATCTTGCAAATATTTTTGCAGACCCTCGACTTGACTATTAAAATTAAATTTCGCAGACAGAGGTAAACTAACTATTCCTCTTCGAGTTGAAAAATAGTTTAAACGAATGAGCCGAGGTCGAACGTGATTTATGAGATTGAATAAAAGGAAAGATCCGAATGGAAAAGCTCCGTGGGAGTTTGAATTATCGGGAAAAAAATTAATGTCGTCGTACAAAATATTTTTATCGTGAGAAACAATGAAATTCTGTCGCGAACAGTCCTTGTCTGTGGATGCCTAATTTATATTAATTTCTCACGTAATTTCACGCATTAACGTAACCATTAGCGTCATTTCTGGCGCAGTGCTACTGTAGTCGAGCCGCAATTTCAGTTTCACTTTGAGGGGCCATCCCCTTACGGAACAAAACATAAATAAGTCACCTCAATCTGCTACTGACGTCCTCAACTTCCAAGTGCCTACTTTACCCAAGAGCTGGTCCTTGATTAAGATTCGAGGTTAATTACGACCAAGGAATCTCCTCGTCAAGAAGTTCATCTACGTATAGTCTTTATCCTAATCCAGCATTGTTTACATCCGGGTTTAGAAACGATGACTGAGTACTTTGATTAGACACAATTTAAAGTTACGAATCGGTTCAAAGTAGGTTTGCAATAACGTCAAGATGAGTGGAAATAAAATAAATAAATTCGGAACGTTTTGAAGGTTTAACAGGATTTCATAAAGTCATTACGGAAATTACGAGGTCAAAGGTAAAGGGTATACGACTGTTAAATTGTTCAAAGTAGAACGCGAGTATAACATTGTATAAATATTCTTTAATGGCGTACAGGCATTTAGTACTTTGTACACTTAACGAATACAAGTTGCAATTCCCCATGGAAATATTCCAAAATAATATAGGAAGCAAAATTTATTCATTCCAATGAAAACGTATGGTTTATGCAGACCCAATATCCGTATCAGCATCCATACGTGAAATTCCTCTCGATTTATATTATGAATGCATAAACTAATTTACATAATTTCCAAAAGTGCAGGAGGTCGTTAAAAAAAAAAAATTGGTGACAACACTACAAGTTTTCGATCGAAATTGCATCCTTCAAATTTATAGAATATCACGTGCTAATTTATCACCCGATTTATACCTTCGCATTAACTCTAACCCTACCGCACTTTCTTCTGCCGTACTTGCCGAAAATTAACCGTCGCTGCAGCCCACTGAAAATCCTTTAAAGCAACATTAGTGCACAACACGCCGCAGCTGTTCTTCAGGCTACAAAACGTGTTTTCACAGGTGGTTGCATTAAACTTTGCGTTAAATAGGCTTTCAAGTAGTTAATTAAACTTTGACAAAGTAGTTCATGCAGGACATTTCCCAAGACATGAAACTGCCCTTTCCATATCTCTCGTACGTTTATATCTACCAAGATCAGAGATGTGGATGCATAGATGAAAATACGATTTAAAAAAATGTCTATAGGTATGGAAAATTGAAAAAATAAATTACTAAGAAATTTTCAAGCACAAATCACCCCCGTTTACTCCTTCATGACGAAACTACGTTTTAGCTTCAGTATCCAATCCTAATCCGCTGCAATGCAGTATTTTGCAAAACACATGTTAGAAATCAATGAACTTCTTGGGACTGTAACTATGCACAACCAAGAAGTGCAAAAATACATTCTAATACAAAAAAAATACATACAACCACGTACCAAGGGAAAATAATGTATTGAAAGTCAATTTGATTTTTGACAGAGAAACTAATGTTCTCCTTAACTTGGAACTATTAATTCTTTTTCCTAGGAAAAATCGCTAGAGCATGAATGGTTTCTGCTTGAAGCAATATAGGTATACGTTAACGTGTAAAGTGAGGGCGAAAGAGGGGAGGGAAGTTAACGGATGAATTCGCGGTTGTCTATATAGACCAGTTGAAAACTTGAACGGGGGATGCAGTAGGGGTGGGAACTACGAATTCGTGAACTGAATAAATGTTGCGGTGCTGAAACCCTTTTTGTAAATTCTCTTATTAGGATTGTTAATAAATTAAAGGACTTGAAGGGTAGTTAGTAAAAGTCTACTGTATTAGAGGAATGATAATGACGAGAAAAGGAAAAAAAAAGTATGAAATTGCACAATGTCCAATAACATGCACAACGAGAAAATTGACTATCAATAGACGTCTAGACTAAGGGTTGAACAGAAAAAAGAGATGCCGAAACATATTTATCTGTTTTTGAAATATAAAATTATATCGTTATATAAAGAATAAAGAAATGACTTTGTACTGCAGCTAAAGGGGGTGTATAAAGTATTGTCTTTTTTTATCTTTCATAATATAAATCTTCAAAGTCAAGGGATTGCCGCCTTATATCCTTCCATATGGACTAAATTATTTCACTTTTATATATTTTCTTAGTTATAAAAGATCATCGTACAAATTGTAACATGGCGTTACAGAGCTTGAGGGGGTACCGTTTAGGATTGACTAAAACCTAAATAAATAGTTCTTATCAGGTATGACGGTGGGTTCGATGGTACAGTGATAAGTGCTCAACTTGACAGTCCGAAGGTATCGGGTTCGATTCCCGATCAGAGCTCATAATTTTTCGGAAATTCCTAGCCCTCCAGCGCTCTCTGGCGGCCGTGTGGATAAATTAATTATAACGGGGGCGAGCCGGGCACCTCATTATAAAATATATAAAATTCATCCTTGAGACAAAACCTCCGGGACTCTCTAAGCAGCTTGCCCTTTTGAAATCATACGTTCCCAACCCTTTGTCGGGTCTGGTCGCAGCTTTTAAGCTCTCCGGTTCAGGCGGTTGCTACGGGAAAACATGGAAGGTTAAGAAAAACATATACAGGGAGGAAAAAAAAGACAAGAGCGCGCGGGAGGAGCTTAGCGATCCCTGACCGTCGGTGTCAGCGTCGGCGTCGAGTCGACTGGGTTAAAAATGACAAAATAATACTCGAGCAGAAACTTCGGTGAAAAAGATGTGGAAAGGCAGGAAACCGAGTGTGGGGTTGGTGCGTGGAGAAAAAAGCTTACCGCGTTACTGATAAAAAAATTGGCCGACGTCCTGGAAATCGACAGGTCGGCTTTAATGGTGATTAGGGACGTCTGCTCTATTTGACACCGTTGAAATTGCGATCAGCCGTCTTCAAAATGTCCTACTCTGTGAATCCTATCGCCATTCGCTTCTTTTCAAGCAAAAGAAATTTCCTGGTCGTAAAAAGAAAATCTGACGATGTCAACGACCCGTATGGAAAGCTTCGCGAATAAGCGACGAAGGGAGAAGGTTCTTTAGAAATAATTTTAAACAAAAATTTTATTTCACTTGGTATTTCTTAGGCCTTTTGATAAAATCATAATTTTCGGGTAATTATTATTTCGTCCTATCTGATCGCAGCTTAATTATTCATGTGGTACATAAGAAAAACGTATATTCAATATTACGCAAAAAGTATATTTAATTTTTGCTCGTTATATTATGTGTTATGAATTTTGCAAAAAGTCAAAAATTATCTCAATAAAATACCTATAATAATATTGAAATTCAATTACGCGTGTCTCCCTTATGTGAACGTAATAATTAATATCGCAATAAATGCGTAGATAATAATTGATCATTATTTGTAATAGGTAGGTATTGATTATACGGGTCATACTGACTTTATACTGTAATAATAATAATAAATTATTGCATTTAATGTACATAATAAAAGTGACTGTTTCCTAGTCGTATATTGTATCGAGTATAAATATTTTTCGAAAATTGGAAACAATAATTTTTACGTAAACTCTCGATAATTATTATGCAAATTTAATATAGCAAGAAATATACGTATAACGTTATTGTACGATCGAAACGCCACGGTCTGGTGAAATTTCAATGAAATCTATTTGCGGTTTATTAAGTATTGAATTTATAACAAAAAACGTATTGAAGGCAAATATTATCGATTGTTCAGTATCGGAAACTTTTTTAATCCACCGATAATTCGATTCCCTATCCATCATCGGCTCTCATTATTTTTCGTTCCGTGATAATCTCTAACCGGTACGTTCAATTACTCGATTTTTACCCTAATTCATTGTACTCCTATCTAGATTCCATAAAAAGTTTCATCTACAAGACATTTTTATTACCCGTACAACATTTCACCAATTTATCAGACACAGTCAACTGTGAGATAGTGTGAAAATAATTTTTTAACTAGATGCGAGAATGTACAGTATCATTTAACGATAACAATACGAACGAAAATTATAAATATATATATACAGTGCAAAACAAAAATTTTAATGGAGCAAGGTACCAGATGAAAATTGATGAATAAATATTTTTCGGCATAAACGAATAATATCCGAATCACGTATTTCAATGATATTTGCGAATTTACGTGAAATTGTTAATTTTTTGTCAATCTCGTATAAAGCAAAAAAAAAATATATTAAAAGGCCTTCGCTTTTTCGAAACATCGAACATACATATAGAAGCCGGAAAGCCAGTCTCGAAATAAAATAAACTATGGTCATAAATTTCACCCTAATCCCTTACGCTCCCTTAGAATAATACAGAAGGGGATTAGTTAGCGAAGAAACAGGATGAAAGGGCTAACCGTGGGTAAACCAAAAAAAAAATGGTAAATTTCTTCTATGCAGGAAATAATCTTTCTGCGAGATTTGCCAAAGTCTGACATTAATATCCCAAATATTTTTACATTGCGAATATCGGCAGGCATTTTCATCAGCATCACTCTTGAGAATCCAACGTATTTATTGCGGTTAATGGAATACTGAGCCTTCAGAAGAATTTTGATATGCTACTATGTATGTCTATATAGAGTTCAGAGAGGCTATAATACAAATTTTATAAAAATATTATATTACATATTATATTTGCACGTTATATCTATATAGACAAGAGCTGGCCTCGTATATAGTTAATTAATGCATAACACTATATGTATAACAAAACGGTTCCAACATTATTTGATGCTCTTATAATTATTTAAACTAAATTTACTATATATATATATATATACATATATATATATATATATGGCAAAACATTATATGGATTAATAATGAACGTGTATAGTAGATCACATGACATTTATCTATTGAGCATATACCACTATCCATTCTAGATTCTCAATATCTATTATTGGAAATTACAATTTCCTTTACTGATAGCATGACAATGCAATTACATTGATGAATCCCGTAAGGTTTCAATATTGCACCAATGATAATAAATATCTTAAAGAATAAAAACAGCTCCCGTTCCTTAGATACGTACGAGAGTCGATATCCTAATAAGATCCATATATCCATACAAAAAAGTCTGCCTTTCGTATAAGGATTTTTTTTTACATGAGCAATAAGTTGTCGGATAATCAAAATATTACCATAAATAAAGATGATATGAAAAAAATATTAAAAAATCCATATAAAAAGAATTTCAATACATCTGTCATCGAGAGAGATTTCAGAAGCTATTTATATCCCCAAAATTGTATCATGACCGAGTGTATTGAACTCTCTAAAAAATTTTGACAATCTTTAAAAAAATATATATAGATAAAAAGAATCCGACGAGTCTTAGAGAAAAAAAAAAAAAAGCTTATAACTTTCCTCCCAATTTCAAAATTGAGTAAGGATCCAGCAAGTATTAGCACTCGTAAACTGATATTCACCGGCATACAAAGTGTTAAAGATCAAAACGATAAGCCCGTATCAATAAACGTTCTCTTGAAAAAACCAATGCTCGATACATGATATAAGTAGTAATATAAAGCAAAAAAAAAAAAAGAAGTGTCTTGTATCAACCACATTAAACCAGTGCGGTGTTATTCAACGCTCTGAAATAGAAGTTCCTATAGTTTTTGAAGCACGCGAAAGCCTCTTTGGCAAGACGAGCCACTCGCAGTGCCACTTCAACTGACTGCAACTTTTCTATAGGGCTAGACACACGGTCAACACGTTCTTTGTTTCGATAAGGGTCTCTCCTGGCTTTAGCCAACCGCCGCTCTCACTTGATGTCTAACGATGCCAATGAAGGATGGAAAACCATCTACTTCGTCATCGCAGTGCATCAGATTCGGTTTTCTTTAACTGACAAAGCCAAACGCGGAACGAAGCACAGGAGGAAAAAAGACAGCCGCAAATGTCGACGGATATTCAGAAAACAAATGAAATCCAGGTCCATTCGTTAATTCCTTGAAATTCGCTGAAGGGCTTACGATCTATATGAACTTTTAAAATGAAATGTTCCGCATGCTACTGTTACTGCACGGAACGCCCGGTTAATATAATATTGACCGAGCAGCCAGGCAGCTATTCGAAAAATCCCACGCGAGATTTAGCTAAAGGGGTGTGCTTGCTAGTTAGAGATTTTTCTGTGATTTTTTGAGTTTATATGTTTCATATATATATCTATACATATTATATATATACAGAGTGTATATGTATATTGTATCTATTAAATTATTCAGCCCGGACGCAAAAACTGAACATAGTTTTACTATAAGAATCGAATACGCAGACTTCGCGCGGTTCCTTTTTTACTGCATAACCCGGTATATGTGTATGCATGTAAAAACGCACCTTGAACATGACACGCCCATAGCCACATCCGTGCATAATATTTTTCTGGATATTATCCAGTTATCAGAAAACGAAAACTGTTTTTCTCGTTTCACAAAAATATCGTATATAACTCTAAATCATATTTATATTGACAAATCTGTTATCAAAAATACGTATAAAATTGTATTATTACTATAAATATTTTTTTTTACGTTAACCATACAGTATTTCTGTTTCGTTACCGTCGTCGTTCTTACCTTTGTAAATTTATCAACGACACAACGTTTTTACCTATAACAAACAAAAATAATATTTAGCTAGCGAAACTCGAATGTTACCTAATTATAATTTTCATTCAACTTTTGAGCTATTGAACTTTGAGTATCGGTATAAAGTGGGAATTTAAATCTTACGAGTCTCCCTTCGGCACGAATCGCCCTTCGAGTGGTCGTACGTCGCGTTTCCATGGAAACACGTGTAGAAGTAACAAGAGTGCAAGAATTGTCCTTTCTGTTTTAGGTACCAGCGAGAGTGGCAGAAAGCATCCAGTCCTTTTATTCGTCCACGGCGAGAGCTACGACTGGGGCAGTGGCAATCCCTACGACGGAAGCGTCCTAGCAAGCTACACCGACCAGGTTGTGGTTACGATGAATTACCGACTGGGCGTACTCGGCTTTCTCAATGCCAATATGGCGCCCCACTTAAAGGCGAGGGTCGCCAATTACGGTCTCATGGACCAGATCGCGGTTCTGCAATGGGTGCAACAGAACATTGGACTTTTTGGCGGTGATCCCGGCAACGTTACTTTAATGGGACAAGGAACTGGCGCTGCCTGCGTTAACTTTCTCGCCATTAGTCCCACGGTCAGGTCTGGTGAGTTTAACGAAACAATATAGACACACAAACTGTACCTACTTAGCTTCTCGCGTACCGTAATTTTACCTTTAAGTAGATGCAACCAGTTAGCAAGTCCCTCTATACTCCGTACCCGTTAACTCCGTCGTGCCAACTGCGAAAAGAAACGCGAATCGAGTATAGTGCACGTAATTAGAAAAAAAAAAGAAACTATTACAATTTATTTATACTCCAAGGATACTTGCGATAGAAAGGACTCTTTATCGTAACGATGCCCGAGCAGTTATAACGAGATCGTTAAAGGATTTCAAGTAGACACGTTTCTGATCGCAATTCTATGATGCAATTCTTCCTCCTATCCTTTCAAGGTAGACGTATATCCTTTGGTAAGAGATGTAACCGTATCAGCTACAGCTGTATACCGGCTGTACTGGCAAAATCCGTGTAGAAGTGCAATATGGCAATAACGAGGGAAAGCTGTAGCAATCGTGTAGCAAGGAGCCATTTCGTATATTATATATATATATATATATATATGTATGTATATATATATATATACACATTACATCCGGAAGCTAAGGAGTATCGATTTGAGATTTTTAGCCAGGGGCGTAGATACTCTGTGGGTATATTTGAGACGAACTATGTTCGGCTCGTGGCTTACTGGTTCGTGCCTTCACGTGGTAACACATTGCAGCAGATATTGGCTGTCGCCCCTTATATCTTCATCCCCCTTCAAACCCATCGCCGTTAACGTCTGCGGGTTAACCGCTTCGCGATCACGTTACCGTATAGAGCGCATGCGTGGGAAGCTAGTTGAGACTTTCTATGATATTATGTGCGTGAAATATGGCAGGTTTTGTTACTGAAACGAACCTTCGGCCATTTGTCTGCGGTTTTTATAACGTCCGTCATATTTGCGGTTATTTTTGAAAATTCTTGTTGAATAATAATTTTCACATGGAATAACTATGCTCTGGTACAATTTTTTATATTATTCAAGGCTGAGCCAGAGCCAATAATCAAAATCGAACAAGATTCTTCTGTAGTTTGTACTCTTGTCTTTTTGTGTTTGGGTCTTTGAAATAACTTTTTTTTTTTGTTAATATTATCTACCTTCATGGAAGTTTGTTGAATGTAGAGATAATTGGTATATATTTTTTAAATTCGTCTTTATTGCTATTGGATGGACCAGAGTCATAATTTTAAGAGGATCCATAAAATTGTTGTACAGTTTCAGGGTTTTTTTTTTCGGTTTTATATCGCCAACTTGTCACTAAAGAATCTTATCGTGTATTCTCATAAATCTTTATGATTGAAACTTTTTATAGAGATTTGAAAATATAAGTATTAGTGAAAAATTCGAAATACATGCGAACGTATTTGCGTATGTAAGTTTTATTTGAAAATTTTCAACATTTCTATTTTTCTACATTTTTATGCTAATTTATTTGTTTCGCGCAACGTATTCAGTGCGCTTGGTTTTATGTGCCCAAATCCAGAGAAAGGGATCGGAAATCTGTGTCCACTTTATCAGGACTAGGAAAAAGTCTATTGTGACAGATTGCGAAGGTCAGTTTTACGAACCGTTAAAAGTCAGAAACGGCAGTAAGAGTCGTCCTCAAGTTCCAAGTCAGCATGGTTCTCAACAATGCTGGCAACAACTTCTCGCGTAAAACTTTTTAGGACGTAAAAACATAGAATCCTTCGCAGGGGTTAACTCCACAAGGATATCAGGATATTCCCCTTGTTTAAGGTCGACCCAACCATGTCCCATTTTCTTGATTGTTTGTGAGACATCCTGTAGTTATCGTGAATACAGAATGAAATGCGTGTTTGATTGGCTTGAGAAAATGGAATATTTTAGTAACATAAAAAAAGTACTTTTATGAACACGTATATATGGCTCGTATCCATATATTCGGCTGAAAAAAGTTATTTCGAAGTTTTGTCCGATAAAATTATGGAAACGAAAAAAACAGACCATAATTTTTATCATGTTTAAGTCAAAAAAATATATATATAGAAATTTGCTTTTCACTAAATTCAAACGACACGTACACTCCCTTCAGAATGCAATTTATCGAAAGACCACGCTAAAATTTTCCAAGGAACAGCCAAAGCGCGAAATTCAAACGTAGTTCGGCTCAGTATCTGACATGTCGCTGCAAATCTCATAGGGACGAAAAGACGAATTTCTCATCAGAAAATGAAAATCAATGCAGACGATCTTAGAAGACTTTTTATATTTGAGATACTGCATATCCACGAACCGTTTTACGAACCAGATAATTTCTTACGAGATTCCCTTCTTTTTTATCATATTTATCCTAACCTCATAGGCTTCACCGTGTAACCTGGTCGTTTCTTTTGGCATAAAAAAAATACTTTTACGCTGTCAGCCTCAAGTCGTACAACCGATATCATTTTTATCATGGCAAAACTTCCTTTCTGAGGTCACCGCATATAAACTGATCTCTATTTATTCGAAAAACGATAGGTTCTCCAAGTTATCGCCATCCAGATTAATGGCTACTATTACCCAGTTCGTCGTTTCAGCATTTTACACTCTTCTGTGCCCGCTGAGAAATTCCCAGAGAAATTAAAAGCGTCGAGTGGCGTCAATCTTTGAAATGACTGTACTATATATACATACATACCTAGCACAGAGATATTTCAGAAAGTGGTTGATGGCTCTAAAGACGTCGCTGCTTTCGATTCCGCCAGGACTCTTCAAGAGGGCCATCCTCCTCTCCGGAAGTGCACTCTCATCCTGGGCCGTCGTAGATGATCCTGGCACTTACGCGTTGAAACTCGCCCGCGCCACCAACTGCTCCATTCCCGAAGATCTCTTCAAGGATCACGAGCTGATCGTCGATTGCCTCAGAGATGCTAACTTGGACGATCTACTTCAGGTTGATATTCAAGCCCCAACCTTCCTCAGCGCCTTTGGTCCCAGTGTCGACGGAGTCGTCATAAATCCGGACTTTCAAAAGGACCTGCTGTCCTACCTAGGTCCTGAGTTTCAAGGATTCGGGTAAGACTCCTACATCGGGGACACATTATTTTTTAACTTATCCATGGGATCGTTCGTAGTCGAGCTTCTGTCAATTTTGGGATGTTTTATAATTTTAGAATTTTAAATAATTTTCAAAATTAAGCTTTTCATTAATTGCACTGACGCTCCTGCGTTTTCCTATCCAGCAGTGCTACCACTCGTTTTACTTTGCTTCAGTCAATTTCGAATCTCACGACGTTCCGGCAGTCTTCAAAGTTTCAAATTACCCTGGTATTATATTTGACCTTGATTGGTTTGTTTATAGGCAACAGCTAAAGAGAACCGAACACGGGACTCCCATTACGAGCAACAACAAATACGATTTACTCTTCGGCGTCACTACGAGCGAGGCCCTTTGGAAGTTTGCAGAAAAAGACGTTCAGCAGGGATTCGAGGGAGACAGGAGAGACAGAATTATAAGGACTTACGTAAGGAATGCGTACACGTATCATCTGACGGAAATATTTTATACGGTAGGCATAGCTCATTTATATTTATATATAGTATAGGTATATGTATATATGAATGTTAGTGGACGTTTGATTAATTATAATCTTAATGAGTATGAAATAGAAACGTTGATCAATTTTGCAAATATAACTAGATAACAGATAATTATATTCATTTTGAACTTCATTCAAAAATCAAAATGCAGTACGTATGAATAACTAGTAGATACTTTTGCGATTATAAAATTATTATGCTTTTCCTATGGCTTTTCAAGTACGTGCGAAGTACATGAACAAACTTTATTTTCAAAAAAACTTTTACATACTCTAAATACGTCCCTTTTATAGTCAACAGTAAATGGTTTCGCGTACGAATTAACCCAAAGCGTATCGAGCATTGCAATTTTATTATCATACTGATTGATTTATACTGTGGTCTGCGGGATACTGTAAATATACGTGTATTCGTTATATCTTGAACATCCATTAAACGTGGCGGACTTTCATGTACGTGAACGTAAAAAATTACAAACGATTAAAAATCTAATTTTCAACAAAATCCTATATAAAATATTTTGTAGCAAGAACGTCAGTCCACAAAATTTTTTTAACGTTGCCATAATGAATTTTCAAAAGAGATCAAAAGTCCTTACTTGCATAGCAACATGAGATATCTAATTTTCTATATGAATTTAATATACATCTATCTATATATGTACACGTGTACTATATATTTTTTGCTGGAGGATACTTTGGAGACGATTTCATTTTCGAAGTCGCTATTTCGAGGCTGTTTTTGGTACCTCGAAGGCTGTCTCACCAAATTTGATTATATATTTTTTTTTCAATGTCAGACATCCAGTATTTTTGATGGGCTTAGAAACGTTTCGTTAGGTTAGATTAAGTCAGAACTCCAATGCTGTGATGTCCCAAGGCAGTAGTTCTTCTTTAAAAAAAAAAAAAAAAAGAGCATTAGCTTGCTATTGTGAACGCCCCTTGATTTTTTCGTGTCCCCAAAGTATCTCTTTGGTAAACGTGTATATACATATATATGCATATCTGTAACGTTGAATTCATTACGTAAAAGCAGAACGATCCGGCTGATCTTTGCTCCTTTTCCACAAGGTCGTAAACGAGTACACGGATTGGGAGCGCACGGTTCAGCACCCAGTGAACACGAGGGACGCCTGCGTCCAGGCGCTCAGCGACGCCCAATTCGTGGCGCCTTTAGTGCAGACTGGCGACCTCTTTACCCTGAGGCACATGAAGAAACCTAACAACCCTCACGTAGCGCCCATTTCTGAGGACGAGCGCGAACCGATGCCGAAAACCTACTTTTACGTATTCGACTATCAAACCAAAGATGGCGACTATCCTCAGGTGAGTCAAACTATATCCACGTATAGTAAATTCGCTATACTTATTATTTTATCATAAATTTATCAAACATCCTGCACTTAATAAATTGCATCGATTAATTCAACAAACGAGTGCTGAATGAAATTATATAGAATTCAAATATATTAAAATTATTATGGTTCACTGTCGTTCAGCAAAATATAATAAATTACATACGAAAGAAAAAGTGCACGGCTGATACTCTGTGTCAGATAATAATTACCGTACCGATAATGATAAAATGTTTGATACTATCTTAAAATCATAGACACCGTGTATATCGGATTGGCAGATACACATAGCAAGTATCGATTTAAAAGCCAGTCGACGACAGTGAACGGATATAATAACGTAATTTCTACGTGATTATATATAATTTTTGCATAATTAAACGTAAACATCGAGATAATTGGGGATAGAGTAACATAGGTGTTTTGCATTATACGGCTCAGATATATATATATATATATAATGTATGTATATCCACATACATGAAATTTGGAGGTTTGATACTGTTTTACGTATAAAACGTATGTTTTATATATACATATATGTATATGTGTCTAGCAGTTACATAATTGCGGCAGAATTTCACAGAGCACAATTTAAATCTAACCGGCTCTTTTCCACGTGATGCGTATACATCTGTCATATATGTCATATACGCGTGCACATGGGATACGCGACACAGATATAGCATATTATTATTATTTCGTCCTACCGGAAGTCTCGTGCCACCGGCTGCAGGTTAAAAGTACCATTTATAGGATCAAATTAAAGTTGCGGCTAGGCGAGAAGTTTACGAGTCATCGGATTTGCAGCGTCGCTTTCAATTTAATGTACCTGGGCATCAATAGATTGTCCATCCTAAGACCGCGTTTCAATTTCCCGTAGGGCGATAAATCTCATGGCCAATATAGCGGGGATGTAGTTCCCAGTGCATTGCGCAATTTGGGCCGATCGTAAAACGTGTAAAAAGTTTCGCACCTTCGAATCGCGTGTTCGTTATGTCGTCGTATGGGAAGTTTTGTTAGGAAGGAAGCGAAAGCAACAGGAGAGATTCTAAAGAAATGGATGAATTACGTACAGAATAAAGGGTTAAAAAAATTAGGATATCGAGTGCCTATAAGTTTGTTACAAGGCAGAATCCTGTGATTGTAGTGCATACCTATATATATATTTATCTATTATGTGTTAATATATATGTATATATAGTCGAGCACGACTATGTTTCTGCGAATAATTTAATGCAAATTGGAAATAGAATAGAGTCCTGATAGGTGGGTTGAATGGGTTAAAAGTGCTAGTGAGTGGAAAAGTGTAAAGTGGCCATGCGATATATATATATGTTATAAGTGGCGATACGACTAAAATTCTATTAGAAGCTATTTCTGCACGCGCAATTCCTTGATCCTTGGAATTCTGCGAATAGAGGCCCCCCACCCTGCCTCCCTGCCTTTAGATTGCAAAATGCCGCGGACTTTGTCCCGCGCAGCTTGTGCGCTTCGCCGAATATTGGCTTTGCGCGGTTTAGCCGACGATCCCATTTATGTGGTCGGTTCGCGAACAGCTGCCGGCACAGAAGAAGGTGCCTACATTTATATTTCGTTTTTCTCAGCGAAATCCTTCTGCTTTTCGATTCGCGAATCGAGAATCCTTCGAGGTAACCACTTTGGGAAATTCCCAAACGCGCGGGAATATTTTTTACTTGATCCTGCGACATTTTTTCTCTTATCATCGTGACCCGTCATTGTCGTTATCGGCGCGTCGAGCTTATCAATTTTCAAGAATGCTTCAGCGATTCGCTGACGTTCAGCATAGGAGCGCGAAATTCGATGGATTTCAGACGTGGGTGAATTTCTGAAGCTTTTCTGTCAGATTCCCAAATCTGCGCTCGACCGGCGGATGCTGTAAATACACGCGGTCCAGAATCATCTATTGAGAATGACCTTGAAATTTTTATTTTACGCGAGAAACTATATACTAAATATTTTTTTTCAGTTTAAGAAAATAATTAAAATTACTGCAATACCATCAGAGCAGTGGGAATATATCTATATAATTATGCAATTTCAATCCCTTTGAGAACAGTGCATATACGTACAGTATCAAAGTACACGTGCTTTCCAAAGGTATCATTTGATGTAACTCGAAAATGGGTCACGGATAATCGCAAAACGGAATCGATCACTAATTATTTCCAATCGCGTGATCAATCGATGACCATTATAATTAACCTCTCCCTAAATCCCATTTGCCAGGTCGTATTCATTCAGTCCTCTCACAATCAGTAAGTATACGTCAAACGATCGACATTGATCCGCGAGCTGATCCGTGTGGTTGATAGGAAGGATTTAACTCCCGATTACCCAATTTATCATCCGGCCATTCGACAAACAGTTCCACGCCGTTCAAACATTTCCGGTGAAAAAAAATCAAAGATCAAATATATTAGGAAAATAGATAAGAGCACGATTTAATCGAATCTAGCACTTCGAGTGCATCGCAAGTAAAAGCTTGAAAAAAATATCTTTACCTTGGTTCGATTAAATCTACGTGTATTCATGTATTCAATAATGCAGGCAATCATTTCGCAAGAAGGCATCTAGTGAAAACTACTTGGATCGAGATTTGGCGAAATTGTTTGCCGTGAAAAAGAAAGCTGAAGAAAAAAAACAGTCAATTTGTAGGTAAACATGCTCGCCCGTTATTACACATATGGTGTACGTGATGCGACTAAGAAATTACGTTTGCAATACAAATGCTGCTACTTGCTTCTCGAGTTTCTACATTTATATATGTATATATACAGAGGAATATATATATATGATTTCACCCTCCATCCATTACGTATCTAGCTGCACTATATTGTGTATGTGCAAATATATATATATATATATATATCTATTGCAAAACGATTCTACATCTGTATATACTTGATTTATGTATACATACTTATATATATATATATATATGCACTGCAACGTGGTATTAAAATGCTGGTGTAGGCGTCTGTTAGGAACGACTGAAAAATAAGTACTTAAATAGAGGATTCATCAGGTCGGGCAGTAGCTTCGGTGGCATAATGGTAAGTGCCTGGGTTGGTAGTCCGAAGGTATCGGGTTCGATTCCCAATCAATCAATCAATAACTCTTATTTCTAATTTTCCAGCGCGCTCTGACGGCCCCAAATAAATTAATTGTACCGATTGCGACCGAGTCACTCGTTATTAGCATCTAAGCAGAATCGCGTTTGCGTGCTGTAAATACGCCCTTTACATATTTGTATATAATTATTACACATGTAGAAAGAGTCATGGCAATATAGGAAATAGGTAAGGGAAAATATTGTATAAATAAAGAAAAACGCTTCCTGTGCAAAGAATATGTTCTCATATGACGCATAGAGGTACGTAAGCACATAAGTTCGTATTGAAAGCCTCGTGACATATATATTCTACGATATGTGGAAAACTTCCAATATATTGATTTTACTTGTATATAAACGGGATATATGCGTCACGGTTCCAATGCTGCAAAGTTTTAGATCGATTTTGTAGCAATTGAAAAAATTCGTTTTTCTTTACGAAATACTGAATGCGCACGTTACGTTAAGAAATCGTGGATGGTAAAATGGGAAATATTATATATATTTATTTATTTATTTGCAATCGACAGCACGATTAAAATGATTTTGTAGAAAGGTAATCGTAATGATTAATCATTTTCATTGGTGAAAAATTGTAGATCCATTGAAAATTGTGCAGATGCAGCTGCAATGTCAAAGTAATTATTGCGTACGAAGCTATGCTAATAGCAATGCACGATAGGAGTGATTTGACGAGGTCATGGAAATATCGGAATCCATGATTGACGTTTAATTCCGTCGATATATTGAAAAGTGGATGAAACGGCCGTTGAACAATTAAGGTCCTGTACACACTGGCCGATATAGTCATTCTCTTATAGCCACTATAGCCATGTTTGAGGAGTGTCCATTCGAAAGAATTTATTGGCCTTTTATTGCAGAATTATTGCACTACGTCGGTATTTATTGGAATTCAATGAAACGAACCTAGGCACACACACTACAGGCCAATTCGCACAGCTTCGCGCTACGCGATACGTATAGCAAGACTGGAGGAAATTCTGCTGTCGATTTTTTTTTTCATTTATTCGATTTTATTCGTACTCCGCACACTCTCTTTGCTTTTTAAAGAATGGAATTGTCTTTTTTTTTTAATTATTCAGACCGCAGTTATTGTTCGCAGAGAAACAAAGCCCTAACGTAGCCCCACGTTGTTCTAACATAGCGGACACTTCTGACGTAAAATTCAGCAGGTAAAAATTTCATTGCTTGGAATTAGTAAAAAAAAAAAAAAAATTCTTGAGCATCCATTCCTGCCACGTATAAAAAGCGCGAACATAATTCTTCAACTACTTCGGTACCATACCGAAACAATTCGAAAATCACAAAGTTTTCTAAAACTTATTCAACGCGTTCTTCCGACCAAGCCGGAATATTGTCCTCGCTGTTTTTAAGCAAAACTAACAGACTGCATCCTACTCTCTCAGAATTAATCGAGAGAAGAATCTATTCCAGATAGTATGTATGTACCAAGCAAGTATCAGTAATAAAGGAACGAAAATATCGAATCTCAGTACCGTTAAAGCTCCGAGTAACTTTAGTTAGGTTAGGTTGGACCCGTTCAGATAGGAAAATCCTATTGGACGACTGTCGTTACCATTCGAAATTCACCGAGCGAAGGAACTTCCGAAATATCTCGATATCTTTGGTAGCGAGAAATTATCTCGCTGATAAAAGTCACGTCCTGTAGTAAAGTCACGAGATTTAATAATATCCAGTGATTTTCTAAGCAATATAAGGTCGTATCTTATTTGACGATTAGCCAAAGTCAAACACGTATATAATTATGTACATGGGGATCAAAAGGGAAGTTCGGCTACCCCTGTAATCTATGATATGAAGTTTGCAGCGGATCGTTGGTGCAAAAGGCATTCAGGTTACTTGACACTTGGTAGCAAGTCTCTAAGTGCAAATTGGTGTCGAGGACATGCCCACCGCATTATTAGAGGTTATGTGTGACTGGAGTGACGTAGCAACGCGCTGACAAAACAATAGTCTGCAGCAACGTCCTCTGAACATTGTTGTACGTAACGAATCAAGTATACAATATGCAATAGGTATATCTGTTAAGGAACGAGATTCTACACGGAGAAACAATGTACCAGCGTCTCCGTTCACGTCAGATCTTGGATAACGACGTTTCGCTGATCTATTGTCACGTGATTATTTAGTTGGCAAAGATTATGTAAGCTTACGTACAAGAGTTTGAAAGGAAACGAATTATAGGCTTTGGCAATTATGTTTGTTTCTACGCGGTAGAGAATTAGCTAGCTATAGACGTATCGGAGAAGGTCTAAGTTTCGGAGGGAAATTCAAAATTTTAAAAGACTCGTATAGGGTAGTCTCTATAGGACTGACAGGGAATGTCTATGGAAATTGGAAATTATGGCTTTTTCGTATGTTAACGTTGGGATTATTCTGCTTGAATTCTACTTCAAGGTCCACTTTTGGTATGCGATAATGTAAGCAATTTTTTGGCGACACTCGGAGACAATGATATGTCGTTCGATAACGGGCAGAGTAGATATTCCATTTTCTGCCGTAGATAAACGAGTGGTCCTTGTGATGAAATTAGGGTCGCCCGTTGCATTGTGGGGTCTTGGGGTTATCTTTTTGCTTGGGTTGTTTCTAGATGATAACTATAGATAGGCATGGGCTGGTAACTTCGGGATAATAAGTAGCTGTAGAGAGAATCGAAAATGTCACGAGGAGGATGAGCAGAATGGAAGAATCCTCTCAATAGAGGAATCCGTACTCGTTCCAATGCACGAGGATAGTCTGCTCGCTATGCTACATCCATATGTAGCTACGTGTACGAATGGAAGACGTACCCTTAGCGCGCACTCGCTGTGATTGCTATTTCTCCATTTCGGTGAGAAAATGAGAACGTCGAGTCGCTCTTGGCGGAGTTCTCGTTGTCATCGAAGAAAATGGAAAGATGGAAAGGCGAAGGATTTTCTGAAATAACGGGAATTCTTCGCGAGTGTCGCCAGACGCGATACTATTCTTGGTATTTTTTTTTTCTCCTTGCTTTTTCTTCTATATTCGTCGTTTCGTCAATCCGCGTTGCTTCGTTAAAATTATCGCGATGCTTCGGGAAAGCGACGTTGCCAACTTGTGCGATAGGATTTTTGTAAAGGGACAAAATGAAGGGTTCGGCAGACACAAAGGTACGGTCAGACTAGACATTTTTGGAATTTTGGAAAAAAATTATTCTTTGCAGGAAACTCTTTCACTGTATCCTCTTGAACGTTATCACGTGACGAGAAATGAAGAATGTATTCCTTAATCAAAGTGACGTCCCGACGTCTTGCGTCGTACGTTAATTGTTCTCAGGTAATTTCAATACCTCCTGACGTCATAGAAAGAATTCTATTTTTTTTCTATCTCCAACCACGTCTTAAAATCATAAAAAATATCAAAGCTTTACGTCAGAAGCGGAAGTCGGTAGACGAGCGAAAGCTCGAAATTCTGACTATCCGCTTGTCTCCTTTATAGCGAAAAATTGTCGCTACGTTTCATTCAACCTTTTTTTGTCGTCGCACGTAACAAGAAAGGCAATTTTCAACGAGCAGAGCGTCGTACTATTAAATTGTAAATAAAAGTAAGCACAAAAGAAAAGGAAAATAAAACATGAAACAATACGTCGCCATAGTACCAGCTAAATTTTTCTCTAGTTTTCAACCGAACGACATACACGTCTCCCGCATAACCTTCTTCCAGTTCACGCGAAAATATCAGAACAGGAAGTCGAGCGACAGAATGAAAAGAGCTTCGACCGGACGCTAGTTGACCCCGTGAAAGAGTGCGGGAGCATAGCAGAAAAAGAATCAAGATAAAAGAGTAACGCCCAAGTGGAAAAGTGAGACGATAGTCAGACGCACGATCTTACGTGGCATCAGCTACTCCAAGTGGGTAAGATCCATGACTGTTACTACTTAATCTTATGTAGTAACAGTACAAGTACTAGAAATGATATCGACTTAACTTGTACCTGCGTTATAGGATAACCAATCAATCAACCTAGCGACCCGACTATTTGCTACTATTCATACGTGTATCTATGTGAACGACACAGAAACAATAGACGATAAAAACAAAACCCCATCATTGTTCCATAGGGATGAGAGTATATCTGAAGACGCGTTTACAACAGACTTTATACCCACAAAGGACTGAACTACGGCTGGTCTTGCTAATCCATGTGGAACTTACCCACGAATTCCCAAGCAAAGGTTTTACCCTTGTCACAAAGTACCGGCAGCTTTCGTCATACAATAGGAAAATATACAGAGCAGGATCATAGTCGATCTGTCGAAAGATCAAGGATGGAAAAAAACGTTCAGAACTCCAATCCGGACGAGTCTCATTTCGATTGCTGATACTGAATGGCACGATCATTAAGAAATAGGATAATTAGGTTAAGTATAAGTCTACGTTGAAAGCAGCTTTTATCCCATGTAAATCGTACATCGTTAGACATGGTAGCTATGGAGATATTGGCCGTATATAAAAAAAAATGTGAATCCGCTTTTATGGTATATTATGGATTTTTGGAATATCGGATGAAACAAGTGCAAGATACCGTACAGTATCATTTTGTACAGTGATAATGCATGATTCAACAGAAACGATAGGTAGAAGGAACACTGGTATAATATAATGGAGACGGAACGAACAGAAGCTATTATTGCTCGTGATAATATCAGTGGATCTTTTAAGAAATCTTCGTCTCGTTATCAGGATCAACCCTATGCGTGATATTAATTGAAATAAACTAAATAGTCAAACTATATATATATAGATAGACTATCGTGGGTAGATAGGACGAAATATGCCTAGCGATAGAGGGGGGGAGGAATTTCAAAAGTCGTCATGGAAATTTCTATTCTATTCATGAAAGTGAGGGAGGGTTGAAAGATGACGCCCTTTGGGATACGGCAGGGGGGGATCTGAAGGACGTGGAAAGTCTGAGGAAAAAAAAAAGGGCGAAATGAGGGAAAACGCGCAGTTATTGCCGACAGGGGAGAAACAATGCTATTGTTTCGAAACGCAAATTTAAACACTTTTCCGTGCATTCCACCCTTCCAGGCCCCCGTGCCTGCCTGCCTGCCTCTGACTTCGCAAGGGGCGAAGAATGACGGGAGAGAAAGACACGACGAAAGGAGCTTCGGGCTTGTATGGGAGGTGGGGCTGCGATCGCGGTTCGGCGAACGGTCCCAAGGGTGGTCTAAAATGCTCGACGGCAATAAAAAGAAGGAGCATCGAGTGAGCGTAGGGTAGTTTTGCGGCTTCCTGTTTGGCGTATAACGCAGATGTGTTTACTGACCTAACATAGTTAAGGGCGGGAAGGGAGAAGTGTCTATTGCAAGGGCGCGGCGAAATAATAGGAAATAAAACAGAGTCCGGATTGGAGTGTCTTAGCTTTTCCTCGAGTGTCGTGTGTACTGGTCTTTTTTTTTCTCCCCGTCCGACCATATGCTACCAGCCTAACTACCATCCGAGGGGCTGAAATTGCGGCAACCCCCTAAGCGGTGCTAAGAAACGACTCGAAGGGAAATAATGATTTTGTCGTGATCGTTACCGGAAGTGCAGTAGCGTCTAAAGGAGGAAGTTACCCCTGAAGGATACGTTATTACGATTCGTCTTAACGTCGACGTCGACGTAGGCGTCGCCGTGAGCTTGAACACGTTCAATTCTCTTGTGTTTCTGTACTTGGGAAAATAATTACTGAAGTTTTCAATGCCTCGGAGCCATTGGAATTTATTAAGGACGGAAGCTCGATGGCTATTTGCATTTTTGGCTACTCCTGATTATTCACTGATTCAGGGTTTACGGGGGTTGACTGATGCGATGGGCTTGGGGATGAAAGGAGAAGGATTTTTATTTCAATTAAACTTCATTTTTTTAACGGACAGCTTGGCGTATTATCATTCTACCGTCGGGGCTGGGATTATTATTGTTTTTAATCTTATGGCTTAATTACTCTTGACGCGTATTGTATTCCACGTGCTGTACTTGTCTCGTTTCAATGATATTAGTTATTTATAATATTATCAGTCACGATTCTACTGGAATTCACAATGTCGCTTCCGGTCAGACAGATTTTGAAATTGACATGGCGTGTATAATACGGTAACTATTGTCACGTTATTACTCGCATAGCCAGCGTGTCGTACTTTCTATCCGCAGATGTTATCTGTCTGTTAGTGGAATTTGTAATACCACAAATTAATCTAAATTAGGTATTACCGTAATTATACTGTATAAACGTGAATAGCGAACTTTTCTGTGGTCACTATTTTTTTTTTTTCAATATCTAGTCAATTTCCTGGTAACAAGTGTCGTGTTAGAGAAATTAAAGCGAAAGGGTAACGTTAGACTCTGGGCTGGACTGTGTACGTTAAATTTCGTGAAAAGGATGGCGAAATAGTGGAAAGTGCATTTGCGAAATATATTCTAAATGTATCACGTACGGTTGTGCATACGAATACGGGCTGACAGCAAAGCACGTTATATCGAGCACCCGCGTAGGGATACGTTAGGGGTTGCTGGATATGAAAGAGCAACGTGGATCTGGGGTGGGCGAGAGAGAGAAACGCGAATACATTTTCCACGAGGTTTCAGGAAGGACCGGAAAGGGACTCTATACGAGATGGACCGCAACCACTTCTCTTAATTGAGTCACTGGACTGGTCCCAGTGATGCTCATTTCGTTTACGGCGTACTGACGTAATCATGAGATTTCAGGAAAAGGGAGATTCGCTCGGATCAGGATTAAGTTTTCGGGAAGGACGATATGTGTCACGAGGATAACCGGCGTTACTCTGATTTATTCGGGAAACAATTTTGGTATGGGATTTCGGCTTTTTTTTTCAGAGACGATTTTTCGTCCTTTGAAAATCTTGAAAATATATTTAAAATAAATTGGGGGAATTAGGAGAGTTTCTTCAGACCTTGAACTACCCCTATGGCCGAGTGGCTTAACGCGACGACGGATCCGGAAATCGTTATTGAGTTACTGCGGGATTTTAAACTTGTGAGCGCCATGACCGGCTTCGCGCGAGCAGATACCAGAAACGGGGTAGAGGTCGAGAAGGAATCGTTGGAGTGGGACTCTTTTTTTTTATTTTTATCTTAATCCTTTTTTTTCACAGCCGCAGGAAACTTTCCACCAGTCAACTCGCATTGACTCCATTGGCTGTATTTCCCACGTTCTCTAGCTACGAAACTTTTACTTCGATTTCTCATGAAATTTCTGGCTATTCTACGCTCATCAATCCTTCCGATGCAGTTTCTTTCCGCATGGCGAAACGTTGCCTTTAGTTCGCCCGAAGAGTTTAGAAGAATTTTTTAACACGACCTTATACTTAACGGTACCTTGCTCGAAAGTAGAACGATTCCTTGATAGTCGGACCGTTCAATTAATACGGCCAAGTAAAACGGTCGTGATATACTTTTTAATTCAATATGACGTAATATTTTGAAAATGAAAATCGTATCCCGTTACGCATGCTGCGATACGATTTATTTGAAACAGGTCGATGTATGTAATAATGAAATTTAAAAAAAAAACCAACAAGAAATAACATACGTGCTCTATCGCGCAGCACAGTGAGATAATAAAATGAGTAACGGCAGGTATTTTTCGCACGCTTTCCTGGCTTTTCGTGTTTACACGCCCCATGAGACAAGTGCCCTCGCCAATTTTACCTACAACGCATCATATCCCACGAGCATAGAGAATAATTCTCAGTGATTCTCACCGAGACATAATACTCGTAAATATCATTCGAAAAGTGTCTGCCGTTAAATTATACCTCACGCATACCGCTGTCACTATATCCGTGTGTGAAATTTATTAATGACGACCAGTAACTGTTATCCATCAGTATAACAAAGAAGGTTATAAATTGTATACAGAGTGTTCGCGTATGCGAGTAATAGGTTTGAATTTTTCATAAAAAATAAAAACACAAAATATTTTTCATTCCGAAATAATGAACGTTATATATGAATATAATTGGTAAATTTTTATTTATTTTTTACTAGGAATCTAATACTATTATTCTCGCGCGGTTATAAGTGACCACCCTGTATACTAATACAGGTCCACGTGTTCAATGTGTTTTCTTTAACAGTTCGCAGACCATGCGATCATTGGCAAATCGTGCGTGGCTTTTCATAAAATTGTGAAAATATCTGCTGAAGTAAAAAAATAAAATATATTTCATTGCAAAACCACGCACATGCGTGTGGCGTAAAAAATATTTTATCCAGACCCACGTGCGGCTTGCCAGATACTTCATTGTTTTCGATCTGTCAAAATAAAACCACATGGAATTCGTGTATCGACAGTAGCCGTAGCTAATGATAGCATACGAACCGGTAATAATCCAGAGTGTCCTGCACTGGTTTCGTCAAATGAAATTTGCCCGATATGAATTTCCGAGGTTCCCTTCTGTATCCACCCTTATTCCTTTGACTTGGAACCTTCCCTTTTTTCTCCCCTACGGATAGACGGGAGCGAAGAAATAGAAAGTTCGGGAAGCTTTGTCCTCGAGTCCAGGAGGTTAAAGCGCGTAACCCTGCGGGGATAGGGAATAATTTTTGAAAAGTACAAAACTACCCCCAAAACCTGGATAAAATATGAACTCTCTAACTTCAACGATAAAAGTAGCGGATCCTTCGCGCTTCCCTTTCATCATCCCCTGTTACCATCTCGTCCCTACAGTCTCTGCTACGTCGGTGGTTGCTCAACAGGAGAAAGCCGGAGGGTGTAAGAAGACAAGGAAGTTACACGGAGCAGAACACTAGCTGGCGGCCATTTTATATTTTATACGTATACTCATCGTATCCCAGATTCACGAATCGCTCCAGGGTGCAAAATCTCGGATGATCAGTATATGAAAAAAAAAGAAACCAATTATCTTTTTTCCTCGGTCTTTTTCTTACTGTCATTTCTTAGGAATATACGTTGGCTCCCGTGCGAGAGAGTGAGACAGGGATGGCCAACCTTTTGCCATATGCGCGATAACGCTCTGCCAGGTATCCAAGTGAATTCTTTTTTCTTTGGCAACGAGGGGTGGTAAGTTAAGAGGGTGGGTTCACGTTTAGCCGCGATACGGGATTTGCAAGACTTAACAGTGGCTCCGTTCTGTTAAGACCAAGGAAGACCCAGCTGTTTCAGTTCGGTGAGCAGCAATAGATTACAGAGACTAAGAGACTCCTTTGCCCTTCAACCCTTACCATTATACTGGCCCCCTTACGTTTCGGGTAAAACACACCCCGTCAACACATCAAAACGATATTCTAGTTGTCCTTCAAGTTTGCCTACGTGAAGTAATATTTGCTAGGGAATTCATTTCTGATAAAGTAACTAGAACGATCGCGACGTGTCTAGTACTTTTTTTTGTTTTTTATTTTACTGCGTTATATGGGAAATAAAATAAGGTATAACATAGGTATACACTTGTTTATCTGTTCGCGAAAGTGCGAAAACTCTGCAATGCGATAAGTACCGTCGGTATGACGTAGGTACAGTACGATCCAAAAATTGCACTATGACTTTTAACGTTATCCGTACGTTTCTTAGCGTTTACCTATGGTGTAGCGATATTTTTGAAACCTACTGTACCTCTACATATACTCCGAGAACCAAAGCTTGTGCCAGCCAATTCGATCTTCCATATATTTCGAACGGAATGGAATCGATAAACCAAATGTATTTTTCGACACCGTCGTTCGTCTTGTCTCGTGTGGAGACGATATTCGCAATGGCCGAATTTTCTAGGAAATATGTGAAATCATTTTGCTCGTTTCAACCCATTTTCCTGTTTCGCGATATTGCAGTGCAGCTGTTAAGGAACAATGGATGGGCGTTGGGTGTCGTTGTAATATTTTTTTTTTTTTTTCTGAAGCGTCGTGGCGAATCGATCGACTCTCGTGAATAATTTCGAAATTCCAACATACAAGAAAATCACATATATCTCATGGAGTCGGTTGATTAAAATCACCACGTATATACGTGATATATAAAATTTAGCAAAATTTAATTACCCTTTGCGAAAAGAAAACACGAGAATATTTCGGAAAATTCGCGCGATACCTGAAATAATACCGATTCGTATGTACATAGATTTAAAAAAGAAAATTCTTTTACCCAGAACAGAATACAGAAATTTTCAAACGGAACAGCCGGTATTTAAACGGTTTAATAAACATACAAAGGCAGCCTTAAGTATAGCTTTCGTCGGTAGCCAATAAAAATGATCCATACCTGCGCTTCCGTTTTCAGTTAGTTTCAATCAACGCTCGGAAACAAATGTCAAAGGCTTTCGTTGACCGAAGTAATTGCATAGCCATAATTAAATGCTATTCTTTTGAGCTCTTCAACGGGGCTGAACATCATATTGCCTATTCTTCATATACATATAGCTACAGGGAAAAGACAATCTGGTTAATTATTTAAATCATTCCGATTCATATACAGGATTATTCAAGGCGGACGCACAAGTTGGACTCAATTGAAAAATTTTATTAATCGAGCCAGTGTGAAACGAAAGAATGCGAAATTCATGATCTTAGTAATCTTGTAAGATTTCGACGTTAACTTTCAATTCTTTAAAGACGCCGTCCTGCTCTGATTCGTTAAGTCATCGATTCACGGGTACTTTCAGCTGGTGCGTTTTCCGTGAATAACCTTTTACGTATACATACTATACATATTTCATGCAATTCCAGTATACGTAGAGTCATGAAAAAAAATTTTGTTGCCGCAATTCCGGCAAAACTTCCCCGCCGAATTAAACACAGGCACAAGACTATTCAGCACTTGACGACGCACTCGATTTTACACACGGGTCCGTACGATGAACCAAAGTACCCAGACTATAGTTAAACTCCAAGCGCGTGAACACTCTCTGTCCCAGTTAACTTTTCTATATTGGCTGTTAGCGAGCCTTTCATCGCGCGCTTTCACGAGATCCTCGTTAGAATTGAATTTGCCCTCTCAGGTTGCCTGCATGCCTGCATGTCTGCCTGTACCTTGCAATGGCAAGGTCGAGCCTTTCATTATTCTAGTTACGTGGGTTGTTTGTGAAAAGCCATATGCATATTCAATTGTACCAGAGCAATTGGATATTTAGTGAGAATCGAGTTAGTGCCTGATAAGATGAAAATAAAAAAAAAAAAAACTTCATTTTTGCTTTATTCGATAGGACGTCATATCGTGATTGATAGGTCAGACTGGACCGTTATAAGTGATCGCTCGTGTATACGCGAAGTCTTATCAATGCCTGGCACGTTCGCCACATTGTTTCGCTTTCACCATCCTCAAGATCCGGAAACCAAATTCGAAGTAGTTGGCTATGGCGAGCGTGTAGAGTATCCGTCACTGTCTTAGGATTCGCAGGTTTATCGAAGTTGTTTCGCGAACTGAGTTTCGTCATTGTCGAAAACTTCCGTCTGGATATACCGACGGCAAAAGCCGTTAATTTAATTAGGAATTGCGTGCGGCGAAGAGGAGGATGCTCGATCGCAGTATAACCGGCCCTTAGGTTATCCATTTACGGAAATTTGTCAAAAAACAATTTCCGGGTTGATTAACGAGACAATTTCTTTTCTCGGCCATTTCTACAGCTTTCTCTTTTAATTACTTGTAACTTTGACTATCCAGTCGATAATGGAGAATTTTATCGGAGACTCTTTTTTTTCAAATTCGAAAACAATATTTAAAAATATCAAATAAAATAAGTGAATCGTTATGAGACAACGAAAAGAAAGCACGCGACTTTCGAGCTTGCGTAACGTGAAAGTAAATGAAAATTTTCAATCACGTATATCGTACACTTTTCACATTTTACGATTTTTCATGTACGACAGCCATAACGCGCGAGTTCAACAGGAGAGGCGTTTCTTGGTTTAATGAGAACAACGGTGCTTTATGAGATATCAAATGACGTCATACCGGAAAAGCATCGCTTAAGGTAAACTACAATGAAAACGTCGTAATGAAAGCGAAACAAACGTTCCGTCTGCTATTTGCCCACGCGGGGTCCTCAGCGCTGTGCACTGCTGCAGCTGCAGTCGGGCTGCTGCAATTTCACGTTCCTAACGAAATGACCAATTTTTCACATAGTCGCTATGAAAGGTGCCTCTTAGCAGTCTGGATGATCTACGCGATTAATCGTTCAAGGCAACGACTCGTGAACCCTTTTTCAATAAAAAGCCGCGATAGATTTAGCGATCTACAGTATAGGCATTAACACGCCACTTCCTGTAGTAAATAATTTCAACGGGATGAGCAACGTTTTCTAATTGAAAGCGTCGTAATCAATGGACTCCATGGGTAAGATATAGTCTAGATAAGTTAGGGTGGGATTAAGGAATATATGTACCTATTGTCTGTAGACCCAACGAACTAACTAGAAGTTCAGACCATTTTGAGCTTTTCCATTTCACATGGAGTAATCGTATGTAAACTTTGACCTTCAATTCTTCCCATACTTCCCTGTTATACCAGCCTTTGCAGATCGTACTTTCTTGATATCTTAATTTGACGAAAGAAGGTATGTGCCGTGACACGTTGACCAATGCTGCTGGTAATAAACGGTCAAGCGCGACCTTTTCGGACGACCTACGAGAGCCAGAAAACGAAGTTGTGGGCAAGGGTAGGGAGAAGGGAAAAAAATTTTGCAAAAAAATCAGATAAGTTCAATATGAGATTCGCGAGAAACGTCAAGCGACACGTTCAATTTGCGAGACTTTACTTGAGAATTCTAGGCAATCCTCTGAGCGATTTATCGAGTGAAAATCAATTTTAATCAACTTTTTTTTTCTTTACCTCTATATCAACTACCTCTTCAACCCCTATACTTTCACGGAATCATGCTATTGCGTCTTCACTTTCCATCCCCCTTTTTTATCCCCCCCCCCCCGCCCCCCGGTTGCACTATGTCTACTATCGTTTTTTCCTTCTTCTCGCTCCGATACGTAATTTTCTCCTTCTTCCAGCCTTCGGCGTCTCGTTCCCGCTCACGACGCCGACGCTACCGATCGACGAGCTGCTAGAAGTCGCAAATTGATATTTACGATAAAATTAAATGTCTTCTGATAAACAGGGTAAATTGGCTGTGATTTCGCCAATTTACAATTCGCACTGAACGTAGTTGCAACGTCGAATAATAAGTAATGAAAAGAATTATTTTTACGAAAAAAATTTGTGTTACGCATTAACGAAAAATCGCGAATTTCCCTTGTCTTGTTTTCGCAATGTTATAATTAACCCGTCATTAGCGTCAGCCGTATACGGAGTACGTACCCCTTTTTATCTCCAATCTATCCGATCTATGTAAAGCGAAGGCAGAAGTAGCGGAGGTATCGGATGCATGGAAAAAGAAAAGAGAAAAAGTGGTGGGAAAAATCGGATCATCAATATTTCAGAAACTGACATGAAATTAGAGGGGCCGAAGGCACCCCTTTTTCTTGACGCTTTGATGAATATACAGTTTTGAAATATCGTGGAGTTGGTCTACACGATGGATCATCGTGTTACTGTCGAAGCGCGTAAACTATCGCCGAGACACGAGCGATTATCCTTTACCGTACATAATTCTTTCGCGAGACTCGCAAGTGAGTGCAGTTGAATGGAATATTCCGTGACCGGGAGCCGCTATTAATCATTATTATCGATGATTATGCAATCAACGTGTAATTAATGATTAACGAGTCAAGGATTTTGTTTATCGTACACGCTGCGTTTTACGGATTACGGACTATACGTCCATCGAGATCCATACACGTGTAATACACCGTATAAATTTTTCCTTCGAAAATACTGGCAGACACTATTAACGTTAAATTGGATTGCGCACGAAACAGGCTGTTCTTTGTTAATTAAATAGAAATGTGTCGCCAATGTGCATCTCGCTTTTTACATTTCCCAGCTGCGCGTACTTTTCACTGTGTTTGCACATCAAAGGCAAATACTTTAACTTAATTAAAGCAGCAAACGAGCATGCAGCTTTATCCACGGTTCGTCCAATCGTATCTATATAGGAGACGATGTACATGGATAATTTATCATTGTCATAAATGTCATATATATATTCTTGATTGCAGTAATGAAGTTTTATATATATATATATTTTTTTCTTTTGCTTCATTTCAGAGAATGGGATCGGTGCACGGTGAGGAATTGCCATTCGTCTTCGGTGCACCCCTGGTTGACGGTTTTGGTCATTTCCCCAAGAACTACACGAAACCGGAAATTGCACTCTCGGAAAGTCTGATACTGTCGTTCGCCAATTTCGTGAGAACTGGGTAAGTGGATGAAAGTTTTGTCTTGTGTATAAAAATATTCTTCAAAAATGCCTTTTACCACGTGTCAGGCTGACAGCGTGAGTCAATTTTGCGATTAGACCGAAATACGTCGATTTACAAAAATTTCAATATCTTGCGACCGTCAGAAAGCTCGTCGACCACAGCTTTAATTTTTTTTTTCTCTCCAATAGGAACCCAAGTGAACGTACTTGAAATATTCGTGAGCTTGCGTACCTTGACGTATATACCGTAAAGTCATTATTGTTTTTACCCTTTGGCAATTTAGAGTGAAAAAGAAAATTAAAATAATTTTCCTCTTTCTGTTTTCTCTTTCCTCGCTTCCTCTCTCTTCTTTTTTTTGCGAGCCTTTTTTAATCCGTCAGTAATTTAAACTTCTCGTCTCCGCGCCTACCGCCGAATAATCAATTTGGACAGAAGCAAAAAGCTTAGGATGCGAAAGGTCTAATTTTCCATATTCATGAGAGTCGGACAGTGACACTGCGAGGAACAGGGATGCTCAAAGAGTCTGGATGAACGGGAGAGAGAGAGAAATATATATATATATAGGCGTAGAGAGAAAGAGAAAGAGATAAAGAAGCTTTTTGGGCACTGACACGAGATTAAAGCTCAAAATATTTCAAAATATTCTTCCTTGCCACTATTTCATTTTCTCGTGACGTAAATTCAACTTCGAACGACCTAACCTAACCTAATCTTAACTACGTTGAGGATAAAATTTTTCTGCCACGTCGTCGCTTTTATCCATGAGCCACTGCAAGAATCAGTCCGTGCCATACCGGGTGAAGTAAAGGAACTGGAAAACGTAAAGGAAGAGGAAGAATTTAGCGAGAGCGAAAGCTAAGAGCTGACTCACGACTTCCTACTAGAGTCACGTACCGACTGTAGAAGACGTGAGCTTCCAGCTCCACTTCCCTTTCCTATACCTCTACTTCCTCGTCCACTTTCTGCTTCCCATTCGTCCCTCGGACCTCTTGGTAGCCATTTTTATTCGTTTCTCCGTGCTTTTGATTTTTCATGAAAGACCAGAAGGAAACGAACCCGCGGTCAAGAGGGAAGGGTTACGTTTTACCAATCCTTCCTGTATATTTCGCGATCGTCAACCCCAAGAGGATATCAATTGCAAATATGTCTTTCTTTTATTTTTTTTAAAAATAATGCAAAAATAATGAACAGTCATTACTGTCGCTAAAAGACTTTGCTGACTGAAACGTATATATATGACGCATATACATATCTGACTGCATAGCGAAGTTGCGCTATTAACATTTTTGAATTCTTAATCGACATGCAAATTCGCGAGTCGTGATAACGATCTCTGGTTGGGCGACAAAAAAAATTGGGTTTTCGACAAGAAATACGGTACCCACGTATTACGCTGGTACAAGTTTTACTCTACGTTAAAGTTCAGAGTCTGTAGTTTGCATTGGTACCGATGAGATCAGATATAATTAAAAGGATCTTGGATGATTGGATGAATTTTTGCACGAGGCAGTAAGAAGTTTCTTTTAAACTGAATATACGTATCGTAGCCAATGGAGGCATGAATTTTAATTCGTTTATGAAAATCAATTTAAGTAATCCCCCATAACGATTTCACAGTTAAGAACCAATTTTGTATTCCCTTTTCGAAAAAAAAAAATTTTTCTCTCGTCATCGAATGATACGATTTTCAAAAAATCCTCAAAATGCATTCTCAATATATCCTGTATAGTTACGCATATTAAATACATTATCGAAGAAAATATTTTTAAAAAATTATAAATCGCGAAAAGAAAAATTTTGAAAAAATGCCGTTCGACAAAAAAGAAAAAGAAACCTACCATGGAAGAAACAGGGCTGGTTATACGAAGATATTTAAAAACCGGATGTTATACGTATATCTCGCGTCTCCTCCCAGTCGACCACTCAATCTGTCAGCTTGTTCCGGATAAATGGCGAGAGCCTGCAGGCGGCGAAATAAAAATTAAATATCCCACGTATAAAGGAATCCTCTGAATTTTTTACGAGACTCTCTCGCCTCTTAATGGCCACTGGACTCGAGAAGCTTTAATATATTCGCACACCCCACCAATACTATTACTACCCCCCTCCTACGGTTCATAATCCCTGTCCACGACTTCACTAATTATCTCCGCTTACGTAACTACACACGAACCTCCCCCCCCCCCCCCCCCAAGCCTTCATTCTATCCCATCGGAACACGTGCAAAGAGGTCAACGACCTAAAACAAACTTTCGCATAAAAGCTTCCAGTTTACAAGTTTTCTACAGGGTGTACATTCCCTTCGTATATCACATGCATACCTATGCTATTACGTACCTGTCATCAGTACCAACTTATTTATCCCCTAAGACTTGATAAACTTAATGTCCCTATGCTTTTCATATAATCTAGTTACTTTTTATACAGGACGTTTCAGTTTACAACTTTATTACTAGACAATGCACAGGGTCACCAATTTTATTTAGATACCTGCACTACATCTACTCTTATCGACCTATCCTCCCATTATCTATGACCCTTTACCTTCCCACCTATACAGGGGCTCGGTACGTCTGCAACGCCCAGACTCGTTCACCTAGAAAGTTATCAGCGACATATGCGAAATCCATGAATATTCAAAAGCAACCATCGAACGAACCGACGATATTTCAGTACAGCTGCCCTCCGGGCGACGTGAAATTTGCTTCGTCGATACAGCAACGTATATCGCGGTAGAGAAGTTATACCGAAGCTCGCGAGACGTGGACGCGCATCGAAATATATCTGGACATGGCTGATGCTGACAGAAGTTTGACCCGGGTCATGTCAGGATCGTTGGAATTAACCGATATAGGTATACATGGGTTTATGTAGAAAAAATTATTTTTTTTTTTACACTCAATTCTTCGTCAACGTACCTATATATGGTGGACCGTTGGTTGCTGCTGCGGCAGAGCTTTTTTTTTCGGACGTAGCGCAACGAGGACCTCGGACGTGGCGAAAAGACGGAAATTAGTCGATGATTAATGGGCTATGAATTTCCGTTCCATTTGCTTCTTCCGGCGAACGACAAATTGCGGGTTATTGTCAGATTTGGTCTATCGATGCTTCGCTCTTCGCATACGATTTTTGGGCTGTTATTAAATACTCGCTATTGGATTGAAAATGTTATGAGCATTAAAAAAAAAGAAAAAAAAAGTGAATACGAGCGCGCGTACGAAAAATAAATCTTCATCAAGCTAAAATTTCCTTTTTTTTTTTCGTTCGAGTGATAAAAAATCGGAATGTGAAAAATTAAAAAGCCGTATTTCAAAAATCGCTTGTCGACATTGCCACGTTTGTCATTGTGCGATGCCGTGTGGACGTTTTATCGTGAAATATGTTGTATATACAGACACGCAGGTATGTATATAAATATATATAAATGCTCGTTATAATTGTTCAAAGTGCATTTATACCATTTATTCGTAAAATACCGGCCAACCAATAATGGACGCCAATTTCGATAAGCCGATCCATTCGTTCGAAACAAAAGAGTCAAAAAGAATTGTATTCGTCGTGATCGATACAAAAATACTTCTACGATCGTCATGGAATCTATTTATATTAATGTACGAAATTTTGTAAAATCATCGCAACAATAATTTGTACCATTAAGGTCGTATAGATGCAGGTGCGTAAGGAAAATACGAAGCGCGGAGGTTCGAGTGGTAAAAAATTATGCAAAAATGCATATAGAAATTATTTCGAATGCATCGTAAAGTGTGACAGTTGAACGAGGCGATCGATACGCCACGTTGAAAACGCAGCTTTAAGCGCTGTGAGCGATATCGAGTGGCCAAAATTTCGGCGTCTGTACATTTTTCGAAAATATTCGGTTTTTTAGCTTTTCTTTCCACCGCGATTTTATTCTCGTTACGCAATGACTTTTATCGTTTTTTTTTCATTTTTATTACATAAAAAATAAATCGGAACGGTGCGTGAGTGTACGCGCGCACGAAACACCACGCACGTGCGTTGCATAAAATTGACATCGCACATATTCGTATCACGGTTCTGCACTGAGATTACTGCCAGTAACTTACTCCACATATAAATATATATATATGTATATATATGTATATATATATATATATATATTAAATGAGTGCTCTAATAATTCTTTATCCCTCTTATGGCTGAAGCTTTACGTACTTATCTGTACTGCATTCGTATATGGAAAATTTAAAAAATGCAGAGCTATATGTATGTATATACATACAATATATATGTATCTTCACTATGGGATTCACTTTACGTTTTACGTGAAATAAAGTTTGCCAATTGGAATTGATAAGTAATTAATTAACCCGTAAAAGGACGTTCGTAGCTACAGCCTTGAGCAAAGAGAAAGACCCGTATCAGATTACAAGATAAACGACATGTCGCAACCCACGTCAAATTTGATGTGCAATTTCACCGCGAACTAAAATCTCTTAGGTAAATTTCTCCTGTGGAATTAGTGAAACTAATGTAGCACATTTAAAAGTTATTGCTCGTATGACGAAACTATTAAATTATTAAGTGCCTCTATTTGTGAAAGATCTATAAAGCGTTACGGTACTGTCAGTTCGATAAGTCAGGTACTTTTGGGCCATTGTGCGGCGTGAGGCTCTGACGTGAAATTTTTTAACGAATCACGAGTCGATTGGCAGAGATTGTTAATTTTGAGTATTCTACACTAATTTTTTCGGATCCAATGCATTAACGGACCTACGTATTATTTGGTATATTGCCAATTTTTTTTTTCACGCGTCACGATGCTCGTGTGCGAAATATATAGTTTCGCGCTTCGGGATCAGTTGAAACTCACCAGACCATATTCACTAATTACGCATTTCACTAATAACTGCGGACCGGTTAGCCAATAGCTAGGATGCACGTTGTATTGTACGGTCTATGGTATTATCGTACGTTTCTGCAAAATGCAAAATATTGTACTGGACGATAAAAGGGAAATCGCGAACAGTCAGCGGACGGTGGACGATTTTGCGAAAATCACGAATAACAAACTGTGATACCGCCTAACGTTATGGTTTCAAATAATTTTTGCAAAATCAGCCGAGTAATAACTTTTTACAAATTTGTCCCTTTTTTATATATATATATAATTTACAATTAGCGAGGTACGGTACTATTGCATTACAATGAAAGTTCAGGCGGTTTTGCAGTCGCGCAAATAAATTGCACGTAGGACAAACGGTCGTTCGCGTTAATGAGCAGAAGTACTACGAGTCGAGCGAAACGTAAGTCGGTATTTGACAATGGAATAAGTAAAAAGAGATAAATGGAAAAGCCAAGTGAAGTGACGCTAGTGCAAAATTTTTGCAATTTAGTATCGCAATAAGCCAAGAATTTTTGCAAACATGAATGTCCTAGGGCGTCTGGTCATGATATTCATATTTTAGTCGAATTTACTAAATAAATGAATTTCTCCACAGTTTCATCATTTCGAATTATCAAATTGCATTTCTCGCTAACCCAGCCACCCTCATTCGCTTAATAAATTATCGAACGACGACCCTTATGCATTTTCTATTTTATTCGTTTCCCAATATACATAAAGAATACATTACACGCTCATGAAATTCGTTTAATAATCGGCATCGATATTGTATCATATTATTCCATATCTCATGATGACGTTGAACTCTTCGCGCTAATGATTTTTCCACCCTTATTCTCAGCTAATACATCAATCGACCGTAAAGTCACAAAGTATATATACATATATATATATATATATATGTAGTAGTTGTACAGTGAAGATGCACAAAGTCAAATTTTATATTGGCCTGTAAGTACGTGTAAAAATTATTTATTTTTATGGAAAATCGTACTGAAGAAAAATATAGTCATAGCTGATTACAGAATTGGATTGGGAGGGGGGAGTTGATTGTCAAAGAGGGAATATTATAGGATCAGCGAAAAGAGTTGAACCGTTCGATACGAATGTTGCATGGATGATAAGGAATTTTCCCATTCATCACAACTATGGGTGATAAGCCGAAATATATAGTCGGTTTCGTGAAAACTCCGTAAGCCTCTATATAAATTGAATTAGTAAATTTATGTAGAAGTTGCCGAGATATTGGTCAGGCAGTTCGGTTTGGATCGAATCGGAACTGAGAGAAACGTTAGAGGGATGGTTAATCCTGTGGAGTTAGCGTCAGTCAAACTGAGTTACGAGCAACGTAGCATGCTAGGCTATACCCTATTTAACGTAAATTATGACAAATTACAGATCCGTCGATAATAAATAGTGCATTGATCTACATTTCCAATAGACAACCCATGTGTTGTAGGATTTAAATTGCGAAACAACATAACGCTTTTTATCCAAACATTGCTAATTGTTGGGCAAATTGTCGCACCGGCTGATTATAAATTTGTATGCATTTCTTTTTTTCAATATTTTCAGTATCAATATTACGTGAAAACTCGACACAAAGTCAGCTTTGATAAGAACTTTAGAGATATAGGAAAAAGTTGAAAACTTCGAGCGATTGGCTGGCCGCAATCATGTCGCAATTTTTAATTTTTAAAAGAATTTACGATACGCAAATTAGTTGTCAAATTTAAAATTGGCAATGCAATTCCGCTAGTCCACAGGGTCGTAAGCCGAGGGTATCTCGAATTATGATAACCATGAGTGGTTCAACTTCGTAATCCTGTTTATTCAATGCTATGATATAGTATAATTCACGAATAAAATCCGTTGACGTAAAAGGCCACGTGAATTGCCATAAAAGTTGAGTGCCAATTCGAAATACGCTTTTGGAACAAACAACTAAAAAATAAGGTACTTTCATATTCCTATAGATGGCTCTGTAAATACTATACCATTTATAATTACTTTACCGATCAAACAGATCGAAGCATTGATTGGATCAGTCCGATCAGTCCGACGAGATCTTCGAGTCGCGAGAGCGCGGCTAACTTCAATTTGCTATATTACTTCAAATATTACCCGAATTCAAAAAAAAAAAAACAGCAATATATTCCACGAGTCGACAATTTTACGAATTACAGCCAAAACCCAAGTGACTTTCATAAAACGATACGATATAATCAACAGACAAAAAAAATGGACGATCCGTGTCAATTATAAATTATCCAAAATGCCGAACCAACGAAGACATTAATTCGAGTAGATTGTCTCGTGAACAACACAACCTTGATTAATAGGACTCCTGTAATTACCATCAGTCGGTAATTAAGTTTCCTATCCCGAAACTCATTACAGGAGAGCATTAGAGGCAAACAAACAAAAAATTGTACAGACAAGCCCCAGCACCCTGAAAGCCAGGTAACCTAATAGCTTTGATAGTACAGCGAGTAAGAGAAGCCCGAAAATAGGAATCTTTAAGAGAATGAAAATTACGTCACCCGATGATAATGGACCTAACGACAAGAATTAATAAAAGAGGCCCGTAGCCTTGAGCTCGAAATCTTCGAGAGAGAAATGCATTAAGGCCCCCATCCTTTCGGCAGGTCGATACACGGTACGTCTGCATTATACGGTGTTTGCATTGGGATTACGATAGTAAAGTAGACAAGGGGAAAGCGGAGAAAGGGGAAACGCACTGTTTGCGATTGTCCGGCTCGTGGTTATTGGAGTGCCGTTCTGTTTAGTCTGGACGATTATGCTAAATTATTGTTTGCAGCCGTCGTATCCTATTTGTCCATTGGCTAGTTTTGGCCAGTCATTGCAGCTTCCGGTTGGTCCTCTGTCATTTCTGTGCAATCGCCTCTTTGACGTTATAACGTAGGTACCATTCTTATTATCCTGGGGTAAAATCGAATTTTCCATCCTGTACTCAGTTTTAATAACTCTTCGCAAATGATGCGAAAAATTGAAATTTTTTTCCCGATAAGAAAAAAATCTTATTGACTCGAGATTTTATTTTATTATCTTTTTTTTTTGGTACGCATATAACGGTACTTCGATGTTCTTTGGGATCGTCTTAATTAAACGAGATAATTAAAACTCATTAAAGGACAATGATACTTAACGCTGTTACGTTAGACGCGAAAGTTTCTCCTATACCGTATACGCCGTAACTTCTATGCTTTTCGGAATTCACAAATAGAGACGAGGAAGAGAAGTAATCAAAGTTCGATCAGTCAAAACATCTTCCGTCCACTTCAGCCCCTTTCGGGGGGGGGGGGG
>JASANN010000266.1:823264-892723 GCA_031762395.1 Calameuta pygmaea | reverse complement strand
CCCCCCCCCCCCCCCCCCCCCGCCCCCCATGTTCCCAGCGTTACACTCTTGCACTCACTGGCAGCACCCTCTCTCCATTCTCAGCGAACAGAGCAAGATTAATGTGCGTCATGATTATCTGAGTGAAAACGTTGATACCCTCGAACAATCATAATAGCTCTAGAGCTGAACTTTACACTCTCACTCCGCGAAATGGCTGAACCGAAGCAATTTTTCGTACCCGTGTGATGCTGCATCGCCAGCTATGCTTTTTACCATCGGTGAAAGATTTTCCATGTGTTCAAGAAATATCTAGTCTCCCTCGCTCCCCATACTCCGTATGCGAAATGGGGCTGATATTCCCGAAAACCTTTGAAGTATGTAAATGACTGCTGAAAAAAAAACAGTAGAAAATCCTCGGAATACGAAATTCAAGAGCTTTAGGTTTTTCGATGAAAAAAAATAGCTTACCTTGTTCAATACCAATCACATGTACGCGAGAAAAATCCCTAGGGTAAAGCAAGGATTTTTTTATTTGAACTATACATTGATTTATGTATATGAATTCCAACGAAGACATTGGATTTGATTATTCGCGGCTTTCTAATTTATTCTCACTAAACTGTCTGTGTTTAGTTTCCTATAATGTCGCGTAAGAAATTCCAGAGAATCAATTTAGAATCTACACAGAAGTATACATATATACACAGGCATAGTCTGAAGCCTTAACTATCACAATGTATATACAGTTTGAGCAGGTGAAAGTTACGCAATTGAACTTTCTTCGTTAACAATTTCGCAGACCGAGACCATTGAAAAATACGATACAGACCATTACCCACGCACGCGGGCATTATTTCATTAAATATAATTAAAACGTTTCATGAATACAATTGAAAGATTAAAAGAGGCGCCAACTTCAGAGTTCCGAACGCTCGATTTCCCTTTTAAATATTCCCGCTCGTTCGCACTGTGCCTAGACAAGTAGAAAGAACGCAGTGCGCTCAGCCAAACATCCGCAGTGCCTTAATTCACTGGAGCAGCAGGGGTGCTCGAGCACAGCAATGCATCAGTGCGTTACCCGAGACTAATTAGAGTAGCAACCGTAACGAGCTACCAAACAATAATCGCAGCAGAACGAGTAAAAGTTAAATTCCAAGATAAAAAAAAAACAATATACATATATATCTAATTGTCATAAATTCCCTAAGCGTTCGGAAAGACGAGTAATCTCTGCCGAAAGTGCAGTAGGTTATCCTTATCTTATTGTACGGTATGCACCACGGGGGGTGTCGTTTACTTATCAACCCCATGAGATTTACAGTTAACCCGACCAACCCTGAAAATCCGTTTATAGAAACTATACGATGCCGCTTTTAGTGTTAATCATTTTAACGTGTCTCCTAAACCACTAATAGCAATTTACCACGCATACCCAACTCCACCCTCAGCCATAGTACATTGGGGTAGGTTACTCATACGTACCTAACTCCCGCATCTAGTCGCGTCGGCAGGGAGATTTTGCGGTTCTAAATGCATCCCCTGTACAAGGCACCCACATTACCAGCATCATCGCCTGTCTCCCAGGCTCCACCCCCTCTCTCATAACTTAATCCCCGTACGTCATAATCCTTTGGTAAAATTCCTACATACCCTACAAGATCCCATTCGTTCCCATCAAGCACGTTCGAAATGGTTGGAAGCCGAATTCTCGTCCAATACAATCCCCGTTCCTTTCCCATACAATCCTGTACTTATTAACTGCCGGCCGGCCGACCAAACACAGTTTCATGAGACTCCCGGAATATTAACACGCTAATTCGTTTCGTAGCTTTTACTCCGATACCCCATAATCTGCACGTGAAATTAATGTAGGTTAAAAAATTTCAGCCATGCGCGATCCCTAAGTGATTTAGAGAGAGCATGAATAATATATATATATATGTATTAATTTGGATTGAAGTTTTTGAGAACAATCTCCAAAAGAGCCAAGAGTCCTATGAAGTGTACGGTTTGTTTTAAGAAATTGTCCTGAAAAGTATCGTATAGTAATAGCTCGTATTCACGAAACGCCACGTAGCTACGTGGGGATGTTTTAACTCACATTCAGAGACTAGAGGGTAGACAGAGGGCAATGCATCAGCGGTTAATGAGCAAACTTTAATATTCTCCCGGACCAACCTAACCCAACTTTTCTTCGCTCTACCACCCTCACTTCAACCGTATCCTCTCTCGCAGTGCACCCGGTGACATGTACGACCCTTGCGATGCACACGAGCGCCATCGTTATCATCGTCGGTCGTTAATACACTGCGTATACGTTAGTCCGCCCTTTCACGTTATACTTTGGAAACTCCTCTCCCCTTGCGCCGGGAGCGCAGTGCTTTGTAAATTCGTGTACCTTCTTGACGTTTTCCTGGAATTTCAATCGATCCTCCCGCCGCCCTAACCGTTGCTTTTTCCATTGAAATAACAGTTTGGCAATTTCGTCGAAAGAACGTGCCAGGCTACGACATGCTTTTGGTCTTACGTATATTTTCGCAGTACCACATTTTTTTTTTTTTTTTTTGGACATTTTTCGATTTTCAGTGAAAGACGATTCGCAATAATTTTTTTGTTTTCCTTTTTCTTTTAAGGACGCTAATTAAAATTGGTATATGGAGAACACACAAGCAGCGCAATTAAAAACGGTCTCCTCATCGCCACTAGCTCCCCCTTAAGCAACTCGCCGAGGTCGTTAACACATTCTTGGCTTTCTCGCTGCAGAATTTCTCGCTGATACTCGCAAAAAAGCTTCATATTCGAGCTTAATTTCTCGCGGAATTCACACCACCTTACGAAAGTGCAGAAGTTGCAGGCCATTTGTCCGACCTCTGGGTATACGTAGCACTTGTAATTTCGAGACACGGAGACCAGCGCCACGCTGAAATTACTTTATTTCGCAAAGTAGTTCGAGACACGTCGATTTACCCGTCAAATAACTCGGGACAATTTAGCCACGTACTTCGTCGTTTTCGATTTGACAAGGCAATTTTTTGTTATCCAAAACGTTAAGTTCGAAAAATGTTTTCTTTTTGGTAACGTCTTTCCGCACTTAACCTTACGAAAAAAACACTGCTTTCGAAGGTAATATAAAAATATCGCTATCGCACGAAAAACCTTATCAAACGCCATACATATATATATATATTCTATCGTCGATAAAGAATTGTTTGGCAATTGCAAAAGAAAGAAAAAATTCACCCGATACTTAACTCTCTCAAGTCTCTGGTAATATTCGTTAGAAGCTCAATTTCCCAGTAATCCGTCTGCAGCACAGAAAAGTGTCGTTCCCCCTTAACTACCCCAGCGGCATTAAGCCGTAGACCTTGATGCCATCCCTGACTAAGCTTATAGTTATATCTAGTTCCTCGACAGGATGATACGAGAGTAGTAGATATGTGTATTCGTATAGGACGAAGAGAGGCTAGGATGGATAACAGAATATATATATACATACATATACATAAACAGTACGTGTGGGTTCAACAGTACATCAGTTCGTAGGTGCCAGCCCGTCGCTATATACATACCATACATATACGCACACTCCTAGCTCTATAACAGGTAAAGCCTATATTCTCTTCTCACTAAATCCTTCAACCTTGAAACCATTACAGAGGCTCTCATTTGGTCGCATACCTTCGTAGAAGATGTCGAAATGGCTTTGGGCGAATACGTAATACCCAACAAATTCATTGTCCTTCGTAGCGGCACCGAGGGTGTTTACCCTGACGAGTACGAGGACGTCTGTGCGTGCCTCGAATTATCCATACCTATGGGAACAGGAGAGCGTGCGTGCTTTGTACGCATTGTGTTTAGCAATCTAACTCAACCCGGTAATCTCTAAGCAACTGGATACAACGTACAGCACGGTTCAAAAAGTCTTACGCCATGGCGACGACGCTTATACGACGGTCTGTGGTCTTGTGGGATAGACTGATTACGCGAACGTTCTGACGTCACCCCATTATTTCTTATCGCGTGTTCGATCTAATTATTTATTGCATTGATAATATATCTATAGTGCTCAATGACGTATCACAATACAGTACAATGGGTTAGGATAGTTTCAGACCAGCCTTGTACGTTTCTTTACGCATATCTGACTGCGTACTGCGTACGTACCTTACCTACTGCGCGCCTATAACTTCTCCCGGATAATTTATCTTATCATTTTATTATTTTACATTGTGGCTTTATGTCAAATTCTATCTGACAGATTACTCAGTGGATCCGTCATAATTCCACGTGTTGGGGGGAACGATGATTCTCGCTCAGGATGGCTGTGCGTTATAGATAATTCTCAGCTATTCCACCGTATTCATGTGATTACACGGAGTATCTACGCGTCTCCAGGACTGCACGCACGAGTCTAGTGTAAGCCTGTATGGAAACAGGAAACTGCAGTCTAGGCCACATATGTTCTTCAAGTAGACGATATGAGTTGATTTAAGGATTAACACGTATGCAGCTGTCACGTATCGGCGAACCGAATTCTATTGTCCGCGAAAATTCAAAGGACCTGTGTTTGCACATCTAAAATCGTGGATTATCGCAGAGATATGTTTATATGTTGACCAGGATTTGATCAGATCATATATATATATATAAACAGAGAGAGAGAGAGAGAGAAATATATATATAGAAGTGTATATACAGGCGTTAACGTATACGCATCGGTACTTTTTAATGCTTGATTATCGAAACGGAAACTGTCATTAAATTTCTTAAGGGAAGAAAATAATCTCAGTGCTTCAAGATAACGAAGGACTTTACGAAATATGATTATCCCCCAGTACCGTATTAGGTGAATTCCTTTGTTTGGATCGTGAAATTCATTCCGCGCATGAAGGACTCCTTTACGTTATAAACGCTAGGGGCGTAGTCCCCTATAAGTAAAATCAATATCTCTTTACGCTGAATTATGTACTCAGTGTATGTATATATATGTATCGTCATATATACATATATATGTATATCGAAAGCTGAAAAGTGGATCCTTGAAGAATTTACCTTCAACCGCATCCACAAGTAATTACATACGGTCGCCTTGAATTTGGGGTTTTCAGCGGTACGTTAAAGTTAGGGTATATCTTGCGGTTCTCAGTTCGTCTGAGAAGGTCCCACGTTACTTTAACGAGACGAGGCTGCTCGCCGTTTCCTAAAGAAATCCTTAATAATTCATTGCGCCATTAGTGCAGGACTGACGGGAACTTCAATATTTTGACTGCCTGGGTGTCGCTCAGCTTTAAGACTCGTCCCCTATTTCCGGTTTAATTCATTCCCACCGTTGACTTTTTCGTTTGCCTCTTTACGTACACGTGCATCGATACTATTTCGGTCGTAAAAGTATTCGAAGTATTTTTCGTACGTGAAATTTAGTGTCCCGATCTCACATATGCTTCGAGATTGTATCGTAGGGTATGGGTATACATTTTTTATACTTTTCGTCTCAAAAGTCTCTTCGGAATCGTATATGGAATAGCGAGGGTCTAGAGCGCGTGTGAGTGAGAGAGAGAGAGAGAGATATATACGAAATGACATATGTTAAAGTACTTTTCTTCGTGTTTTTATCTCTTTCCCATATACTCTAGCGAGATAAAGCGCTAATGTTAAATCGTATTTCTATTTCAAGTCTCGTCGCATTCCGAAGACAGCTAAGGGAACGTGACAAAAAGTTATTAAATTTTTCTTCGCAACCTACGTAAATGTGGCTTTGTCCTGCCGTTGCAGCATCCGGTAACGTTCGCGAGAGAAAGAAACTGGACGTTACTGTAAAATTTGACAAAAGAATAAAATTATTTTATACATTTTTATTATTCTTCTCAAATTTACAGCTCGCATCCACTCAGTCGTATATCTATAATCGGTGCAGCTAATATCATGCCCAACGTTATCTAGATGATCATGATGATATTATATAGATATCGAGCAACCTGTCAAAATCTATGTACAGCCATACCCATAAGTCTGACTCAATACATTCGCGATATCGATATCCCATAACCGCTACGTTATACAGCTCCGCGTATAGTCTCGTCAGAAACTGTTACGAATTACAGTGTAACGTGCAGTATAACTATATATATATATATATATATATACACAAACGCATAATTCTTCCCTAACAGATGCATTAGGCGCGCGTCAGAATTGCTGATATAACATTGAGAAATTTCGAATGACTCCTCCCTATCAAAATTCAGCTAGTATCATTGATATAGACCAATTCACACGATACATATATATATATATATATATATATACACATATATATATCTTGTCAACCATTTTTATTTTTTATTATTCACTCTCCCTCAGCTTCTCTAATCTCCATTTCCCAGTCGCGCAAAACTTTCTTCTCCTCCACAATGTGGATGCTGCGCCTGGCTTACCTAATCTCTCAATAACCGTCAGCCATCAGTAATACCAGTAATCTGTACAAGGATGGCAGTATGCTCGTCAGTCGAGTGCAGGCCGTCGCCTGTGTCGGACATGTGCTCAAAGGATGTCGTAGGGTGTTCTGCGACTATTGTAAACACAGTACGCTTGTATGTTACTTCCTGCAGACAGGGCTGTCCCAAAGTAACCCAACCAATGAGCCCTCATGGCCGTCGGTGGCGGACGAAGGAGGTCGAGGGGAAGGAAGATTCGTCGGTCGTTGCATACTGCACAATATCGTGCCGGTAGCTCGCGGGCGTGTTACGCCAGTATACGTTTCACGGGCAGAAACTAGCAAAACATACCGAAACTTGTATCGGCCGTATCGGTCGATGTTGAATTATGCGAAGGGCGTGACCGGAATATCGCACTTTACATCTCGCCAGTACGTAAGACCGTGCGCTACGAATTATACACGGGATTATACGAGGGCCTATAAGAAAGGCAGACGTATGCTAAGACTTATCAGTGACAACTGGAAGGGCGATGTACTTATGCGTATAGGTACCAGCGAGCGGAATTTTTTCGACACGCCAATTTTTTTTTTTTTGAATATAATTATATTTGGACGACATGAGGGCCAGCGATAAAACATACATTATACGACCTTTCGCTCTACCACCTTCGACGTTATTATTACCTGTACGTAGGTATAGTCGACTCTGCTTAACAAACTAGAAACGCCTGAAGCAGCCCCTTGCGTTGCTGCCTCTGACGTATTAATTAATACCACGGTTAAGCGTAGCTGCTCTCACGCCTGGGAACGTGATTAAGAACGGTCAGAAAGAAGTGTGATTTATGGCGAAACAAGTGACTGCCGCGAGAGCGTCGTTCGTTGTAAACGTCCTTGTGCAACGGGAGTCGTGCGATGGTTTGACGTGACTTTGTTTTTCCTTTTTTTTTTTAAGCGACTGGGGCGGGGGGGGGGGTTCATGACGAGCGACACCGGGACTTCGTTTCGGTGTCCGTGACGTCGGATTGGAAATGCGGGCGGGAAACAGAGTGACGTTTAAACGAGTAAGTGACTGTTGTATGTCTTTTTTTTTTCATTTTACAGAAATCCAAACGCCATGGAGCATCACGGAAGAAGCGACGCTTTTCTACCGGCGAGCCGTGAGAAAAGTCGTTTTCGGAGCGTCACTTGGGAACAATACGATCCCGTGCATCAGAAATACTTAGAGATTGGTAAGTAGCACTTGAATGTTTTCTACTGCAGTGGGAAAAAATGTGAAACTTATTATGGCCATTGTCGTTGTGTTTATTTGTATGCTAAATATAATCTGCCATGGGAATTTTGACGTCTGTCACGCTTGGCAATTAATGTACTTAGAAATGTCTGATTGAACACGGCTGTTTCTACTCGAACGATTCCATTCAGTGTTACCAACTTTTTAACTTAACAGTTGTGAATTACGTTGGTGGCCATGAAATTTTTTTGTATAACTAAGCAATTCCGAGTAAAAAAATTAAGCCCATAAGCTCTAAGGATACTTGTTAATGTCACTGAGAATAGCTGTAAGTCGGGTATACAGTCTGTGTAACTTTGCACATTAAGGAGCATTCATAACTAGTAATTTTTAAGTTAAAAAAAAATGACTAACCTTGAGGAGCTTTGCATTGGCATTTCAGTCCATTCTAAACTAACATAACCCTAATCAAACCCATCACAGCTCCAAGTGGCTGGGGTTGTTTAAATTTTAAAAGTTCAGTGTGAACGTCACTTTATAATATAATTTGTAACAAAAATTCCTCTTGCTACTTTATAGAAAAGTCCCAGTGTCATGGAAATTTAGTTATTGTACGCAATGGTGTGATTAAGGCGCATAAGGATATATAATACAGGAACACCCTGTATATCTGTTAGCTACGCTCTGACGATTAATGATTTATTTTATCTCGTGTAACACGTGAAGCGCATTTCGAATACTTTACGAAATTGCAAAATAATTTTCAAATAATACGAAATTCGCTGTAATGGACGTTCTGACATAATATTGAAAAAGGCAGAATGAAATTGTGAAAGTCATGTCGTGTATGTTCATATTTCGACTTAAATGAGTATGTATATATAGTGAATATATATATATATATTCACCCTCTGTGCCGAGAAACAATCTTTCACGAGGTTACGCGCAGGCTGTATGGACCCTTCGGAAATAACGTAAGTCATCTGTGCGTGTAGCGAAAATCATCGTTTAATCGAGCGTTGTGGCAGCCACAACCATCCCGGGCTTATACGGCGTAACGAATTACAACATTTCAGCCGGCACGCTATTTACTATTACATTACGTCATTACGGTGCCTCTGCTGTTCCATCAAAAAGACAGCGCTTATCGACGCACTGTAAATGCATATATGTAGCTTTACGTCACGTTTGTTAGGCGGCCAATGCCTGGTTGATTTCGTGCTGCGAGTATTAATGGATGGAGCAAACGCAAAGAATTGTGCAATTCGGAGATTTAATTATGAACGTGCATGATTCGCTTGTGAGAGAAACGACAAACGGTGGGTTTCTTTATCTAGGGCTTGTTTGAAGGATCATCGAAATGACGACAGCGACGACCAATGGGAGTCACGGGAAGGTGACGATGGATTTTCGAGTTATTTTTCATACGCGATCACTCTTACGTGGATCCTGTACCAATGGGAAAGTTTGAAAAGTAACATATGAATTTACAGTCTCAATCGAGTAATGTCCGAAATACATATGTGTGAATAGTGAATACGTATATCGATCGAGTCGTTGCCTAATGTTTACGAAGGGAACGAAAGATGGCGCGAGTTTAAAAATTCCAAAATATCATTCCGTGTGTAGCGCATGCATTCTGAACGAAGGAACGAGGAAAACGCGACTATCATTTCTCATTCGGGATGAAAAATCGCAAAAACTGATAGCACCCCCCATACTACGACAACCACTTCCCACCCCCCCTCTTCTCGGTTACGGGCCTAAGAAAAATGTACCGGAAAAATTGTCCGAGGAGTGATTAATTTTAGTCTTGTGTCTCCCCCCTCCCCGTCGCTCCTTTTCTCGTTGTCTCGTGTATTTTTCGGAAAAAAAAATCATGCAGATTCGAAACGATATGCCGTGAGTGAAAAAGCGTGGAATTAACTGAGAGCAAAAGAACAAGAGGGGAGAAAAAGAATCGGAGTTATCACTCGCGCAATTCTGCAAATAGGGATACGTACTGTATGGGAAAATAAGTATAAAAAACTGACAATTAGAGGTTTATACGCGTCCTCGTCCACTTTTTTTTTTCACCCGTGTCCACTTTCCGCGATTGTCGCAACGCGCACGTGTGCGTCGTAGCTTTATTATTTTTTTTTCTTTTTTTTTCGCATTCTTCATCCACTCCCATAGCGAGCTCGCGCTAAAAACGTTCCTCGCCCTGGCATCAATTAGGTCCGTGTATTGCAGTCGGACTTCGTGCATGGGCAAAGCAACAAATTGGCACCGTAACTTAGGCGAGGAAACCAGCGCTGCGACTGCCGCATCGTAACTTCCTCTGCTTTTGTCCGCGTGCGCTGCTTCCCGTTTCCCTTTGACCCTTCGTACGAATTTTTTTCTTTTTTTTTTCCACTGTTTCTACTCACCCACCAGTTTCTTGCCTACGAAAAAACGGGAATAGTCCCGAGGCGAATATTTGCATTTGACCGATGGGCCAAGATATTGAGGATACATTTTTTGAAATTGTAAAAAAAGAAGGTATAAAATTAGCACTCGGGATATATCGTACGTCATATTTCTTTTTTGACTTTTATAGTAAAATCTTTATCGGCTGCACAGACTGTACTGTTACTTTGTACAGTAGGGAAGAATGTCGGTCAGCCACTCCTGTCACAATGTGCTTTTTCCCTTTAACGGGATACGAAGCTAAAGAAGACGAAGGGCAAAGGAAACCATTGGGCGACGAAAGGTTTGCACTCGAGCTTCTCCCGTGGGAGAATGCAGGATCCAATAGAGCTTATGTTATTTAAGACGTCAACGGGCAAAGTTCCTTCAGGAATTATAGAACGTAGGTCTTGAGCTTTTTTTTTTCATGTCCGCCCTGTGCTTCGCGTATCTTTTTCACAACTCCCTTCTGGTTTAAGCTGTAATCGCCGGAAAGCTTTTTTTACCTTATGTGAGTTTATACGTACTTTAGGGAGCATCATGGCGTCGGTACGTTCACAAGGAATCGGTGATCACAATGATTGTCATTGTAAATGTACGAGTTTTCATAAGGGTCGAGCATTTCTGTTGATTTAATAATGAAAGCTTTTTCTTCTATCAGATACGTAAAGGTTATGTGTGACGTGATACCTGAATATATATATATATATATATGTATATATCGTTCGAGAAAAATCTGTCTCCTTAGGCGAGGATTTCAACTGACAGGAGCTTCTTATCTTTCACGATAAAAAAAAAAAAATGTTCTCTGTTCTTTTTCGCTAAAGAAAACGCATCCAACAATAAAAGGTCTTTTCTCTTGTTGACGATGAAAACGAGGTATCAGGATTATCTGCTTTCTTTGACGTCTTTTTTCTTATTCTTGCTTCGTTCTCATTTAAATTCCCGACACGTTTTCAAAATGTCACGACGACCCGACGGTTCCCGGAAGTTCTTACCACTCCCGGTAACGTTACGGTCACCGTGCGAGAAACTGAAAAAGAAAACGGATTCGCATACGTCGGATGACATTCGACCTTGTCGCTTGAGAAATTAAAAAAATTATCTTTATTTTCAGCAATTCGTATTTTCTTTTCTCGCTAAGAAAAAAAGCAAGCAGAAGTACGTGTTCCAATTTGCGATGACTTTGCCGACCGAATAATTCAGACTACGTAAAGACGTCGCGACGCATATGCAAACAAGCGTACCTTCGTACATAAACATGGCAATTGGAATAAAACGGTGTATAAAATTATGTTGGATAACGAGCACGTAAAATAATTCACGCAAATTATCCTATTCACTGAGTTTACCCAATTCTACAAATTTTTAAGATATACCCATCAGCCACTACACTTTGTTACTCTACGTGAAAAAAAAAACAAAAAAAAACGTAGTTTAACCCCTACGCATATATACAGGTTATCTATAGTATCGTAATCCATAGTTACGTTATACCGAAACAATTTTATTCGCATAGTCACTGCTAATGAAAATAACAGAAGCGATTTATCCGCATGATACATATTGACATTTGACGCTTACGATATATGTCGTATTTCATAAAGCGTAATGGCGAACGAACCAGTCACATCGAACACAAACAAAAAATCACTCTATACACTATAGTGCCTGTAGATTCTGTGCCATAGAGATGCAAGGCTTGAATTGCAAAAAAAATGATTTGATTTTTCGGACGCAACGCGTAACGGGATACTTTGATCAAAAGGTTGCATCAATTTTGACCAGCCCCATTTTTTTCATATCCCGTGACGTCATATGGTTCAGTCGAGGTTTCGCGAAAGAGAAAAAAAAGAAAGATTCGCAATACAAAAAAAATGTTCTTATCTCTATTTTCCTTATCCCACAATTAATTTTGAACAAAATAGGAATCGCGAGAACCTACGTCCTCTCGCTTCCTTATCTTATCCAAGAGATTAAGACCAAAAGCGGCCAGACTATTACCGAGATATAATAAACTAAACAGCAAGTTCCCCATCGAAGTTTCCTGGGACTTTGCTCTTACCAAGATTAGTTGTATCCGAAGCCGCCGCCGGCAAACTTGGTAATTTATTACAAAATATTAAGAAGACCCCACGCTATCCACTTTACCCGCGACCATTTTTTTTTAATATACCCTTTCATCTTCATTCTCTATCATTTTCTTATCACTGTCGTATATTATGTTTATACATGTATACAGCATTCTCACGGTCTGACTCTAGTCTCATGCTACAGTATTTACACTTGGCTATGCATTTATATATTTATATATATATACAATACTCTCGAAGCATGCACCTAATGCACTTTTACGACGTCCGAAGGCGCATCTGCATCCACTATCCAAATACCTGCTACTATAGGGCGGGGGGAAAAAAAAGTCCGGTAGTCTAACGAAATGCAAATTTTCTCCCACTGTAAAAATTTTACGGACGATTTATTTTTTTTTTAAACTTTTACCACAGCGAACTTCTTCGTACAACGGTAACGTTCCGTAACCACCCATGGTGGATACTTGGTATACATAGGTATGCATATACGTACGTATATACTACATAATCGTGTTTCTCAGACGCAAAGTTTATCGGCCACTTCGCACACGGAGCAATATTTACACTGCTAAAAGTTTACCTTCGCGGCAGTCAACCGCCATCTTGCCTTATAAGAACTTCTAACCCATTCGGAGTCCTTGCTGTCGTACCAGTACGATAATACGAATACCGATTACGCCCGATCCGTGGCAGCACAGTCGCCCACGTTCCCATTTGCTGCGAGATAAATCAGTTTCAAAGGACGGTACTACCGTCCCAACCCCTAGATAGATAACTTATCTCTATCTCTCTATCCCATCCAAAGAGAGCATTATAAGGGGTTCACCTTTGCACCTTTGATATAACAAAAAGAAAGCCAGACAGCATCTGGACCGCGATATATACTATTTTATATCTTAAACTTTCTCGTTACTCTTATCTCCAGTTTTCCTCGTTAACAAAATCAAATCAATTAAACTGAACTCTAATTACACGCATGACCCAAGAGCGTAGGTGCAATTATAGTCCAAAATAAAAATTCAAAATTTATATGGTCACTTCAAATATAGACGTATACATATATATATATATATATATTTTTAAGAAGGGCAGTTTTCAGGACTTTTTACCGGTTTTATTGTAAGGTATTGGCAGTTCCAAGGACAGTTGGTGCTTAACAGGACAGTCCTGATAAAATTTACATACTTAAGGTATACTGTCAGGACCGTAAAGCGGTACACACACCGAATTTTCGAAAAAAATTCTGATGCGTGACAGACGAAATTGTGATGGGCTAAGAAATGGCCACGACAGGTTAGAGCAGGTTAGAACTAGAACGCCACATGTTCCAAGATTTAGTTTTTTTTTTTTTAAATACATTCGCTTGCCATTGTGAACGCCGCACGTCGTCCTAACTACCCTTTGACAAGTTTACATATATATATATATATATATATATATATATATAACGAGCAATCGTTAAACCATTCACCAATAGTAGCCTATTCAAAAGAGAACCCAGCCGCTTTTAGATATCGGAGATATCGTCCCACATCTCAGAATGGCACCACAGCCACTTCAGCTGGCCATACCATGTTCAATTGAAAGTCCTATACCCATCCAATGAATCGTCCTTCCGATATTTCGTCCGTTGCATGCACAGCTTCTTTGTCCGTGGATTCCGCCATTAGTCCTTTACTCTTGATATATATCTAACATGATGTGTATATATATATATATATTTTACATATTACGTCAAATACGTACCAAATGAATATCACATGCGAAACCCGTCAGTATGCAGTCCCGCACAGTTCCATATGCATACCTCATAGAGAAACGCACGCTACGCGCCTGGTACCCACATATGAGGACACATATGGGGATAGCATAAATCGTCACGTACTATCACTTAGCCCACGCATACGTGCCCCCGTGAATTACTACGTGCTTCCATTGCGCTTTGCACAATACCAACCCCAGCCCTCCTACGCTGTCCCAGCGACCTTCTACGAGAACCGGAAATGGAATGAACTCGCGTCGCTACCTTTTCCCGATTTCGTACTCGCAAGCTAAGCCCTTTTATACTTTGTGTATGTATATACATATATGTGTATATATTTAACTATGGCTAACGTCTAAGCTTCACTAACTCAAACTGAACGCACGAGAGAACTAATGCACGTGGGAAACTTGGCCGTTCGCTGTATCAAGCCGGCACCCGAATCGCCTTGTTACCTACACCAGAGCCGAATTGTATAGGTTAGTATTATCTCGGTTCGAGGATTCTCGATACCTACTACGTCCATTGCAATTGAAATGGCACGAGTAAGCCCGACTAGGAACCAGCCCAAAGATCGAGAATGTTCCCGTGTAACGTATTTCAAATTAATTTCGAGTCGAGACAAATGTCCTAGGGACTTTGGATTTTCTATCAACAGATTACGGTCCTGTTTACCATGTATTGTATTCACGCTTGGGTACTTAGTTAAAACAAGACGTTTATCCATAGTAGCACTAGTTTACCAGCGTATCAAGAATCATTGAAATTGTTAGGGAGAATCAAACCAGGGATACCAACGTGGCTGCTTCTAGTGATATTGTTTGCTGCTCGAAGTAAGAACATTGGGTTCGGAACTCTGTCAATTGTCATTGCGTCCCGGGAAACGCTGTTCGGTCGGTACTTCGAACTGAAAAGACCCTAGAAGCTCGTACCACTGTTTTCGATATTTTTATACGTACGATACAGCTTCTGGAACTCGTGAATTTTTTTTTGAAACTTTTCCTCCACACGTGTCTCGAGACAATATTAAAATATATCGTGCGGCTAAACTCTTGTGTCCTCGAGGGATGTTAGGGATGGATGATTATTAATTCGAGTACCTAAGCAACAGTCTGGAGACAATGGGGGTGTAAGGAGATCAAAATAGAGGACCGGGAGGGGGAAGGGAGTGTATGAGAAGAATAATTTTTCAAGATGGATACCTTAAAGTTTTTTTCCCGTTGGAAAATTCGTACTATGGCGCGATCTAGTTGTCTTTTTAGGCCACAGGTAGCGCTAGGTGCCGTACCGCAGCAGTACGGTTACCAATATATTCTGTGCACCAAAGCACCCATAAAGGCTTTATGCTAGCTCATTCACTCTACCCTGTAAGCACGTACACATTGCAAATGTCCAAGTCCCTTAGGACCTTGCTCCAAATCGAAATTTCTGACGCAATAAGATATCTGTGTGCTCTCGCTGCTATAAGCCGTGCAGTATGCTCGATCATCTTGCTGATAGTGCAATGAAGACATAAGGGTCAAAGGGTTATAATAACGGGACGACATGTATTACCCGAGTGGCTTGGCATATGTACGTAAGCAGTGGATACGTGAATCAAACTAATTCTGAAACTCCCTGTAGCGTATATAGAGATCTAAAAGTTCATTTCTGTATGTATATATATATGGTAACGTAAAAAAGTATATAAACGTCACAGCGTATAGCTGTACAGAGAACAGAGACATTCACACCGATACTACGGCTAGTTAATTTATGGCTAGTTCACAACCAGCCGCAGTTTCGCACAGACAGAATACAGAACGACCGCACATTACATAAACTGGAAACACGCAACGCCCTGGACCCGTCGCTTTCCACTTTGCTGATGGAACGTTGCTCATCAGCATTGCGATATAAACTCTCGATAGTTTAGTTCGCACGGTTAAACTCATGAGTACGCGTCTATAACGATTGACGGACGATCGTTTAACGGAATCGGTGTTAATTATTCGGCTGCGCTTATCAAGGGCATCGATGAATTAGGGATAAATTATGGTGCAGAGCGCAGGCTAACTATTCTGCTAAAATTATTCGTTCGGTCGGTAAAGAAGATTGGTGGCTGGTTTTGGTGAAAGTTAAATTTGTTTAAATCTTTGCGGTCTTTTTTTTTGGTAAACCAGGAATATCGCGTAATTTACATGAGTTCAAAGGTTATACCTATAGGGACAAACGACGATTACCTTTCGATACGTTTGGTACAAGGCAACTACCCTCTCGCCCTATTTTCGGTCTGCTCTCTATAAGGGGCTCACTTATATATTCTGCGAGAGCATTCTCACCCCTGTGACATAGGACTCTTCACAGGTAATTCATTTAACCTTCTTTGCGTGAAAATGTCTCGCTCCGATAACCAATAAGGGTTCGTTGAGGGTAACCTGTTATCAGATGTCAGTCTCTCTAAAAGGACGGATCTTGTAAGCCTTAAGGAACTTATCAATTTGACGTCTTGATAAAATTTATGTGGTGGATGATATAAGGTATAACTGAAGTTATCTAGATGAGATGCTGCTGTCAAATTTGAAAATTTATGTTAGAATTTGACTTAAGTATCACTTCCGAGTTTTTTTTTGTAGAAAATACTGATGGAGACGGTAGTATAACAAGGGGATTTTGGCTAGAGATTCCTGCACCGACATTTACCGACACTCTCAGAACCTGCGACGGTTCTTGTCCGTGCTAAATCCTGCAGAAACGCTCGCGAAATGGCCAAATGTAATTTTTCACTATGCGTCAATCAATTATTTTTTTTTACACTATTTCTCGGTTTACCGTACAACCTTTCAACTAGTTAAAAAGTTTTGTTATTTTTATATATCTCGAATATTCACCTTCGAGCAGTTTCAAATTGGCGAAAATCCGTCGGGATGCAGGGAAGACTTCACCCAGATTGCGCGAGTAATCATTTTCTCCTTTTAAGGGTCGCATGGTGATTTTACCAAACGCTTTTCCCGGAATCCGTGAAAAGCTATTTAAAAACGAGGCTCATTTGCCACTTCGTTTTCCTTCGTAAAATCGTAATAAGAGGACACCAACTCTGCGCTTTACTATCACTCAAACGGGATTTCGCACATGCCGATGAAAAATCGACATTAAATTAATTCACCGTTCGACTCCGTAGGGAAGCTGTCAATTTCGTTTTTGATTTATTTTCTTTGTCCATTGGGACTATTCGATTCTGAAAGGTAATCTAGAATTAATTCAATGCTCCCAACATACATAGAATTAATTTAACCGTATAGCCAGCATCTATTAGATTTCCATTTATCCACGCTTTTTAAGGTGAACGTGTAACTGGGTTGCACGTAACTTGTCTATGTCGCCATTTACCAGAAAGTGCACTGTGCACTCGAGTAATGCGATAATTAATTCTAAAACAATTTCAATTATCGACACTCGTTAAAGCGTTAGCGTTCATGCCCAAGTGAACACCATCGTGAAGACCTCATTTCCTCATTTTGCCGAGCTCGTGAGAAAACTGTCGTTTCAGCAAAAAAATATATATGTAATATGTATATGCTCGTATACCTATACACGGTGGATTGAAAATACACGTGTATTCACCAGGGAGAGCATTTACAAATCATGGGTAATCAATAAATCAATTTAATTGCACAAGACCTGGTTCCATTATAATCCAAAAAAAAAAGGTAAAAAATAAAATATAAAAAAAGAATTATATCTAATATCCATGCGTCGTTGTATGTCAAAGATTACGACGATATGAATTTCCGTTATTACCGTACGTGCGTTTTTTTGCATAACGCAATCAAGATTTCCTGTGCGTATATTTTTTCGCAAAATTAATCATTTGCAATATGCTGTTTGCCCAAAGAAATTCAAAGGTGACCAATGGTAAGTGAATGAGAATCGACTCGTTACCATTGATTGTCATTACCGAAGTTTTACCCTTAATGACAGCTTTTACTTAGGGACGTTCGGCTAATTAGATTAGTTCATTCGTTTCAAAATGCTCAATCGTATTTTTGGCGAGGTCGTCATATTGCCAAATTTTCGACTTGACCCGGCCTCGCGACTGTACGAATGAAACACGCCGTTCAAAGTTCGCCGCAAGGACGAACTTTGAACGAAGCAACATTAATTCTTAACGGTGAATTAGCATCGCATTAGCGACACTCTGTCACTGTAATTCCATGATTAAGCGTTGCAGCGTGGAGGCGCTGCTATTCGTTTGAATCGTTTCACGTGAAAATAATGCAATTCCTCATGGCGTCGTGTGCGCAAAGTTACGTCTACCTTACTTGCGAACGATTAATTGCGACTGCATACTACTGCACTCGTATGAAAGGCGTATACGTGTTTCTGGCAATTTTCCTGCAAGTTTCAATTCAGTTTACCAGTTAGGTGCACTCGCAGACGAATTCAATCGGAGTAGTTATCGATTTCGAAAATTTTATTAGTCGCAAGTTCCATTCATGGGAATGACTTTTTTTTTTGGCAATACACTTTATACAATTTTTCGATTTTCCAAAATCCCATTGTTACGGGATTGAAGTCGTTTGGTTTATAATTCAAATTTTTTTATTTTCTTTTTATCCGACCTACCAATGCATTCATAAGTCCGAAAACTTATTATCAACGCTAATCAGACCTCAAAGTTACAGCAGCACTAAGAATGCACAAGAAACGTAACCTCGCCGAGATTCAATTAAATTCCATGAACTTCGTAACAGACTATAATCTTTACTTAAGTATGTATTTTTCGTAAAAAAAAAACTTCCAATTATCCTTGCCTTATGTTAATAAGTCAAATTAAAAAATCATGTAAAAATTTGCCCACGCATCAAAATCACTGTACAACAAATTCGTACATTTTCTTTCGTGATTTCATATTCGCACTGCGGCTACACCGGACAACAAAGACACCTGACACACGGAGTGAATATTTTGCGAAGATGCAAATGAACTAATGGCAAATAGTGGGAGCGTTACGTGTAACCGTAGAAACATGCCACGCCAGCCATGTCCACTGTTATGCCTATGTTTTCGTGGCATGTGCTGCGGTCGACACGTTACCAACCCCATTCAACCCCTAGCTACCAGTACCACCCTACGAGAGTACTACACTAGATACTCGGTAGATACTACTAGCGTTATCTACGGTCAGTATCAAATCCACAAAGTTCACTCCATAATTTATACGATGATCCCTGACACGTGACGTAACCACCACCCCTCGGTCATCAACCCCTTCTCAATAAGATATCAATAAATTAGTAATCATCACGATAACATTGACTACCATAAAATTCGTTGAAAAATAATATTCACGAGAAGTGTGACAGTTGCAACTTTTTACTCTGATAAGAGTGATAACCTTTTATCTTTACAGTGACTGTTATCAACCCTTCGTCCCTAGTAGAAACTCGCCTGCCACTGGCGATATCCATGAGAAATCGTAAAACGAGGAAAAGCATTAGTGAAAGGGTTGAATGAAAATAAATTCAAGTGGAAACAATTGACGCTACAAAAATCTTATCAACGTGCTATTTATGGTTATGATGCGGACGTAAAATTTCGAGATTAAAATTCTTTAATGACGAAACGAAATTTCTACAATATAATTTTGACGCTGTTTTTTTATTTTGATTGATAATCACTATATGCCGTATACATCCCAATTGGTTCAGTATCAGCTACTACTGATAAGGACTAAACGATGTATAATGTCTCAGTGATTTTATCATCTCGCTGACAACATGTATGAAACGATGTGTTTTCATTCTGAATTCCATAATTCCATGATCATTCTGTTTTTCATCCCTCTGACCGATGGGAACATATAGGACAAAAACCAACCCCTATACTATGCAACGAAGGTGACAGTATTCTCGTTCTATACTCTCGTAGTGTAGGGTAGGGTATAGGGGTTTTTGAAGTAGTGTGTGATAAACCAGCCCCTAATGGGAAATACCATCTTCTTTTTCCTCCATCCTTCTTCTCATTCTTGTTACTTCCGTATCCTTCGTCCTGAGCCGTCAAAAGAGGATGTCCCCTCATTTCCTAGTATCCGACGACGTCTTTCCATTTTCCTTTTATTTTTCCCTCCCTTCGTTTTCACCCTTCGTATTTTCTCTCTGCTTCTCTCTATATTCACTTGCTCATTTTCCTTCCCCTCTTTTCGCTATAGGATCTCTTGTTTTATTTCCTTATACCATAGGTAAGACACATAGCCTTGGTTAACCGGTAATGCACCTTATTATGGATTTTGAGAAAATTCAGTTTTTCCATCGGCATATATGTATATACTTATTTATTACATACTTATTGGCACCTTCGAATTACACGTGTACGAGTCACATATGAAAATACATGAGAAAAAAGTTTTCCAACGAAAATCGAGTTAGCCGAATAATTTCTCTTTTTCATTACACGACCAAGGATAATTTGAAGCCTTTAATGTTATCTTTTCGCGATAAAAGTTAAGGCGATTTATTTCGGTAAATTCTTCTTTTTTTTTTCATTAAAACAAGGATTTCGAAAATATGCACAAACATTTGAATTTCAAATGAAGAAAAATTGAAACAGATCGAACGCTCGGCTCGATTACAACTTCCTGACAGTAAAATTCACGTTATCTGCAATTTCTAATCAGCACTCGGGGTAGTATCCACTTTGAAATTCGAGATTGTCGAAACTTCGTATAACTAATCTAAAGCCACTATATATGTACACCTATCTACGCTTATCAGCTTTAAATTCAAAGGATATATTAATTGGAATGTGAAACTGTTCTAATTTCTTGCACAGTGAATTAGAACGTTGACTTCACAATTGCTGGTTATTAATACATAATTCGTGACTCGTTAGTTCTAATGAATTTCTTCTTGGCCAACCTCGCTAAAATTCTTCGCCTTATCAAAGCACGTGGGCCTCTCCTCAATTCATTATATCTATATTATTCCCATTGACTCTTTCCCGCTGCTCGCAAGCTCAGTTAAGCACAGCATGAAATGCGACTGATCCGACAGTTTCATTACGGTACCAAAGCCCTCTTAACTTAACCCCGACAAAGTACCTATAAGCGACAGTATCACTCTAAACTGGTTTGGAACTGGTTAATCACCGTTCGGACACCCTTGAATCGAAGGATCCGGCAAACGAATGAACAATCGAACAAAGGAACGTGAATCGCGAAGGAAACGAAGCCGAAATGGCATCCAGCATCCACTCTGTAACCTTCCTGGAGAACGCAAGTCTATTTCAATTTCCAATCTAATAAGGAATTCTTTCGCGACTATTTCTCAACGCTCCGTGCTTCCGCGAGTAAATTTGTCTATCAGTCTTGCACCCCCGCTTTCATCCTCTGGACCCCAACCTAACCTAACCCCGTGCAGCTTCCAGATCCGAAGGCACCTACCCCTCTTAAAATTCCCCACCACCCTCCCTCTCTCTCATCCATCGCCCAAACATTTTCCTTCCTTTTGCACAACTTATCTTCCGCTATCTCGAACTACCCTCCGTCAGCCCTTACTGTAACCCTTAACGCGGCGGCAACCCTCTCATTTGTTCTTCCGCAAACTTCCGAAGCTAAGATATCTCCTGCGACGCAAGCAACCCCCCCCCCCCTGGAATTTTCTCACCCTTCCTACCTTTCCCCAACCCTCCTTTGAGAACTACCTGAACTGCCTGCCACTGGCTGAACTGCATGCTCATGATTATTTTAAGATCGAGGCCAAACTTTCAAGCCCCCTCTTTTTTCTTCATTCGAGAGGGAGGGAAAGATAGAGAAAGAGAATCATCTCCTTCTCGTAACCGCTAATCCATGACGCGTCGAAAAGATCGTACTCAATTTTTCCCATCATCTTCATCTCTTTTGTTTGCCAGGAGAATCAAGTGGATATATATCACCGAAAGAGATCGAGGCCTAAGTCATTTCCATGAGAATCGATTGCCTGCCAGTGATACGTAAAACGTTACTTCGCCATTCCTCCCCACAGCATCCGCGTAATCTCTGGACCACCCAAAATCTTCCTTGGCGCGTATCCGCTAACGACGTCCACAGCGAGTATCGATTGAATACACAAAAGCACCCTTTTACAGTGCTCCGCAAGCAACGACTGTCACAAATTATATCTCCAAAATAAAATATCCATATCTTATACGACAGATAACGACCCGTTATACGTGATCTCGGATGCTGATTTCCCACCCGTTGCTCATTCTCCCATTCGAAGATGCTGCAAACGTCGATACAGACACGGTACAGCGCATAAATTTAGAACGGTCCCAAGGTCTGTCTAGAGGATGAAGATTCCCGGCCTTGGGGTGCGGCCGTCGGAGGTTTTAGAAGAGGTGATATCAGTGGCAGATATTCAATTGAATGAGCCTACAAAAGACTGGGCGTCTACCCAGACCCCACGGATACTAGTGGCCATGTTTCTTTTTTTGTCTCTTAACGTCAGCCATCCTATCTTCTTCAGGAGAGGCCTTCGTCAGCCGTCGCATTCTGTGTCCCTGGCACAATGGACCAGAGACCAACGAGGTACCATTGTCATCATGAGAATTCTCAGATAAATCGAATTGGCTGAAGATGATGGATCCACTCGATTCGATCGGTAATGAATTTTCCTCGATCTTCTTACCTGAATATATATTATCCTCGATCCCTTCCGCAATGGGATATCCACTTTCAGGCTAATGGAAAGGAGACCTGCACCTGTTGGTGGCGCAATCTAATTCCCTTATGCATTTATGACATGGAAAACCAGCGACAGCCATTCCATTAATTCTCCTCGTTCTATTGTACGTCAGGAATGATGGCCAAATTGTTTCTATTGAACGAGGCGCCCTTGTTGATTCGCCTAGGGATATGTGTACTAGAGGCATGTATATATATAAATATATATATATATACACTATCTAAACACACACAAAGGAAATGAATGTCACGTAACTTTCTGGCTAATTGACTTTCTTGAATCGACAAGAAAAGTCATTTAAGATCATTGAGAATCGTAATGCCGAGATTGATGATTCACCTGTTGAACGTATGTTAGTGTTTACGTTATGAATTTTCATACCCGATGATTAATGACGATTATCACCCGTACAGACGTTACGCGTTAACGCATTTGCTCAATTAATCTCTTAATCGAATCATCTGATACAAAGGTGCACAGCGTGTCCCATTTAATTGCTTACGTGTCTCTTGCAGTCCTTCCACTCACTTTCTCCAACGTCATTACCTTAAGTGCGATTAATACCAATTTATACGTTCCAATGCATTTTCTTCTAATTGCCAATTCGAATACGTCTAATGGATCTATTCCCAATCGCAATGTACCCTTTCAGCCAATCGAACGATCAGAATCCGTCTGACGAAATTGATTCGACAACTAATTCCACGGCTGCTATCATTTTTGAGTATGAGAATTGCTAGATAAATAATTTGTTTAACATTATCTCCTATCTTTGTCATGCGTCATAATAGCAATAAAAACTAGATAAATATAATCGCTCAAGATAATCTTATCAAAGTTAACATCCTCCGTATAATATTAGTCCTGCTCTAAAATAATTTATTAATAACGAAAATTAAGATTCCAATCTCGTGGGTGGGAGTTAAAATAAAAATATTAAAAAGAAAAACAGTCAACAAAAATTTTATTCACTTCTAATATATGTAAAAACGAAGGATCTACATATTAATATGAGGGATCTACGTGTTGTGTACTTTGCACAGATTATGCGAAATCTATACTGAGCTTAGTCAAGTATCTGTATATTGCATTGGAGAGATGCGAAGTTAATGTATGATCAGAGAGCGTTTGAACACCCCTGTCGAGATTGGGCCAATATGGGCGGGGTTGTAATCTCGACTAATTCAATACCAATTAGCACGGCTGTGCCATCCTCACTCCACAGCCACCCATACAGTCATCCCAATTCGCCCTCTTACCCTGAAAATCCCACCGTGACTATAGTGGCGTACCTTCTGACGCCCCCCCCTCCCTCCCTCTCACCAAACTTGCCAATCTCCTTCCACACTTCGATCCAGTCGACGTCTCGACGTCCTCGGAACGGATATGAAGACGGAATTCGAATAACATGTTTACCTGGAAGCCATCGCGCTAATGGCCTCTCACGATCTCAGCCAACTTTCATAGACTAAAGACACTTCATCCGGGTACTCGAGGATTCGCGATAGCATCCCTCCGGTCTCCTCCGGACTCCTCCGGTCTCCTCCGATCTCCTCCGGACTCCTCCGGACTCCTTCGGACTCCTCCGGATAATCTCGTCGACGAACCCCAAGACAGTGAATAAGCGCGACAAAGTTTTTCAATTGATCGGAACGGAACTTGGCGAATCTTTCGTTAGTTGTTTTATCGAAATTTTCCAGTCGTCCGTGTTAATCTCAATAGGATTGAAATATTGCGTCACAGAGATAATTTTTATAATAAAATTTTGATTATCTTTAAAACTATCTTCTGACTATGCATTAGCTGTTGTATAAACGTGGTTTATATTGCTTGGATATCGTATCCGCGATCTTCTGTGTAACGTGTACGACTCCAATTAGTAAGACGAATGGCAGCGTAACGGATGATCAAATTGTCAGGGTACCCACGTGTATTTACGTTCATTAGAAATGTGGTAACTCGAGAGACAGAGTGCGCACGTGAGATAGAAATTCAAACGTTCAGGTGAGTCCTATAGAGGATTCGACAGACTGCAGGGTATTAACTAGCTGAGTTATAAGGTATTTACGAAGGGATAGATAACGGCGAAGGAACGAAAACATTAATTACAGTATAACTTATTGTAAAAGTAAATATCACTGGATTACTTATACCATATGCAAATTGAAGTTATCATTGTTTCGTAAAATCGTCTAAAGATAACCCACGTTGATTACAAAAGTTCTTAATGATATGTCAGCTTGGAATTAATTTTTTTCCTTTTTTTTTTTAATCTCACCCTCGAATGAGTTATCGATAAAAATAGTTATTTTTCAGCAGCAATTATCCTAAATGGTCTGGCCAATCTGTTTTCAAATTCAAATTTCACCGGAAGTAGTTTTAATTAATTTATCTGTTTACACTAGCTACCTACTATACCTAAACGTTCTGGAAAACACAGTCGCCGGTTCTCACCATCCTCATCCCGTTCGATCCCTCGCCGACCCTCTGATGGTCCAGCGACCCCCCTCCCCCCTCCCCCTTATAGCCAAGAGCTATCTACCCTCTTGCATTACTACGAAAACTAGTACAATGGATCGTGGAAGATTTATCGTTGGGAGGATGGGATCCTGCTGAAAGATGACCCAAGTCCTTGGCCAATTAAGGGAGTGCCGTTGCGGAACTTACTCAAAAACTACGAATTAGTGTTGTCGTCGTCGTCGTTGAGCGTCGCGACGGCAAAACAGCGAATTCCGACTTCTTTCACTCTGCGAATATATTCTCACGTTCATTGCTCCAGGCTCAGGTGAATCGTGCCTTTTTGTATTCAGCTTTTAGGAGCCGGATAAAAAAAATGTCCAAATGAATTTTTTATCAAACGCACTCCCCCCCCCCCTCTCCCTCTCCCCCAATTCTTTGTTTCTCTCGCACAAGGGTGGTACAAAAAACCCCTTTTTTTTTATTCCTCAACTTTACGAATCACCCCTCCCGAAAGGTTCATACACGAAATTGATCTGCGGTAATAACGAACGATTTATCTAACCTATTGTCTATGACGGTGATTACCAGGGTCGTTCGGTACCGAATTATATCAATATATGGCATTGAACAGAATTCTTAGGCCGTTCATGATTCATTTTCATTCGTTCACTCGATCGTCCATCCCTCTTGCGCGCCCGTAGCGCAGTCTGTGGATCCTCAATATATCGAAAATGGAATGGCAGAGCTAGAGGATCAAAGGAGGGTTCTGCCAACCGAAGGAAAGTTAACGTAAAAAGATAAAAACTTATGTTTTTAATACTCAAAAGATTGCTCGTGTTTTCTCAATTGTGAAATTTGCTTTTATTTTATCAAAGCATCTCTAAGTAATAAGTAAAATTTGATTTTCTCTTGGCCCGATTGCAAAAGTGGACAATATGCTTTTCAAACGCCTCCCCCCCCCCTCCCCCATTTCTTCTCACTCGCCAAATCCTGCGCGACGAATTTGCGCGCGCACAATTTTGGCCAACTTCCAGTGCTTCTAAATATTCTTGGACAGAATTTCTGATTTTCAACAGTTAACGTCTAACTTTATTGATTTAATTATTCTAATATTCGAAACGCCTAATTCATTAATATTTCAATTCGAGCGTAATTTATTTTCGACATTTTACAATCTCAATTAAATTACTATCTACTCCGTTCATTTTGCGAGATTTTGATTTAGAACTCAATTTTGTATTTTGAATAAATTTCGAAAGATCCAGTAATATTTATTAACATTTAGAAAGCTTTATTCAATTTTTCGAATTTTCAACGTTTCTGGGCAACTGACTTTTTTCCTTCTTCTTCTCGCGTATTATCCGGCTATCAGTAAATCGCAAAGATTTTAATATTTGCTCTACCGTTAGCGATTACATAATATGCATCGGTTTCCCCAAATGGTGAACTTCCATTTACGTTGAGTTAGACATGCGACTATTTCCTGTTAGTATATCGTATATTCGCAAAACTTTCGACTAAGTCATGTATATCTATAAAAAAGATACTTCACTCCATTGACACCTGGACCAGATGCGGCTCAGCATCTCCAACATCTTGGGTTCTCGTTATCGCGGTTTACTCAACCATACGTATCTCTCGTGGTCCTTTGTCCGGCACCTTTACTAGTTTTCATTCTTCTTAGTTTATTTGCAAATTGAATAAACTTATTCTGAAAACTTGTCGGAACGAATGAGTACCGTTACAAAATTGAGTATTGAGAATATATGAGAGCGAAGTTACTGAAACGCACATAATCGTCCTACAGTACAAATTATACATAGAGATTGCACCAGAATATATTCTGATTGTGCAATGAAAATTTAAGATATAGTTTCTATCGTTGGGACTGGCAGTTTCAATTTTCAGGAATATGGAAAAGCAATTGAAATGATATATACATATATATATACATATATACGTGTGGGAAGCTCAAAAGCCATGTTCTCCTCTCCGCAAACAGATCTCGTTATTTCAACTCAAAGCGGACGACCGTGGATGGCAGATAAATTACCATCGAAACATTTGGCAAGTTCACTACGGGTTATAGTTCGTATGCGTACCGATCAAAGGGAACAGGCTACAAATTAGGGTTTCCACCCTTGCAACTATTCCCTTGGCCGTCAATGCTTCAGCGAACAAAACATTAACGCAGCTCAGGACGGGGAGGTTAATAGACTGAATATTACCGGTCCGGTACGAGAGTGGAATTGTGATTTAATTGAGGTCGTTCAAGATAACACAACCGCCATTGGTTTATGCTCGTAAAAATTTCAAGGTAATTAAGATTTTTGTTATTTTCAAATTTTCACTAGTCAAATTCTCTTAAACTATTCGCGACTGCATCAGACCGTATTTTTTTTTAATTTCACTCCCAAGTACGTATTTACAAGCGCAACCGTCTCGCAGGACGCAAGGAGCTCATTGGAATTGCAAGTAGTCTTGCGCGTTGCTGCATTTGCGAATTTTTTGCATCTTCGTCCCCGATGCTTTACCATAAGTAAGGCATATCCAATAGAGATCGAAGGGGGACAGAGGTAGAGAATCGAAGCGAGAGAAAGGGAGAGAAAGCATAAGTTACTAGCATTGCGAATATCCTTTGAATATTTACTGCGTACGAATGTGGGCAACTGCTCGCGAATTTCGAAGGATTTTGCAGAAGGCAGTCGAGTTCAGCATAATGCGATATTGAATTTGCATGTTGGTGGAGTTTCAGACGTTTCTACTTGTAAACGGACCACGCCCTGTGTATACTGTATAAAATTGACGTCACGCGAGAGCGCGACGCTGCAGGGGTTAGATGAGAAAAGAAGTATCGCGGAAAAAATATTTCGCAACCGTCAGATTCGCAATTCGAATCCCTTAAGGGAAGGAAACGAAGGTCAGAACGAACCCAGAAAGTAATGGCGATCGATCGTATGCGTAATCGAAAATTTGAATTTTTCAAGCCCTATCGGTAACTTAATCAAAATTATCAAGGGGTTATATTTCATCGTGAATCTTCGACTCCTCTCTGTATTACCGACACAGTATTTACCAGCGGCAATGGCTGTGCGAAAATAAGTTCAGGACGTTTTCACATTTAATGGGTAAAATTGTCAGCATATTTTCCGTACAATCCTTTCTCCAAACATTTTATCCCGCGCGCCATTACGATCGGTCCTGTTACTTTTGTCCCACCCTGTAGAACACATGTCGACCCTCGTGATATTCTCAACTCGTTCTACGCTGCGGCCAACACTGGAACTTGAACGTCGCTGGAAGCGACACTAGACCCTTTTCTTCGTCTTCGTCCGACCGTCTCTTCCTTCTCTTCTCCCTCTTATCCTTCTATGGTCCATAATCCCTTCTCATTTTCCTCTCTTGTACATCGAGTCCCCTTCGTCCCCTTTTCTATCCATCTCATACAACAAACCAAACTACTTGGTATTCAGGCATCATTCAGTCGCCACATTCGATCTGGGGAAAACAGCTTGTGAATGATCTCTGCGCGAACTGTGGCTCATGATCAAATACATATTGTCTACAGGAGAGAATCAGTGTGAACGGGGAAGTTAATATCCTTGGGAAATCGTTCGGGACTCTTTTACGGGCGAATTTTTTTTATTTTTCGAAAATACTTCACACCAACGGAAGTTCGACTATCGTATCCTGCACCGTGGAATGCACAATTTTATAGTCGATTATCGATTCTCCGATATGCCTGGCAGACGAGTCACTTAGTCGCTTTTGGCTGCTGATAAATTCCCTATATAAAACCCCTAGTTGCGACGAAGTCCATTAGAGCGTGGATTTTTGAAAATTACATGGTAGATTTTTTTTTATATGATACGAAATTAGGATAAAGGTGTCGGATACTGTGAAAATTTATTGATCGGTTTATCATTCGTTGTCACGTTTATTATTCCTCTCGCGATTACCAGGCAAATACTCGACATTTCTGAATTGCACTTTTTATTGTCTATATAAAAAATTTAAAAAAACAAATAACCTGCCCAATGAAATTTTCTTCGTATTCTCGCCAAATATATACAGCTCTAATTAACTTCTTATTGGAGCTTGGGAATTACGTAATGGGTTTGACTATGTGGTAGAATCGCGGTATGGGGGCGCGAAGCAATCCGCCCTAGCTCATTTAACTTTATTTAATCACACCAGACGCGATTCTCCCGTAGTTCCCTAAATGGATGTACTTCCCTCAATTATGAGTAAGTTTTATGTTGGTATACGTGTGGGTAGCCGGCATGCAGAGTGATGTAATAACAGAGTAATTGGTACGTTTCTTAATTGTACGTTAGAAATCACGTAAAAATGAGACTTAAGAAAGAGTACTTGTACTTGTTAAATATAATATATATTTTTTAAATACCTGTAATTACCTAAGCTTCCTGTCTTTTCGGTATTATTGAAATACCTTATTACTCATGTTCTTATCACTACCTTATCAGTCCCGCGACCGATTTACATGATTTATATTCCAAAAAAATAATCATCATTAAGAATTACAAATACCTATAGGAATTTTTTAATTTTTAATTCCTTGAAGATTACAGCTATTACGAGATTCATGTCGGTATTGATTATGGCATTCGATAAGTCAGTATCGTCCAGTCGTACCAATTCTAAGCCCAAATTCCCTAGGATGGATTCTAGTGATTTATGATATTTTCAAGCAATAACATTTCTAATTTACGTAAATCTTAAATATTTTTTAGCACAGTGTGATGATTTTTAAACGCTATCATTTCAATATCAGTCGGTGCACTAGCTGCTTAACGACAATTAATTTCCATCCCTCAAATGCATATGGCAGCTAAACCACCCCTATTTACATATCGCCCGTGATACATACCTAATTGACTGCCACCTAACATATCGAGCACTATATCGAATATTAGTAGTACACATGATAATTAACATTCCCTATGTTGATCGTCATTGATTATTAATAACTCATTTAATTATTCAAATTCGCGTAATTATCGGTAATAAGACAAAGAGCTGCAGTATGCAAGATCCAATAATTCCAAATATAATTGTATCTAATATATGTATATACTTTTTTTTACGGTGTCGCAAAAGTAAATGGCACCGCGAGAAACAGTTAATAGAAGAATACATCGCTGGCCGCCGGGTATAACCAGAGTGACGCCGCTGTGTAATAAGGACCAGCCTTATGCGGTGGGGTCCTGGATCTGAGAGAGAATTATAAAAATTTGAAAATTGGGGTGGTTCACTCTAAATTAGCACGAAAAAAAAATACAAAAATTTTCATAATAAAATACGGAACCACAATCTGGCCCGATTTATTAAACAAGGCAAGAAAAAGAAACCGAAGAACAGTTCCTTAACGAAATATACCTGCTTTGCATATCACACGGGACCGTAGATCCCTAAAATTATTATAACGGTTCCGAGAACCGATTTACAATATTGACAATAAGAACGAGACCGAGATATCCCCTTCAAGGCATTGTTATAAACGAACGTTCCCACGAGGGAAATAAGTATAAATTTAGCAGATAATACACAGTCCAAAGCCACGAAATCCCTTCCCCATTCACAGGGCCGCACGAAGTAGCCAAAGATCGCGAAATTCTACGTTTTGTTTTCCAAAATTCCATGTCACGATATACATATATATACACATACATATCCTATACATATTATCATTAAATCCACAATGAAATTCTTTTTACTCCAACATTCTCCCATAGTCGTTCCCCGTAAACCCTAATATCCTGATTTCCCTTAAATGGGCTACTTGGTTGGAAAAAATGTTTCCCAGGAGAGGTCGAACTTGGATCGAGGTCGAAATCTCTTTTGCACATAGTACAGGAGAATAGGAGTTGCGTGAAGAGAAAGACCAACCAGAGGGACCATACGTTACGTAGCCCACATACGGCCTTGACATACAGAGTAGTACGTAAAAAAAAGGTTTTGAAGAAAAAAAAAAAAAGAGGAGAACCAAGTAAAAGGGTGCTCGTAACTAATTCGAATTTATACCAGTCCCGGACTTGGATCTCATCGCCTAAATGGAAAACTTGAGTCCCGCTGATGGCAGTACTCTATTTAGCCATTTATATCAGAACGGAAGTTTACCCTCTTCATCGTAAATTCCATCGGATGCGTTTTTTGGTTTTTTTTTTCTTCTTCTTCTTCTTCTTCTGACTTGGCACGGAACTCTGTAAGTACCTTCTCGGTACTTAAACTTTTACGGTTCTCTCGCCGCTGGATGCAGACAAAAGCGAAAGTCTCGCGAGTAACGTGTTGGCCAGTGGCTTCTGCATGATCCTTTGTAATTTATTCTATCCGTCAGGCACGGGAGGGGAGGAACGGCGATAAGAGCTCGTCTTCTCCTCGTTACACGTCATACTTCTTATTTATAGGGAAAAAAAAGACTAAACACCCTGAATCCGTCGATGCATTGTATTTGTGTTCAGAGATAATATTTGGACATTTTATGTGATCGCACGTGCATAAAACGTTGAAACGATACGGCCGATTTTTACGGTACCAGTAACATTTGTTCTTTTGTACGTAATTTTTAATTTACTCAAATAAACACCAACCTGTTCAACGTCACGGAAGAACGAACGTTCATTATACTTTAATGTGTCAAATGTGAATTTATGCTCCGCTGAAACTCGCGAACTTGTTTGAATAAAATTTAAATGTTATTTCAGTGGCACTGGTGTCATAAACAATAGGGGTAGTGTCATTTAAATAATATATATAGAGTACTTGTATTTTGTATTAATCAAGCGCAAATAACAATAGTGAAAAGTGAATCCCTGTACTCGTTAATGGTTAAACCTTTGAGGGATTGCATGAGCTTTTGTGGCGCTGGTACTCGGGTGGGGTCCGTAAAGACCCCACTTAGTTATTTCGTTAATGCAATTGTTTATTACATAGCTAAGGGGAATTAATTTTTTTACTGCTTATATTTATTATCAATTAATAAATAAATAATACGGAGTACAAATTTTTTTTCTTCTAGTGATAAGGCGAAGAATTAATGCACTGGGGTCTTTTCGACCCCGTGCGAGTGTTGGTGGGTCGGAAAGGAGCGGACGTTAAGGGCGAGATTATATAAGGACAGCTGTAAATCTTCAGCGCGGGAAAAATACGAAATTCAAATATAAATTCTATTATTTACACGAGCTTTAATATTCTCTATTTTTCCAAGTATAATTCTTGATTATGTTAAAAAGGTCAGAAGTAGATTTCGAGATCGAATTGTTTTCCTTGCCAATTTTTCAAAAAGTCAATTCCACAGTTAGCAGAAAGTAAGCATCGAGGCATGTCGCATTCTTTGGAAATGACATCTATCGCGTATAAAGTATCGCGACGTATTACGCGTGGTATTTTGACTGAATGGCGATGCGAAAATACTGCAAAATTATTATCCTATGTGCGAAAAATTTTTCGACATTTTTCATACATCGAAATATCTCTTGACCCATTTTGAATTTTCAGGAAGTAGATCGCCGTGCGATTACCGGGTAAATCTCGGTTCCGGAAGTCCACATACACGTGGAACATACTTACGCCCGAGTTTCAAGCGAATCGAAAGTTTTGGCGAGCATGTGCGAAAATTGTACTATACTGACATGAAAATGATCAACGTTGACAAATTGAGTCCTACGAACGCGGCTTTATGCAAAGATCCATTTGCAAAGTGTACTTCACATTTCTCTGCGGCTGAGTATTGGTAGCACGTATACATATATAGGTATAGTTCAGCCTTCGGTGCGTCGGAAAATGCTTTGGGTATCGTCTGATGAAAAAGTTTCACATTTATTCGGGATATTCTGAGTAAGATTAAATTTTCTCAGGAATTATCTTTCAATTTAATTAACGACCTCTTGCCAATCGGGATAATTGGTTTCTGTCAAGCTATACTTCTCGGTTCGTTTGATGCTTCTTTCCAGCTAGAGATACTGCTAATTTTTTGTAGTTTCACGATAGCGGACGTTTTTATCTAAAATCAATCAACTAGAAATATATATATATATATTCTGTATATATATATGTATATATTATATACACTGTATATGTATATATATACACTATATATATACACTGTATATGTATATATACACTGTATATATATAGTGTCAATACTATTTGTTCTAATTATTTCCTGCATATTGAGTCATTCTTGGGAAAATTTGACTGAATCCCTTACCCCAGGTTATAGGTAGGTTGGCAAACATGTAGTTTAGATAAGAATAATTGAAAACAAAATCTTGATAAATTCGTGATCTTTTTAGGATGAAATTTACACGAACCGGAAGTGAGAATGCTGAAACTATTATAGATGCAAAAAAATTTCGCGTTTCGTTTCCGTTTGCAAGCCAGAAAGAACTGCTCGAAGGATAACGTAGAAAGATTTTTCACCGGCTGTACGCAATCTGGTGACGGTCACGGCGTACCGGATGCTGGCTCCCCGAGACCGGAAATGGCTCTTCCCTCCATACTTGACGATTCTGAATTTTGTAGTCGAGGTCGTGAGAGGTCGGCCGGACGTTCCTCCAATATGGGAAATTGAATGTCGCTAGATGGAAAGTTGGTGAGGCGAGGATTTTCAAATCATACGATTAAAAAAAAAACCACGTGTCTGCAGCCATTGACCAATCGTTATTTGGACATCGGACAAACGTCACATTATTCCCAATAAAATTAACCGATAAAATGTATACGTATTCGTGTGAACTTTATCGGACGATTCACTCTGCGAGGTAAAATTTGGAAGAAAAGTCGAAAATAACAGAAAACACTTGAAAGTCAAATTTTTCATAAAAGCTAAAACGAAAATTCACCGAACGATCGAAACTGAGAATCAAAGGTAAATTCAGACGAGAGACTAATATTTTTTGCGCAATTTTTCTGTCTCATCGGAAAAGTATAAGCCGAAGAATCCAAAGAAAAATAAACGAAGGAATTCAAACATGAAAGTCCGACAATGCCGTCCAAAATATATTTTTACCAATAAGAAGACACAGAAAGGACTCTTTGTCTTCTCTGGCATCTTTGTCAAGCTTCAGTCGCGTTTCCAAGTCTTCTCAAGTCGCAAGCGAAACTAGTCGCTACTCCGAATGCTCATCGTTTGAGAAGCAAATGTCAACAGATAAAAACAATCTTGCGATATCACGTGTCCCGTCTGGCCGGAAGCTTCCGCGTCTCTATTGCTACCGCTTTAAGTTCTATTTAAAAAAAAAAAACCATTGAAGATTATTTTTCTTACATACAATATATACAATATATGTACACTAAGAATAAAGATAATTCACCAAAAGAAATAGTCCTATACCAAAGCACAATATAAAAAGTCTTACCCGCAATTGTGAAAACGGACACTCGTACAAATCCAAAATTCAATCGAGTTGAATCGTTGAAAAATTAAGGAGGACTAAATCGACCAAAACCCCATACTCAAGTCCCCTTATTTAATTACTATAGACTAAGTGGGTAAAGTATATATTAGAAATATCAAACGAAAGCTTAAAAAAGCTTTTAAAATATTTAAATATAAAAGCATCAGACTGTATATTACATTTGTATATATGTATTTAGCTGTCCTGACATATGAAATAATTTTTATACTTGTATTGCTGGTAGAATGATGTCCGACTGGACGTTGTTAATCTCTTCTAAAGTCTCGCCATTTACCAACTTCCTATACATTAATCCCAAGTACATTTGGCAAGCTCAACTTTTCGCTGATATCAGCTCCGTTTAATAGCTTAAAGCGTAATAAGCGTGATAATTTTGTCAGAGTACCAGAAAACGTTACGTAATATCGTATAACGTACGATCGTACAGATAGACGTAACTGAAGTTATAAAAAAAAATGTACAAGGATAAACCGAGTTCAGTTAAAGTCTCAAGAACAATCATCATACCATTATACAATCACAATCAGCGTCCGAAGAGTAGAGGAAAAAGGAATTGCGTCTTGTTAATGAAATTTTTCTTTATCTCCGCGTCAAGAAATTTTAATGAAAATAAAATAAAGTCTCGTTGAGTCAAGACTCTAATTTCTTATTCCATACTTCTTGGTTTGAATCCTTTCCCCTTAATTCAATCCTCACGGCACGACGTCACCACTCGAAATGTATTACTTTTGAATTTTACAGATTTGCCAAATATTAACAGCAAACAATTGCCACGTATACACACGATATAACAGTCAAGTTATATTCCATGTATGAACAGTCACCTTTATGGCAAACAATGTGGCTTCGCCATGTTTGTATATCTAGTATCAAACTTTAGTACTATGTCAACGAACGTTACGCCTTGGCTACTGATCTAACACGCAATACACCGTCTAAAGCATAAACTGTTTCGTGACCCGACATACAGTACAGTGTAAAAATATATCTAGTAACTTTTTTCGATATAGCCCCTCAAATATTTTCGATCAGGTGTGATCCTACGTGAAATAGAATTCAAATTCGCCGCCATTTTCATCGCCCCGAAGATACATCGATCTGTCACTTCTATGTGACCTGGACCAGGGATATTTTTGTAACAGCGACTTCTTGTAATTTCAGGACTCAAGCCGAGAATGAAGAATCACTATCGGGCTCATCAACTTTCAGTCTGGCTGAGGCTGGTGCCTGAACTTCATCGAGCTGGAATGGAGGACGTGGAACCTAGGCACAATCTTTTCCGAGGTCACGCCGATCCAAGCTTATACGATGGTTCCGTGAGACCTGATCCGCTCAGTAGGATCGGTGAAGAATATCGAAGAAGAAATGCTACTACAGAGCCACCTACTACCACGGATTACAGTATAACTACTTGTGTCAGTTTGATACAAAGTACTAATCTACAGAACGTGCATAACGCTAGTACAGATACGCTGGCTAGTTTGGACGCTGCTGGGTAATAAGAATAATATAAAATGCTAAAAGAGTATTTAGGATTTTTAATACCTGTAAATGATATTTGTTTACGAACGATACTCATCGAATTATTGAACGAACCGATTGATCATTAATTTGCAGATATGCAGCGTACTCTACGGCGCTGAGTGTCACTATAGCTATTGGATGCAGTTTACTCATATTGAATGTCCTTATATTCGCGGGTGTTTATTATCAGAGAGATAAAACGAGACTCGAGGTGAAGAGTCTTCAGCAACAGCAGATGATGAATCAACAGTGCGGTCCTAGAGGTTTCACTGAACTGAAGCAACCGCCTCCACCCCATTCTCATTTTCCTGGCAGCGGTCAGGTTATCGTTGACGTTGAGAATGAGATGCTGAGAAGGTATGATATTTCCTGTTGGCTGAATCAATGCGATACTTCATCTCGGTGATTGATCGTTGACTTAGGCATCTTAAATTTTTTTTTCAGAAACGCCATGAAAACAGCGCCTAGTGATGCGAATGTTTTACTTCAACAAGGCCAAGGCACTCATACGCTACCCCATCAACATCATTATCAGAAACATCAGCATCAGCAACATGCCACGCTGCCTAGAGCTTCGGTGATACACGATATGAATACGCAGACCCAGGTGAGGCTAATGAATTTGAGTATCTTGAACGACGTGTCAACTTCAAGTTGGTCCTGTTGAATGAATCATTGTTCTTCAGGGTCCACCGAACGGGTCTATTCATCTGACGATACCCAGAGCACCACCACCACCCAGGACGAAGAGTCCGCCAGAGAATCAGCCTCTTCTTCAAGGTGCCACTGTCTCCAGCCGTGTGTCTCAGGCGACGATAAGCGAGATGAGAGTGTGATGCATGGACCCCCCTCCGAAGCCTGTCGTCCCTGATGTCCTCACGGCATCAACCTTGCTCTAAGAACTTCATTCGCAAATGACTTCGGGCCAGGAAGACCACGGGATGGCGTCGCTTTCTTCGTCTTCGCGCGAACACATCTTCATCCGTTGACAGACCCGATCACGAAGAGGATCAAGTTCCTTCGAGATATCCTTTGAAGATCTGCGACTTCGGTACTCGTGTCTGTCAACTTGTCAGGATCTTCTGGTAAAAATTGAAGATGAAGATTAAGAGAGCGCGGCTGACCTGTCAACGACGACGGAGGGGGGTTTGTGCCAAGTGTAAACGTGCGATACGTGTTATTGATAGGATTGATCTTAGATCGGAAATAATATTTGATCGGGATATATCGTTTAAGGGGTGTTGGCTACCGATCAACATTGCTGACGATATTTTCTTTGCTTGAAAATGAAAAAGAAAGGAAGAGATCTGGACACGAGTAATGGTGAACGTTTACTATATAAACTGTAACGTAATGATAAATCGATATTGAGTATTACAAGATGATTGGATAAAGACTTGTGAAGTAAAATTGTCTGCCAATATAGGTACAGCACGTGGATCGATCATTTTATGTAAGGTCGTACAGAAGTGATGATAACGCGTGAAGCTGCGGTATATATTACTTACAACTTTAATTGGGGTTACGTTTAGGGACTATGTGACCTATAGACGGTGGCTCAAGAACTAATAATGGCATCGAATATTGATGCCGAGAAAAATTAAAGAGAATCAATTAAAAAGTTACTGGTCACTGATAACCACCGACGGGATGAATTAATTCGCATAGATTTTACTTCGGGATACTCAACAATCAAATGGAACTTCAATCAAACACTTCCAGGCGAAATTGAAGAGAAACGTTGAAAGGAGATAGGTAATCAAAAATGAATTTTAAATGTTATGCGAGAATATGGCTCAAATTGTAACGATGATCAAGAACCGTGTATAAATTCTATCTACATGATGTTAGATGTTCCTTGTAAATAAACAAAAAAAAAAGACTTTATACGTAAGAATGCCAAAAGTTTGCTACCTTGTAAGAAGGTACCTTGTAAGACTACCTGCAACAGGTAGTCCGTATTCTTTTTTGCATACTGTATATTTCATCGTTCCGAGGCTTGCGATGGGAAGCGTGATGCCAAATGATTGCTCGTGATTGGAGAATGGAAAAAGCATCAAAGGCACGTTCAAAAAATGATTTTTTTTAAATACTTTTTCAGCACCGCAACGAATAACAAGTCTAAGTTTGTTTGATTGTCTCGTGCAATTGCCATAGCAAAAGAGATGCGCATACACGCTTAACATTGCATAGATTTCAACGTGGAATTAATTTTGATTTTTGGCAAAGACGAATTCATGTTTATATTTAAAAATTCTTGAAACAGGCGAGTAATATGTAAACTGAAAATATCATCTTATCGAGTTTAAGGATACAATTATTCATTAAAAACTACAAAGCTGCAAACAGCAAAAAGACTGCCCGTCGATGTTAAACTTAGTTACAAATATATTTGCACGTTTCATATCTTCGCAGTTGAAGGACACATTTCGCAAAAAGGCAAATTAACTATAATATTTATACCGATTCCAAGAAAGATTTCACAAAAAATAACGCTGCGTTAAATGAACTGACCGCGTGGAGAAGCGAATTCCAAAATAAAATATTTTAAAAAAAAACCGTAAAAGAGACAATTTCCAAAATTCTATAAGTTCATCGAATTTTGGAAATTTTTGAGGACTTACACTTTTTTTGTAATACAGCTATCGCAATTACGCCTTCCACGTAAACTATGTGCAACGTGCAATAACGTGAGACTATTATGCATAGCGCACTGCCACATAAGTCGGAGTCGTCCGATGATAAAGAAAAATTAATACGATAATTTGCCAAGTGTGAGATGCAAGTGGATTTGGACTGCTGTATATATTTAAAATATTGCCGGAACGTGTTTTACCTGTATATCTGTGTTTTACGGACTTCGACTAAAAAAAATGGACGAATGCGAACGGATGCCTGCTTGCTCGGCCATAATCGACTAATCATTCTTTTGTAATATAATTATTTTACATCTTGCGGCGAGAAACTATAGGAGCGCGAGAAATGGTGAAAAGAAGGTGAAAAAAGGGTCACTTCGCCGAATGAGTTTTAATGCGGCACACCGTATAACTGGAAATCCTGAATACAATATCATTAAATATGGACAATCCGACTACGATAAAGATTAAAGTGAGTAGCTATTAAAATATCGAGAATGCGAGAGAGAGAAATGAACTACTTGACGGTTAAAACGTTTATGAAATTTAAATACTATATGAATATAAATAAACGAAATAACATATACACATATATATATATATACATCTATCTCTGTATAAATATATATATATATATATTGTATAAATAACGCGGATTGTAATGAATTTATTATAATTATTATATTAATACGATTTTTAGCTGATCTCTCGTTCGTACCTAAGAGCTTTTCAAAGAGCTTTTCTGGTATACCGTGAGGTCGCGTGTTATGTTTAACGATTTTGTTGTCAAATTGTAAATATATAACGAAATATATGGAAATATTAATTGTATTCCACCCACTTGTAGAATTCATTTCCAGAAATGATTACACGTCCATGAATCTTGCGAAAAAAAAAAAGTTGTAAATTAATTACACGACTAAATCCAGGTTCGTGAAAGCAGAGCAGTTGACGTTAATGAGAACTCGAGAAACCAAGCCAAAAAAAAAATAAATATTGGTTTCTGGATCAAAGGGAAACAGAGACGGATCTCGGTGAACACAAACCTTTATTCATTTCGTTTTTGTTTAAAGCTCCACTATTTTGACTATTAGTCGCCACATACAGTTATGACAAGTTTTTGCAAAATTTCGTGAGATTCATTCGACCAACGAAATCGCATACTAAAACAGTACAAAAGATTTGTCTCGTTACGACAACGACACACGAACATCTTGTCACTTGGAGATTTCGTTCCTCGTGGATGGTTACATGGTTAATTAATTTAATTTTTAATTCCTTCCATTCACAACCCGACTAATTGTCACGCGTGTCGCCAGTAAAGACACCGATATAAATTCTAATCCGGCAGTTCGATAAGAAATCAATACAACACGCTAAAGATCAATTGCATTGGCTAAATGTGCTATATCTCATTGATTGCAACTGGGTTCAAAGTTCGAAGTTCATCATATCAACGTATATCGCCAAAGCTTCTTTTCTCAATGTCAAAATTCATAAAACGCTCGCGTTATATAATTATACGATGTAACTCTTAGAAAGGCATAAATATAAAGAAAAGTATCGATAATTTAGAACAAGTCAAATACGTAACGATATCGGCATCTTCACTTTGATTGATTCCTCCATTATTTCAAGGACTATACAAATCGTCATACTTTCCTCCAATAGCGTCTCGTTGCGGTACGAATAAAAGTGTATGAATTAAAAAGACTTCGCGTACCTCTTAACCATAGAGTATAACAATGACAATTGGCATATGCATTAGCTACAGCTACGTAGCTCAAAGCTAAAACGATAGTCCACGGTCACTATTATTGAATATGAATTCCTTTTTTTCCCACTACGTTAAAATAATAAATGCAATGTCAATTTTTTTTTAAATTAATAATCGACCATCACATCGGACACCATATCGACAATTATGACAGATCGTAAGGGTATTTAGCAATAATGCTTTCCACCATGCTACCCCAGTCATTATAACGCAGAAGCCTCGCACATCGTTCGCAAAACACTGTAAGTTTATCTTTTTCTTTCTTACTTCCATCAAACAGATACGTACGCTCGCACAATCGATTATTTATTTCGTGTAAACGAGACTTGACAATAATCACAATTTGGTGGTCATAAGAATTTTCATGACTCGCAACGCGTCTTAGGAATTCGTCAACTGTGTATCTCGATAGTGATGCAATTACTGTGGAGAGGACAAATTTAGCTATGACAATACGGAAAAAAAAAATATAAGTATGCATAAAACTGGAATTTTTATATTGGCCAATAATCGATACACAATGTTGAATTTTTAATATATTTTTTAAACGAAAAATTCTTTGGTCGTCCGACGCGTCCTCTCCACGTGGACTCGTTTGAATTTTCCCGCCACTAAACGCAAAGAGAAACCTACAGTCGATACACAATGCCTTTACAATTACTTTACTTAATATTGCTGTACGACTTGTCGAATTGACGCTACTATGCATTTCATTAGGGCACTAGAGAGACAGGTTAGCGTAGAGACAGTGCTAGACTTTAATTAGAGAAGTTATGTAAGCACGGTGGATTATTTCTTAAAGCCTTATCACAAACAGCGACACGTCGAGTCTGCGGGGAAAAAAATTCGTTTGCTCCGACACACCATTCGAAAGAACTTTTAACTAACGTTTTCGCGACACAATCGATCGATCGTCACTTCAGTATATCGCAATTATCATAAAGATTCTTTATCAGCAGTTACAATTTTTCTGCGACTCCTCGATCTCGATCGATCCCTCCAATGACTTTTAGACTTTATCCATTTTTCGAAAATGTATTAGGTGAAAAATTGGCCCATCATCGACAGCACTACGTAACCACGCGCGACGCTAACTTGACCTGATGCGTGTGCCAAAGGAATAATTTTGACATCCCAGCCCGTTCGACCTTTCATTATCAATCAGAAACTGACACGACGCTGTAAACATCGTAAATTAAAGACTTATCCGTCTGATAATTAAGAAAAGCTATATCACTACGTTATTCGGTTCCTGCCACTTCCCCACAAGGAATTTCGCTTATCACACGTATAATCTAATTAGGATCGTTTTACTCAATTCGCAAATTCATCGATAGCCAGGATAGATAAATAAATAAATAAATAACCATTGGCGCCATTGGTCTCGATAACACTGTATCGTTTTGTGCGTAATCAAATCCGCTCGCTAGCAAGAGCCAATAGCAACGATAGCCTAGAATTTACTGGGAACGATAAAGAGTCGCTCTCTCCATCCTCCTGGCTGTGCTAATATACAATTAAAAAATCTTTCGTCTACAAAAAACAGATTTCACTGTCGCACAATATACGCATTCACAAAGGACGCACGGCAGATGCTTGAAACGCTTATCAAAGTACCAAGTTACAAAAAAGGTTGACAGTATAAAGTATAAAGATCGAGATATGTATACAAAGTACACTAGTAGGCAGCTCGTCGTAAGCATTTTTAATCAACGTCTGTTAAGGATTCATCATACCAGATTGGACTGATGAAATTATATTGTACACGAAGATAGAAGGAGTCTTTATCGTTCCGCATTGTCGTTACAGAGAGTTATCACGAATAAGTATAAGTCACGAGGCAGCGATAACGCCATACGATAAATTCATTTAATAATTATTATTCGAGAATACCGATAGGCAGTCGCGTGCTCACGCAATTTCATCCCCCAATCTTGCAGGAGTGGTGGACGAGGAATAACAACGTCTGGAGTATATTTGTAGCATGCGTGACGTAATGGCACGCTTAAAAATTGTGTCTCGAAGAAGGCCTGGTGCTTTTTTTCTTTTCTATCTTGTTTCTTGCTCTTCATCTCTCTCTCTCTCTCTCTCTCTCTCTTTGATATCTTATCGCTCAGCCTAAAACGGGCTGCGGCATAACAGGTATGCACGTCAGAAGAAGCCAGCATCCTGCAATGGTGTGTGCGATGGTATTTTGGTTCGTTTTTTTTTTCTCTCTCTCTCTCTCTCAATGTTACAACAGTGTTTTGCGTTCAGGTCACAAATCGGCGTGTATCGGTAGCACCCTAACAAATGCAACCGCTTTCGCCTTCCGATTCTGCGCCGTTCTGCATCGGTGATTGATTCTGCAAGTCGACAGCTGCTTTTGTGTGTTAAGGTGGAACAATTATTTGATTGTCTTTGTTTTCCTTAGAAGGGTCAAGGGGGGGAGCAGCTTAATAAACGTGGATATCGTTACGTATAAAATTAATAATAATCTAAAATGTTTCTACTTGCTATACTAATGTATAGAAAACGTAGACGAGATAAAAGCTGTTTTCATAGTCTGTGGATAGTGAATATTTTTCTGTACACTCTAGAGAGCCTGACGATAGATTCTGCTAAGAATTTTAGTATGTCATCGTTTTAATTTTAAGACAATTTTCAGGCCAAACACCTCTTTTTTCTTACCATAAAAAAAAACGTTAGTTAAAGGTTGAATCGTTCGCTATATTGGAAATCGACAATTTCGTGTTGTTACGCACGAATCACATTGAGCACAAATTCGAATAGCAGTTTGCGAGGATAAGCATAGGCGAGTAACGTTTAATTTGCGATATTGATTAAATTATCTTGTCACTTTTTTTTTCTTCTTATTTTTGCTACAGTTAAAAAGCGTATAAAATATATGTAGTACAAAATGGGACGGAATGTAATCCCGATAAACATCGTAGTGAGAATTGCATAGGTGTTTTGTAAAGCACCTCTGATTAGAACGATGTTCGCATTTTTTTTTTTTTTTTTTTTTTTTTTTCTTAATAAAGCGTAGAGCTTTTCTCATATTTTTCGTTAAAAACAAAAGTCTTCTATTTCTTACTGACAACGATTAGATCGAGAAACAGTATGTGAGGCACACCTCTAAAAGCCATGTGATAAACAAGAGCGAAGCAAACTGGTATAAAAATAAGAATACGAAGTAGGAGGTGCATGTGATAAGATAATAAGGTTGAAAATAATGGATAACGGAGCGAAATTAATATAACAGAGACGTATGCCGATCGTTTGAGTGAGTTTTTATATAAATTAAAAGAATACAATAATTGGAATTAATAAAAATTATATCAGTATAATTATTAACTATATTAGGATCCTATTCGTTTATCCATTTCCCAAATTCGACATAAATTTCATATTTACAATTCCAATTTTCTTCGCATTTTTCAATCCCACCGTTTTCCCGATGTCTCGGCTCTCGCGTCGAAGCGTCCATCCGATTTTCAGACTTTGCGAATAATACTTTGACGGAAATCAAGAGAAAGAAAGATACCACGCGCAACCGACGAGCTCGACATGGCCTTAAATGGGAAAAAGAAAAATAGCTAAACTAATTTGCGTTTCAGAAAGACATAAGTGGATGTGAACGTATCGTTTAAAGAAATGTGTGGGGGGGGGGGGGGGAGAACCGAAGAATTTACAAATCCACGCAAAGACATCTTCTCGCGAAATAAATAATTAGCTCTCGTTTAATTACTTCATTCTAGATCCTGTTTCGTCATTAATTTTACAATGATTGTGTACAACGGCAAAGTATTCACGTTAACTAATCGGACGACCATTTGGATTTTTAAGTCAATAGAATTATCAATATAAATCAATCTTATTGCTATTCATTGTACCTCCGCCAAAATCTCAAGGGTGGATTCAGCATGATATCCGAGTGGAACGAGATATCAGAGTTCGACGATAGTTATCCATTTGGACTGCATTTACGCAAAAACTTGAATCTATATCTACATTATCATTCCGTGTATCGAAAATGAATGACTAAATGAATTACTCTAGGATGACAGTAACCAGCCACAAAATCTTAAACCGTAGTCCTTCTTTGTATGCACTCGTTCCATGAAATTATCTAATATCTACGCTTAACTATTGATAGGTGCCTTTTAATGCGATTAGAAGTAAGACTTGAGTTGATAAAAAAAACAAGTGAAAAAAAAATATTCTGACAGTATATAAATTGTGAGGTATTAGATTCGTCGCTGCCGATCGCAATTTTAACTTTCTTGCTACTTTCCACCTCCGTCTCGACGCTATCGCGCGTTTACATAAATAGCAAAAATATTAAGCTATACGTCTGAAGTACTTAGAGATTAGAACGGGCAAGAACCACGAATGAAGTTTGTGACATCGATCGAGTTGAGTCAAATGTGTTTTTTGTTACCCTGAGACAACATTCTGCGAGCAGCATATCGGGCGCGAGCAAATTGAGTAAATGCAGTCGTATTAATTAAGCTACCAGACGAAAAGATCACTAATCAGCACGTAATAAAATAGCTCAGATATAATTTTTTTTTTTTTTTTTTTCTTTTTCTTAGTACCTTTGCTCTTCGCAATCTTCAAATAAGTTATACTGTGAAAAGGAACGTGGCCCTATGCATTGTCGACTTAACGTCTCCGACGCACGATTTTAAGTTACGACCTCATTATTTCTTTTTCTTTTAATTTAATTGAGAGTGTCTCGTCTACCGTTAGGATCATTGTTGATTTAACATGCACAACTGCTCTCCGACGCCTTCAGTTCGATTGGCGTATCCTTGAGAACTATCTCTTGCACTACAGGTTGAAGAAAACGCATTAAGGAAAACACAAAAAAGACAAAGTAAATGGGAACAAAAGAATGTGAAAAACATTAAAATGAGCATAGAGAAAAGTAAACGTGTAAAACTCGTGTTAAGTGTGTCTAAGGCTATTAGTTGTTTCTGTAATGAAGATAGGAAGTCAAGAGTCACTGTTGTGAGTTTCGTTTAATTTAAATGTACGCCCGCGCACAGTTGATAACGTCAGTTCATAATCAGTACGTCAAGTACGATTGAGTCTGTGCCGATTCGCAGGGTATGACAGACGTGCGCAAATAGAGTGAAAAGATAAACACTGTAAAAGCGGATGCAAGAAAAATATGGATGAGACACGTAGAACGGCTGTCACGTCAAGGCAAGTGAAAAAGAAAAGAACTTGCTATTCGCCCTGCTGAAAGTAACATGCAAGCCTGTATTAAATATTTTACTAAAAGGATACTGTCTTCTGGGGGTTTGTTCTCAGTGGAGTCCATGCCTGGTAAAGCCGCAGCTACCCTTCTAAACAGCTGTAAAACAGGAAAGCGCATTGCAACATAAATGCGACATTCTGATGGTCTCATCGATTATACACATCCCTGAATTTATATAGATAACAAGACACCGAATTGCAGAATGATAAGAAAACATTCAATTCTGCTCCCTATTTCAACTGTACCGATTGAGAATCATGACAGCAGGAAAACCTATATGGTAATCAAGTATAATTAAACCTTATAAATTGTATACCTGTTTAACATTATATCCAGCCTTAGCGCTAGTCTCAATAAACATCACATTAAGCTCCTTGGCCTTTCGTTCACCTTCTTCAGTGGAGACTTGTCTTTTATCACTTAAATCCGTCTTGTTACCAACGAGCATGATGATTACATCGCTGCCTCTCTCCGTTCGGACGTCATCGATCCATTTGGATGTTTGATGAAAGGAGTTCGCATCTAAGCAAATAAAGAATATATTTATGTAAATATGCAGGTCCATTCCCTTTTTTTTTGTGAATTCATTTGTTCTAATCTGAAAGTGTACACTCACTGGTAATGTCATACACCACAACAGCGACAGTGGAATCTCTGATATAGCTAGGAATCAAGGAACGGAATCGTTCCTGTCCCGCAGTGTCCCACAGCTGTAATCTCACGGTTCTATCTTCAAGATACATAGTCTTGCTTAAGAAGTCTATGCCTATTGTAGCCTGAAACAGACCAGGAAGAGAAATTATACCATAAGAACTTAAGCAGTTGTAGATTGATGCAACCTTGTTAATATAGTAAGGCTGCTATTACCATTGTTACAGCTACTATGGCTATGAGTAGTGGTGAAGTTAGAATTAAGTTGGATAATGAAATGAATTTTCTTGCTTCAGTCTATCTTAAGTGGAAACGTGCGGCCTTCATTTACTAATTCACTCTTGTTCACTATGGACTCCCATTAGTACAATTAGAAAGTTCTTTTTAATAGAAAATTTCGATATCTTGCTTTGTCTTAGATTATAACATTAGCTGCTCACTTGCGGTATTGAGTTATACTCCAACTTAGTTCAAGCATTGTTCTAAAACTGACAGAGTTACAGTGTAATCTAAATTAACTTGTAAATACATACGTTTGTGGGCAACAAATATTTGTATTAAATGTGGTATTTAATTTAACAATTTCAAGAATCATTCTTTAAAGTGTCGATGAGTCAGAATCTATATAGTTATTCTTTGGATTGGGTCAAATGGTTGGTAAATATAAAAAGATGTTTTACTTTTTTCATATACTTTAACAGAGTTACGTTCAGAATTGACAACTTGATATAATTATTTTGCTGCACTACAAGTTATCAGTAACTGCTGAGTGGTCAATTTCGCATTGTTGCAAATCGTTCGAGCCAATAGCGAATAGTTTATAGCAACATTAAAGTGCCTGCCAATATGCACTATGTATACATTAAAGCATGCACTTCTTATCCCAAGGCTTATTATCAATTAATAAACTACTCCACATAGCACGTTGGATAACGGGAACTCGTCACGCACGTGAACATTGTAGGATGATGAGAATATGATTCAATACGATGCAAATAACAAAATACGTAAATGTCCAAGCATGTTATCTATCTTTAATATTTTTAAGGAAACTAGTTTCAGAAGATAACAGTATATGTGTAACATTCTGCATCGATAACATGACCTTTTAGAGTTAAATAATAATTTTTTTGCAGTAATCATTCATAACACCATTTTGCTTTATGATTTCTACTACGGCCAATTCTGTGTAACTGCACAATATTCAAAAAATAAAATGACAATTAATGCTGATCTTGTAGCATTTAGTTCAACGTGTTATATTGTGACATGCTAAAAAATCAATTTCGTACCTGGTATGTGTTGTCAAAGCTGTCATACATAAACCGTGTGATGAGAGAAGTTTTTCCAACTGTAACAACAAAAAGTATTTATTAGAAAAGAACAAACTTAATGCATTTAAAGCTACAATTTAAAAAAAAATCAGATACTTTTTCAGTTAATGGTAAATGAGTTAGTACATTACAATAATTTATTGTCATGCATTGTTGTAAATAAAACATCCAATATATTTCTCCTTAATAAATAATAGGAAACAGAAGCATAAAAGAATTCACATAAAAATTGTATACTCTTATATCTTTTATGGTCCATAACACAAGGTACATATAGCACAAAAGATAAAAGATACTATGGGAGAAAGAAAGATAATAATTAACAGAATGATAGTAAATAATATGCAAATGGTATAAATACTTGACATTAAATAATATCACATACAAATCACATATATATAGCTCATACAGAGTAAACATTAGAAGTACCATAAATGTCAATTGAATTTAATGAAATATTTAATGACCAGTTATTACAAAGAAAAATTAGCAAGGTAGGCCAAGAGTACTTTACAGCATTGAAAAATTAATTAAAACACTAACTAACAATTAAAATCGCTTAAATCACCGGCTGAAGAATAAGAATCAAAATTGACACAAAAGTCAAGCGTAAGCCATACGAATATCGTAAGGTATATTAATTGCATAAAAAATATCAGTACTCATCGATATACAAAAATCAAATGCAATTATCATTTTTTTTCAATGAGGAATCTAAGAAATTCTATAAGGGTCATCGAAATAATGGAAAAAAATTGACAAGCGCCGACGCTAATCCAGTGTCGAGAACCGAACAGCCGGGGTAGGAACAGCTTGACGAAATATCGATTTATAACCTAGAACGTTTTTTAAAATTCATGCGTACTAAGAGCTAGCTGAATATCGTTATGAAAAATTGGCCATTAGTCGTTTATGAGCTCAAAGAGATCATCAGCAATATTGATCGTTAATTGACGGAAGTCTACTGTGAAAATACTCACCACTTTGTTCGCCAAGAAAGACCAGCTTGAATTTCCGCAACGGGTTCCCGAAATCACCCGACGACGACATTTCCTTAGAGTGTCAGATACACGACACGACTCGTAGCTGTTAAAAACCACTCGAAGACGGCTCAACTGACGAAAAAAGTCATTAATTTTCACGAAAAACTGTACAACTTGACAGGTCACACAGCCACTCCTTCCTTTCAGTCACGGCAGCCACGTTTGACTGGGAAGTGACGTCATTGGCCAATACATGGTCCTGAACAACTTTCTCAAAAATTGCCCCCAGATAGCGTTGTTCAGTTCAAATTCAACTAAATAAGGTCACAGTTGGTCCGGCTATTTAATATAAAAAGGTATGACGTTATAAAATAATGAAATCTCCATATTACTTGATACAGTATGTCGGTATACTGAAAAAAAAATATTTACTGTTCTATAAAACTGTAGCAATTAATAGAGAGTGAAAAATGACAATTACATAAATAGCTGGAACTTTATTTATTTGTATAAATACACATTCTGCATATTGAAAAAAATGTGACTAAACGAGCCATTTTTAATCGTTAAATTAACCCTCTTCTTACCCCAAGTATACTCGTGATAAATACTATTAAAGTACCATGTGGGTTAATACCTAATCCAGTGTTATTTACTATCCTAAAAATATAATCTTTCTCGTTATCTAATCATAATTTATAATCCAAAATTTATACGAACCGGTAGCTTTTATTTTCAGTGTATATCCACATACTTTTATGTCTGATATGACTGTCTGTACTTTATGAATTATATATACTTTATTTTACACATTTATGTACATAATATGTGCGTGTTCTATAGTATAGTCATCTCTTTACATTATCCGTTGATTATTATTGTTGGTGAGGTCTATTATTATTTGGGTTTCTGTAAGGATCTTCAACTACGATCGAATTACATACAAGATCGTATCCAGTTCTATTAAATCTAAAAAAGAACAGTGCAAAGCATATGGGAAATAACAATGCTATAATTAAATTCTTAACCACCGAACGACCAATTGCAAGTGGTAAACCCAAATCTGTACCGGGTGATACTAAAACCACATCTGACCCATCTGGTCTTTCTATAGGAGTTATGCTGCGACACTGAACAACTCGTAAACCCATAACTAGTTTTCCTGGTGTGGCACCTCCAATACGTCCATTGATGCCACGGTACAGAAAAAATGTCTAATCATAGAATAAATATAATTAGCAGATTTCATATAATTATAGTTAAAAATAATATGGTAGTCTCAATGCTTACTTCGAAAATGCAAACCATTATTCGATGAATTAATTCTAGTATAAGAAGTTCAGAGGTCATCTCCAGAGCCATGATATAATCAAATCGTAGATTTTTTTGGAACTGATCTAAATCATATTGCTCTATGCTTCTGAAAAGTGGATTACTTTGTTACACAAGTGTTACGTATGTTGTTCATAAAATTATTGAAGCATTTTTGTTTTTTTGTTAAAAATGCCAACTTACAATTCATAAAATTCATTGAACAGACTCATTAAGAATTTTGCAATAAATAGCACCATAGAATCGATGAATTCAGCCACAAATCTTTTCCATATTGGTGGTATGCGATATTCAAAACCTATAAAGAAAAATTTTTTTAGTTTCATAATAAAAGTTATTTTGGAATCATTATCATCAGAATTGTAAATTCTAAATACTGCATTTCTGTACAATGCCTTTTGAGAACAGAAAAAATTTGTAATTACTTTCTCAAATACCAATTTCAAATTCAAAAGAGATTACATTTTTATGATATTATAACAATAAGAGTTACTGTACACAGTCCAGTATTTTGGATTTGTAGACCACGTATAAAACAGAATCAATTTTTCTATTAGTTACTGCACACAGAACTTGTCATTACGATCTTCTACCTTCAGCTCCAGGTGGTCGGAACGGTCCTCGGGGTTCTTGTTGCCCACCTTGGCGTAAAGGAACGTTGTTTTGTCGATTGGTCGCATTAAAGTTATTTGGGTCATTGTTTGTGGCCGTTGCAGCTCCTGTATTTGGAGACACTTGTGGAGGAAATGGAGTAACACCTGGAACCATTCTATTATATAGAATAATTTTCAGTAAATGACTCCACAAAGCGAACAGAACCAAATCCACAGATGAAAATATAGGCAGCTTGTAAGCAAAATTTGATCAATGAATAAACGATAAAGCATTAGACTAGATGATGCATAATAGTGTTTTAAATACGCACCCAATGTTTTTTTAAAGCACTCATACGATTAGTTGATGATATGACAATGAATGTACTCACGTTTGTTACAAAGATTTCATATTTATATTTAGCATATTAAAATTGTCAAATGTATTAATACACTGCTGTAATATTAACGTAACACATGTCATAAAAGTTTCAGGACACAGAGAATCACAAATGGAGAACAGAAATAAGTCATGCAACAGATACAAGTATAAAAGCTGTAGTAGCAGGATGACATAGGGTGTATCCCAAAAAATAAAAGCCTTGATGGTTAGTAAGCATGAAAATGAAATTGTCACATTAACATTCACATAAATATTGTTTTTAATGCAGGACAGTATATTAAACATTTTGGAAACATTTACTGCTACTGCATATGGATTACATTCAAAATATTACAATTTTTATTCTTATCCGTACCAGGAGTGTGATTCAATAACTGACTAGACATCACATAGTATGGAAACATTGCAACTACGCTTTGCCACGCGTATGCTTCTTGCAGCCATTTTTCCAATTTTTTAAAATATTCTGATCGTTCCTCCACAGTGCAGGGGTGATTCAATGGGGCTGTTGTATTATTTTCTTGAGATTTATCCTCCTTTGAGTCTCCAATATTATCATCAGTCATCTTCTTAATGTATTTTCTCCTAAAAAAAAGCATTAAATTCTATTCAAAAATGCAATTATACATATAAACAAAAACCTATCCAACTACTTTAAATATGTAATTAAGATAATATATTACTCCAAATCAACAATCATTATAAATGTAATAAAACTGACTGCGCTATTGAAAAATTAAGAAATTGACACTAAAGCAATCTTTTTAATAAATTCTATATTTTTTCGCAATATGCAACTAGAATAACAAGTCTAAATAACTTTATTGTAAAGTATCTGATATCGATTAACTTGACATGACACTTATTAATACATATGATAATTCCAAGTTTTCTAAAGTATTTTACAGTTCAAGGTTAGAATATTAATAGATGTTAAAATACATAAAAATATATATACAGGAAAACGTTGGTATAGAAACTCGCTGAAATTATCCAATACTCAAGAATATGCGTAAAGTCTTTATAAACTGCAACAAATCTAACAAATAAACAAACCTACGTTTCAACTATTCTCGTCGTCGTCACGGATCATAAGCCCTTAAGTATTAAAAAAGCCTCAAGAAACGTCAGCTGTGAATTTAAGTACATAAACTAGCGCCTCCACACAAAGCATTTAAAGAACCACGTCGGTAAACTATACATAAAATCTGTATAATAACAAAATTAATATAAAAAAGCTCCCTCAACATCTTTGCTGTAAGAAAACAGTTGCCCGATTAGACACACGAGAATAACCCAGCGTACAGCAAACAATAAAATTATCAGAAACTATATACGAAATTCCAAAGCAAACACTGAGAGCTTCATAATCGTGCAAGGCTAGAAACATAGCTTTAATATTCCGCATCCTATGAATGAGGCTTAACACAGGGTCCCTAGACTTTCCCCTAGATTATGATATTCACACCACGGCGCTAGCTCTTCAGGACATGACGTATCACAAGCATTTGTACAGTAATCACGGTCGGAATACCTTTCTGTCGACTCGTTCAACTGTATATTTCACGTTTTCAGCGAGAGTAAAGACTAATCGTAGGTGAATCGGTGCCGGTGTTCAAATCTCGTGTGCCCTGGTGGAGTTCGCGAGTGACAGTTACAGAAGAATTGAAGAGGGTGTGGAGCCACGACGCCAGGAAACATTAGGTGAGATCGGCGCTGTTCCGATTTTACGATATAACATTTTAAGCCACACGCGATTCACATTCCCACGTAGCGGAGACATCGCGCGGTTACATTGTGTGTGAAACCTGGTGAATCTTCTACAGGAATCAATTCGTAATTCTTCTAAAAGACAGGATAAGACGTTCACCTATTTTCGCAATACTCGTATGCACGTCAGCTCCGAGGAATGTTCTGTCAAAAATTCCAGGAATACTGCCGTTACCGGCCACCACAAGATTCTTCTTTCCTTGCGTATCATTAGCTTGCATGAATTCTATCACAGGAATTGTCCTGACGTGAGCTTTTTCAATTAGTATTATGCTCCGGGGGGGGAATAACGAGTAACTAGAAGTCGCATTACGAAGGGAGTAAAGAATCATGTACTTCAATTTGCTACTTTTTCTTTACTGCCTTGAGTGCATTTGCACCTTTCGAACAAGTGTATATTATATATATTTTATTCAGTTTCCCTTTTCCTGTTCTTACTCTAATCTGCTTCTTTGATCATTTCGGAGAATTTTTAAGAGCTACTTCGCTATCTCCAATTCTTCCTTTGCATTTCTCTATGTTCAAATTTACTGACCGTCCTGGCGCGCGCGTGCGAAAGTTTGTAAAGAATATAACTTCCCTCCTGTAGCTTGTCACTGATATATCTTCAGCATTATGATAAGGATAGCAAAGATAATAGAATGGATAAGGTAGGGAATGTATATACGAGTGGATAACGTAGTACGTATGTCACGTAGATACGGGAAGGTATTTATGTAATTTTATCAAAAAGAAAAAAAAACGTGCCTTTATTATTGCAGCAACAAGTTCACACTCGAGCTAATGAAACTCATTAAAATAGTCGAACCTTTCCACTAAAACTGAAGAGAGATTTCCTCGTTAAATTTCTCACAGTCGCATTGTCATTCGTTCAATTAAAAAATCAGCGTTTTCAACGAACATAAGTTTTGTGTACGTCGTATAGCACAAATTTTAATTAAACTTTTATATAAATTGCAAATTACAGACTCTAAACAAAACTTTCACAATTCATTGTTTCAAAGGATGCATCACGTATGAAACGCAGGTCGATTGTGGAAAATACAGTTCGAAAGATTAATCGCTCACGTGGGAACGTGGGTAGTACCTGCGGAAAGTGTTCCCACATACAGAAAGAAAAAGAAAAAAAAAAGGTAGATGCACACCAGTGAAACCTTCACACTGGCAACAAAATCAGGAATAAAAAAAAAGGGAGACACTGCCAGACGAGGGAATGAAAGTGGGGATAGGGGAGTAGTAAAAAAAATCGAATACCCGAATCGCACAAGGTGAATGCCCGAGCATACAGTCCCATTCACGTGTTAAAGGCGTCTTCTGCGTTTTCTGAACCGGTTGCACGAAATCCATGGGAAAATGGCCGAGTACCGTGGGATCCTATAACAAAGTTCCTGGCCAACCAACCTCGGACACATCAGGAATTTAAGGATCTCGCGTCAAAGAGAAATATCTCAGGACGCGTATCCTTTTGAGTCCTTTTTAGAACACAGAATGGACTTGGTACATTCTATCCGCGAGTTGTAATAAAATTCTTTATCTTCTTAGTTTTTCTCGAAAACTTTCCTCATATTGTGTATATATATATATATAACAATAGAGTACTGCACAAAAACCTCAGGGACAGGATAAATTCACTTTTGAATAAAGTCAACATTAACACTAACTATAGTTACAAAAACTAACCAGCCGACATGCGTTTGATTAATAAAAATGTCTTGCTACTAACAATCCATAATAACACGATTTTAATTAAAAGCGAAAATGACACCATACCCAAAAAACGCAGATTTCTTTAAAGATCACTAGCAGTGGCTAAGACGATGCAATTAAACAAAAAAATTGCAAACTTGCATTTAGAGTTACAAAATAATTTTATTATCAATTCATATTTACTGCAATATTTTTTCTTCGTAACGACAATATTCAGGATTTACCCTTTCTCGGTGATTAACTAGAAATTAAAATATGCGTCATCGCCTATTGGCTTGTCTATTAAATTAACTACGAATCCATTGCCCGTCATTCTTATCTCCGTGCATCAGCCGTTCGTTTACACTGGATATCTCTGTACCTCTTAAAGCATCATTTTCACGAGCGATCCTTCGTCATCCATCACCTTGGCTACGTACGAAATTACGTCTAGGCTCGCATAATAAAACACCATCGACACCATAGCTAACAATTTCCTGTCCTCTGTGTATCTATTCGCTCCCCGCTCCATCCCCCTGTAGGTCTTACGTGGCATGGGGGAGGAAGAAGGGGAAGGGAACGCCTCGTTGGCAAACTCTCGACACTTTCCACGTGTCACTAATTCCAAAGACGCCAGACACGTGGAAGGTGCAAATTATGTAGGGACCCTAGAAAGCTCACTAGGATTATAATAGGGGACAGCAGGGTCACAATGGAAAACATAGGCGCACTTACTCGTCAGTCAAATAATAGGTAGTTAGATTGAATCGGTTTTAAAAGTTGTCTTGGTGGTCAAAGACGTTTTAGAAATAAACCTAAGCGGGTGGTTTGGGGACGAATAAAAGATTTGATAAGGATTTAAGAAATATATAGGCCGATTTTCACGACCTCTTTTTTCTAACCTTAAGGTACGATTACATCGTTAACGACATAGGGACGAGGGTTGAACGGATTGGAAAAACAGTCTCCCTATGCTTCTTTCGCTCTTTCCTAATGACCGCTTCGTGCGTACGTATGCGGGTATGTATGCTTCTGCGTAAAAACGTGATATAAGCGGTGTCCACTTTTTTTTCCCTTTTACGGAGACAACACCGTTAAAGGGTTATCTTGTTAGAGAGGCAGTGAATATATGGATATAGGATTTTTTTGCCATTTAAATATAGTTTATTATACGCATACGAATCGAAATGACCTGGCAAATGGTCGATTTGCGTTTTGACGTTACCACTAAGAATTTTGATCTCCGACTCGTTAAGCGTTACTGTCAAACGTAAAATTAAAACCAGTGCATTTGCGAAAACTAACTAATTCGAATCGAATCTGCCTATTTTTAGCATGAGCGAAACGATAACATGTTGATTTTGCGACGTATCAAATTTAACCAGAAGCCACGGAATGTTACTAGCTATCGTTTAAAAAAACACTGTGCCTCCGGTAGCCACGTATATAAAATATCTTTAAAGACTGTACCGCTTCGATATTTGCGTCTGTCTTTTCGATATTGTGATAAATAAATCATGACGGATTAGTTTCCCCCCTTTTTTTTCGACTTAATTATCAATCCTTTAAAAAAACCCGTGGTAACGATAAATTATTCCAGCGGCAGAGTGTCTGCTTCTCGAAATACGAATGAGTGCTATTGATTGTAAATGGATAAAAAAGAAAACTACGTTACCGACAATTCCCGACCAATCGCGACACTGATAGATCGATCATACGAAGCGCAGTTACCGCGATCGAGAATTACTCACTGTCGATCTTTATTATGGATCCGCATTCCGATTCGATCTCGAAATGACCTTGCAAAATTGCAGCCTTCCTATGTCGGGATGAGCATCGAAGTATGTGACTAATGATCGGCATCTTGACGTACTGTCAGAATTTACTAGATCATCATACGTCTCTGATGATCGGTCTTGAACGCCAAGTATCATTTCCTACTTGATGACGGTAAAATTAAAAATAAATTTCATGACGTTTCATCTTGTTGCTTGACTATATTTTTTATTGGATAATGATAATTTTTTAAATAAACTATCTGCGCGCTCTTGAGATTATCTTTAGATAATCATTAATCATGCATATTCATAGGGCGTTACCGCCCACGTGCCTATCTATCTGATCGTACATGTAACAGTACGTCGTAACCATTACATGTGATATTAGGGTGAAATTCAAATTTCGCTGTATATCACAGTACAACAGTCTGTGATAATGATCTAGAAATATATTAATTTATAACATTAGGGAAAAGGTGCTGGAGACGGCACTGTGAATAGCACGAGAAATTGTATGTCGTCTCAGGCACGTTTTGCTTAATGCTCGTCGCCATGTGACTTGTTATCAGTCATCGTGCGACTTGACACTCTAACATAAAGTCAGGGATACGATATTCAAATTTTGGCCTTTTCTTACCCAAAACTCAAATCTCATTTGTCTTCGTACATCAATGGATAAAGTAACGATCATCGTAAAGTTAACTGTGTTGCATCGTAATAATCGTGGAGGATAAGCAGATAAATCAATCGCATCACCGATAAGGAACGATTACGCGATAGAATTGCCATACTGGTATATACGGTTGAAATTTATCTCATATAGATTTTATATCTGATATTAATGGCAGAGACACGGTATAAGATAAATCATAGGGACTTTTAAATTTAAAACAGGAAAAAAACACTCTATAGATTTAAGCTACAATACAGATGTAAATAATGTCTTTGACGCTGCTTGCAGATATCTAAAACGTATAGATTTAATGGATACTGATTCCACTTCAGGCGGGTTATCAGAAGTAATAGGTTCTTTCGCTTTCATAACGATTTCCGTGATTTTACTGTTAAACTGTAGCGAAGTATCATAAATTCTTGCCTAATCGTAGCTGATACTAATTTTTACAATTTTACCCAAAATAGTCTTTTAATCTCCCATAAGAATTTTGTGTCGCCAGTATGTCCAAATTTTCGAATTCCGCACGTCCGGCGTACCTTTGATCTGATCCGTCTGGCTAGTAAGCATCGCGCAAGCTAACTACGTATATCATTGACGCGGTTACACGCTCTAACGAAGAAGCCTGCTGTAATATTTCTACTGTCGAGGGTGACTATTATGCAATTCAGTTCCTTAGCCGAGAACACTTCTCTGTCCGTATTTTCTGTGTTCCCGTTAGTGAGACTCACGATGTCATATAACGCGTATAGTTAAAATAGTCTTACAACTTAGAAAACGGCAGCTAGAATTTAACATTGTCAGGGTCACAATTTGCTGATCTTCCTTGCGCCTCCGTTGCCAGCACCGTTGCCACCAGTGTTATGTTTTGGTTATCAGTCAAACTGCACGTAGCGCGAACCCAGGTCCGGGATTCGAATTTTAAAATATATTCGAAAGGATATAATCCTCGGAAGAGATAGCGACGAACAGTTGTAGGCTAGACCTGGGAGGTTTATTCGATGAAATAATTCACCACAGTAAGATTGTAATTAGTAATTACTCCGAGCAGTAGATACTGAGCTTAATGGGCAATCTGCTCCTTTGTATTCATAATTAAAAATCCGCAGAGCAGCGGACTAAGGAATTAATGGCTGGATTCGTAACGTGTCTAAGGTTGTGTCTGCTGTGCTTTGGCATCGGCTAGAATGAGGATGTCAAGTTTCAGGGTGGTCTGGATGAGTCGGAGGTTAGTTAAGGGATGGAAAGTTTTCATTAGTCTGGTTATGGGTCGCTATCGCGGAATGGTTACTGTTGGTTTAGGGAAGTGCGCTTTGCAACGTGGCGCATGCTGTAGCAGTATCGTTGATGTAAATAACGTACAGTCGGGATGCTCGATTATAAAATCGCTTTTAGACAAGTGGAAAAAAACACTGCGTTTTAACTCGGTCCGCTGCTTTGAACATAGAAATGAAGGATTCAGACGTTTGAAAAATCGTGCAAAGTGCACAGCAGTAAGCGTTTTCGTTCGGTAATACAATACCGTGGCTTTTATACGTGTCGAGTGTTGTATAATAATAATAGTAATGGTAGGTTCCACGTGCGCGCGACCTTTTAAAAATCCTTTTACTATCAAGAGGCGCGTCGGGCGAAATTTTCTTTGACGATCGAACGACTTGCAAAGTGTCTTACGGTGTCTGTACTTTGTTTTCTATGAATAGTCGTGTCGCGAGTTAAAAAGAGTTCAGTCGTTCAATCGGATGGCGTCGGGGACGCCACTCCAGATAACACAATGCAACGAGCAAACTGCAGTTTCAATTGACAGCGTTCACCACGCGCGAGACGGAAAGTTCTCTTTTGCACTGAAGCAGATGATAAAGATTTTAACTTGGCCGGTACGAGGCTAGGGCGTCGATGAATTGATGTTATCGCAGAAGCTGAATCCTAATTTTCGTGTAGTGATAACAGACACTATTTAGCTGATGGATTGACATTTAGTAGATATAGGATTTTCCTGTATCCGTTCAATGATCGACTATTTGGCAAGTCTTTGGTATACAGATATACGCATTTTCCTATTTCTGTATCTTTGTTTGATCTGTAACCTGGGTTAAAGCATAGCAGTAGCGTTGCCCAGCATAGGAAGGATAGTCTCTGTTAAAACCGGAAGTCAAAGTCGAGGGGATTAAAAATGTTGTAATTAAATATTTTAGAAAATTTCCGATCAGTAATTGGATATACGAATTGGCTATGAACAGTGGCGAGAGGGGGGGAGTCGTATGGCCTAAGGGTAATTAGAAGCTTTGTTATGGTCTAGGTAACGGCTTCCTCTCGGAAGCTTGATTGGACGCCATCTTTGTTTTATCGCAAGCCCACGCAGTTGGGTAATACGTGAGCCGAAGAAAATGTCTACGATCGACCGAAAGAAAATGAGAAAATTCTGAACGTCACTGATCGTAAGTTATTTATAAATTTCAAAGGTACGCCGAGGACCTTTCATGCTACGTTGAGTTCCACGTGTCCCTTTGACAAAGCTGAAATTCCTATCCAGTACTCGTTTTAGGCCAATTTAATGGTCTCCTGTAAGATTTAAACGACGAGAAGACGCGCTACGAGCATTTTCTTTTGCGCGACACGACCTAACCTATAAAACGACGCAACGATCAGAGCGAGACGCTGTAAGTGACGTGCCAGCTGACGGGTTAACGAAGAGCATTAAATTTGGCGCTAAAGCATTAAATTAGTCTAAAACGAGACCCTGATTGTGTTGTCCTGTTTTCTGCTTTCAATTTTCTCTAGCAGTGGCCGCTATAGCTTCAAGGTGCTTCGAAATTGATCACTTTACGGAATTTCAGCTCGAAGGGTTTCCGTGGAGAACACCAGAGGCTTCTCCCTTGTAATTCCCAACTAGAAATTTCTCACCACCAATTTCGTTCCCGTCGAAACTAAATCATCGAGCGCTTCATTGTTTTCGTAATAACAACTATGCGTCGTCCGATTGTTATGTCTAGAGAGGACCGAGACTTGCGGGCGGCTTAATTTTTTTCTCTCCGTAACACCATGTTTGTTTCAGTCTCGTCGCGACGATTCTTCTTTGTAACCTCTCCCACGATAACTTACATCTTCAAAAGGTATACCACGTCTTTTGATTCAATGACTAAGGTACTAGGAGCATGTGCAGCGATTTTTTTAACGATCTTCTATCTAGATACGTGCAAATAACAATGTCCATTGTGGATACACGCAGGTTCGATGGAGAAACGAGAGAATGTTCCAGACGCCATTTTACTTGGATCATTGACGTATATAGTAGCTATTTCTATATTATATACGCACATGTATCACGCATGTAGATTCTGATGCTAAACGCTGTTTGGTACATACACACATTGCTCGCAGTGGAGAGACTCGTTAATAGTTTGGAGTAGCGCATTAAGCCGCGTATACAAGAGCAAGCGATTATAATTCGCGAATGTTTTGATGTTAACGTACGGCCCGGGAACGCTTTACGATACCAGGAGAGTTATCAACAAGCGGTATCATTATGACGTCTGTAAACGGTTGCGCAAGAAACAGTAGCAGCATGGCGGATTAAGAATTTTTCGCGTTATAACCACAACAGAGAACCTTTCGGCCATTGCCAGAACTATTTACGAGATTTCAAATACTTTTCGTATTTCGTCGCGCTAGTCTCGCCTTGTTCTCGACCGTTAAAGACGCATGGGATGGCTTTTCAAATTCGCGCGCGTCTTCCGACCTTCAAGACACACGCCGACGGCTGATAACGTTTTTTCGATTGAAATTCAATACAACAGGGAAAAGTCTCTGTTAAATTATTACTTGCACCGCCAATCCCCTGGATTTTTCTTTCGTCTCGTACCTATTTATTGTGGCACTTTATTTTTGGCAAATAGTTCTCACCCATTTCCACTTTCTCTTTCCCCGCGTCACCGTAACCGTAGGATGCTTTTCTTCGATGTTCTTTTTCCCTTACTTTTTTTATCTATAAAAGTAAATGGGGGGAATCCCCTTTCCACTCGTGAAAACAGAGTAATAAATATGCAAATTAAATTGCTGCATATATATATATATATATGTATATATTTACACATTTTTCCGGAAATGAGTCCCGGAATTTCACATTAAAGCTGGATCTCTTTACTTGTCAGGATGATTAACGTACTTTTCAGGATTCTCTTAAAGTTTTCACTCTACAACAGAATCACGTGGAGTTTCGATGAAGAAGAGATTCGCTTGCGTCTTATTGTTTCTATGTGCTATGCTATGTATAACTAGATATACACGCGATATATGAGTCGTTCTAGCTTTTATCTGATAAACACATAGGTACAGTGTAGTATGCGGTACGCAAGTTCCACTTTACTAGACAACGAGTATACCTGACATATTCTAATATTACTTTTCATGGAAAAGCCTTTTCCACGCAACTACATATTATTTCGTAACGGCTGAAAACAGTCGGAACAAATATTACGTCTAATTCTGCACAAGGCTCTTTGGCGCGTCTAAAAATATTTCGTTATAACGTCAACTCTATACTTCCAATCAACGATCGCAAAGCTTAAACAGCATTCGCGCAGGAAAGACTGGTGTTCATCGAGGCACGAACGAATTACGTCTTATTTAATGTCGTCAATGACTTTTACAGAATTTTCTTGTGAAATTTTCATAACTTTTCGTCAGCCGATATGACAAAATAAAAATTATTTCCCTACCAACGGACGGCAGATACAGTCATTTTATTTAATTCGACACCGTGTTTCAGCCTATACCAGTCGCCCCAAAATTACATCCTCGCGAATTCGTTGCACGGATAATACGCAAATTCCCAAAAAAAAAAAATCTAGTTACAGATCGAGTGTAAAGGCAAATTAAATTCACCATATCGCGTGGGAGAAAATATGCTTACAAATCTCCATTATTGTCACTCGAATATCTGATTTCGATTACATCTGTCAATTATAACAGATACATATGAAATGTCAAATAACGCGCAAGTAAAATACATGGGATACGTACCTGACAATATTTAGCTGACAAAAAAATCCTCGGCAATTTTTTGTCCATACAAATCCTAACTTTACCAGCCGAGATAACTTAAAATTATCTCGCGACGAGATAACGAAAAATATCCGTTTTTCGAAAAAAAAAAAAAAAAAAAGGAAGAGCATGATATCTCGACTAGCATCGCCATATCGCTGAAAGAGGTAGATAATGTAAGGTTTTTTTTTTTTTTTTTTTGAAATGGAAATCGTAAAGAAAAGAAAAATTAAAAACGTCCAAGCGCTAATAGGATTCCTCGTTCCTGCCGTCCCTCGCTCGTAATACTTGATTATACCGAGATAATATCGCGTCGACAGAGGCAACGTATAGCGTTAGAGAAATTGATGTATTCAACCTAAAGGTTACGTCGTCGCCCTCGTCATTTTCTTTCGTTTTCTCGCCTTGTTAACGTCGACGAGGATACAAGAGGAAGGGGAGTCAAACTCCCCTCCATCCAGCATCGTCAGGAGCCATTCGACGGAATTACATCTGGGCGTCTGGCTATGATTGAATTTCGATGGTGACGCTCGAAAATTCTACGTGGCCATTACGGTCGTCAACGCAGCAATGAAATTCATCGCGAACGCACGCGCTGTAGTGTTTATTATCATATAGATACGTATATAACAGTGCAGCAAAACCACTCCGGTTCCGTATACCTTGCACTGTAACGTCAATCCATTGTTCTCCAATAAAAGAGAGCTAAACGCCGTTCGACAAGCTGTTCGTGCAGCTGGAAGAGCTCTTTTTCTTTTTTATTCATGAAGAAAATCGATTTGTCATTTTGGCTCTGTAGTCGCTGTGGAAACTGAAGTGGAGCTTTACTCTCCAAATCTCTCTCTTTGTCTTTCTTACGTTCTCACTCTCGTTATCGCTTTTTCGAGGATACGGGATGCCGGGCAATTGCTCGGAGCCCCAAACGTAAATAGGCTCTGAAATATTTAAGGGCTTTTCGTCAAGTCGCTAAGCAACGGCGTACTTTTTATAATTGCACGCGTACAAAATGTCCTTCTTTCCTAATTGTTAATGACGGCCGTAAGCGTGAGATTCTAACGTGAATTATAGAAGTTTGGGCTCGGTACTGATAATGCATACGTAATTACGTAATCTCGCGGACGCAACGAAAGTAACTCGAAGCAACGTACAAGGAAATGACGGGACTTTTATTTTACATGAAAATTCATTCGCCAAGCATATCTTCTGGGTAATTGCTGTTCTCTTGGATGAACAATTTTATATTGTTTTTGTTATTTCAAAATGGCTTTTGCTTCGGTGAAAAGCTGTATTGTATTATCTGTATTGTTTATCTGGTATACCGCATATTTCCTTGGAGCCTGTAGCAACCCAGCGGGGATACAATTAATAATTAAAAAAAATTTTTTTATTATCACTAATTTTTTTTAATTCTTCATTTTTTTTCTTAATCATTCTCGATTCGTACTCGTCTTCGGAGGTTACGCTGCGGATTTATCGCACATTAAGATCTGACTAAATATATTTATTTCGGGTTCCCGTTCTATTTGCCAGTCTTATAGGTGATCGCTCTATATACGTGTCGTCTAAATCGTTGACATATACGTATACGCGTAAATCAATCCGGCGACTGATTTACGACAAAATCATAGACCCTTGATTTATTTCTTCGTCAATTTACAACAGTTCTTAATTAATTTAGGATCGTTCATTTTGCCGAACGGCTGGTTCTTTCTTCTTTTTTTTTTCATTGCCAAATCTTTTGGTATGATTGGATTGTGATCGAATGACAAATGAGAGGTTTTTTTTTTTCATTTTCTTGCTCGACATGCACATCATTGTTATCCGTAGCGGATTGATCAATTGCAATTGATCGTTACCGATACCCTTATTTCATTTGTGGTGAAAATATTTTCGGTCCATGCGTATAGACAAATGAAAAATAATGAACAGCGAAAGAGACATAGAGATGTTATTATTATTAATACACAAAGTAATAAAAATTTCTCATAAATTTTTTAATTATATCCAAACATATTTTTAATACTCTATGATAATTGACAACGTGATATCTTTCAGACCACATAAAAATCGATATGGACGCTCATTTGACTTCTATTTTAATTAAATGTGCCATTTAATTTTACCGGCCCCACTCGCGACTTTATACTCTACGGATTTACGGCTTTGTACTCGTACGAATTACACTGCCTCATCCAGTCCCAGTGAAAATGTCTTGGAACAAGACTGTCAGTATAATTTAGACGTTCCCTGTCGGCAACACGTAGAGAAACTGTAACAGTAAAAACACATACGAATAATGTTCAGCTGTATAAATACAGGACGTCGTTATATAAAACGTATAATACGAAACATTTTATAATGGGACATTTTCAGTGTAATTTTTTAAATAAAATTACTGATGCGAGTAAAAATTTCGTATTAAATAAATAATAAATAAATATTCCATATGCACGCTGTACAGTGTATCACTAAAAGCATATGCGTATACGGTAAAATTAATGACCAATTAATTATTGACTTGTGCCAGTGAAAATTAATTATTTATCAAATAATTTTTTGCAAAAATATTAATCACACTTTTTCATTATTTCGCATCGTGAATACCTTCGAATCTTCGTATTACATATATTTTACGATAGCTGAGCTAAGTACTGGGAGCTCTTTAATACCTGTTGCCAATTTCAAGCAGTATCGAGCACCAGCTACTCAAGATACCAACCACCATTGTTATATTGTCTTGAGGCGACAAATTTGCTACTTTCAAGTGCGAAGAAACTGATTCAGTGCGAAATTACTATATAGCTAGTTTTCTTTTTTGAAAGTTATGAAAAATTATCACGAGAATGCTTATCTTCCACAGCAATCACGAATTGGGAAAAAATATCGATTGATTACCATTCGATTTTTTTTTAACAGATTTAAAGGCGCTTCCGTTTCTCAATCGTTAATCGCGTCACTCATAATCGTGCGCTCTAAGGAATAAAATCGCAAATCGATGATTGATGAGCAGTCATAAATAAAAAGTACAATTATTCATATAAAAAAGTTATACTCGATACCTACCATTACAGGATATCAATCGATCCCCTGTAATCGTGACGTAGATCTAAGATACAGCAGCAAGCAATTTCAAATAAAAATATCCACGTTGCATAACGCCTAAGCACAATTTTGTTCCGGGCAGCCATAATATAAATATACCAACGTAAATACATTTATCCAAGCCGTGAACCGGTATTAGCATAAACCGACATAGAGCGACGTAAACAAAACAGAACTGACAACTTTTTGCATCTGCCTTACGGCACTCGTCGCATTATTTCTTCGAGGCGCTCAAATACGAATTCGCTTCTGGTGTCTGGGGAGGAAAGAAAAAAAAAAAAGAAACAGACCCGTTGCAAATCTAACCATCTTTTTATAACCCTACGCCAACGTGCCAACGGGAACGTTTCAAGCAAAAAACTTTGGGCCTGGTTTACTTAACTTTCGTAATAAAATTCGAGGTCTCTACCACGTTAGATTCCCTTGGTACATATGCAAGCTCTTGATGGCGAAACGATGATTTACACACACACTTGAAAATCTTTGATACGTCACTAGGTAGATGCGCCATCTTGGCTCTTCCAGGACTTGGTCTACATTTTATTAGCTCTGAACTTCCCATTGGCAGAGTTCGGTCTCGAGACGGAATTACAGAGACGTTTGATTTATTATTATTTCATAGACCATAGCAGATACATCGAGCATTTTCTGGGTCAGCCTGATGATACTCGTATTACAGATACCTAGTCGATGTACAATAAGCAACTGTGTGAACGAACCTTTTTTTTGATCGATTAATTAAAAAAGTATGACTAGATTTCTTTGTTCCGCTAGAGCCGATAGTATTAGCGTTGCTTATGATTAAATTATTATTTTTTTCTAAATTCATTTCTTTTTTTTCCATCCCAACGACTTTCTACACGCAGAATCACTTAATGCATAAGATAATTTAAGAAAACGAGAACATTACGTGCTACGCGTTTCTTTGAAACGGCTGGAACGCGTATTACGGGCACCCTGGTGTGTTTATATGGCAATAGCGAATAATTTCGCAATTTAGCATAGTGGGTCAGTTAATGCGTGATGTACACGCGTTCAATGACGCAGTACACGCAGTTAACGCACACGCTGGCTGTCTCATTAGTACTCGGGATGATATATACGTCATGGGGTACCAAATACAATAAAATTAATTTCCTGATCTTACACGAGTTACAAAGGATCCCAGTATAACCTCCATTTTCAGATCGAAAGCAAATCATTCAGCCTTTTCTCACTGATGAACAATGATTTTAATACGGTTATCGAAACGGAACGTCAGTTCGAAATCATCGATAACTAATGCACGTCGATTGTCATTCTTGTTTCGCGAAATTTTTAACTCTCAAAAACGACACGAAAATATTCCCACGAGATTCATTCCTGTCAAACTCCTACGGCGGCTTGCTTTGTAATTCGGTATTAGGAAAACGTGTGTTACTTTTTTTTTTTCCATTCGCGCTCTGGATTCTCCACACATTAATATGCAATGTACTTTATCAATAGTTATTCATCTCTCCTTGGGTCCCGTTAGAGTTTATACAACTATTATTACTATATATGGCATCTATCGCTATAAACGTCCGTCGCTTACATCCTGTGCCGGATATCCGTTTTGTCGATCCGTCTTATCAAAAAAGTTAGAGAACATTAATATCGTGTCTGGTGTTATCAGTCTTATCGAAGTTTGTCTCGTAATGTTCTGTCAAACTTGGATGTTTTCTATATTTTTCTTAAGTTACACACGCACATGTATGTGTGTATATATATATATATACACAATTAGGATAGGTATAATTTAAATAATATATAACGTAATTAAAAATTTATTCTAATATATTAGATCGTTATCTGTCGAAAATAAAAATAGATTTCTCCTCGAGTAATATCCTTCTGTCTTTTTTTTATCTCAAAAACAAACACAATCACGACCACGTAATCGATCTCGAACTCTCTACTCTCGGTAGCCACACTGCCTGCGGTATGGTTATTCGCTCGTACTTAATATTTTTTTTTATCATAAATCCTGGATATTCCCGCAAGCAAAATACAGACGACCTACATTATCGATTGTACATAATTGTACATTTATGAATTTCAATATGTGGTTTAACGCATGTTAAAAATTCGTGAAGATAATAAAAAAAAAAAATGTTTTCGTCAATATTTCAAGCTGTAAATTCAAACTGTAACCCATTTCAGATGTTCTTAAGAATCTGCGGTAGGTTTTACGACAATGATATCTGAATAGTATAGTAAGTAATGTTGAGTTAGCGTGAAACGTCGCATTACGAACCGATCGATAAATGCAGATACATGTAAAACGCATGAGCGAAGGTGAAGGCTGCGCGAAATATTTTTGTATCGTTAGACCGATTGTACCGTCGGGAATACGTTGGGACATTAGAACGTAGCTAACGTAAAAGTTTGTACCGATATCACAAAGATGGTTTAATGCGAAAGTGCATTAGAGTTCATTAAGCTTCCCGACCCCAGACCCTTTCGCATAAAGGGCACTTTGTTCCTAATTGACGGAACACATAGATAGTTGCCAGCAGTTGCGGGCTGCAGGTGCGCATCCTTCGTGGAATTTCAGGCTGATCAATTTTTACTTGGTCAATGTATATATATATATATATATATATATACAGTCAAAGAGAACTATAGAAGAATGATAAAGAAAAATAAATATCGTAAGAAATCGAGTTACTTTATCATACGAGTGATAGTAGCAGTTACGATTTTAATTATAATTAACGTCAAAAAAAAATAGAAGATATTTCGACTCTGTTTAGTAGATAAAAAAATTATTACTTTTTTCCGTAAAATTAATTTACACGAATTTTCAACCTTGCCGGATGTCGATAAATTCCAGAAAGTAGAAAAAAACGCCGATTTGGGACGAGATTAAATAATTGAAAACTTGACTTTTTCTCTATCATCCTATTTAAGGCCAAAGACGCGCATACACTTTCGATACCCTCGTTTACGAGCTTCTCCGGTTCAATTTTCCACCTCACCCTTAAACCCCATTTAATTTTTCCCATTTCCACAAACTCTTATCTCGTTCACCGAAATTCACTGCTTTCCTCCTCCTTTCGCGCAAATATCGAAAATTAATTTCTCTTTCCCCGCCGAGTTTGATCCAATGAAACTGGAGACTATCGATAATCGGCAATCGAAGGTCCTTCCAATATTATTTATCCAGTGCGACGTCGTCACCGAGAAACCGGAAGTACGACTTTGCCAATCGCACTCGTCGAAATGCACTTAGCCGTCTTAGGTAAGTGCACAAATTAAAATTCAATATGAGGATTCATCGAATCGTGACATTTTAATAAATTATCATATCAACCTTCAACCTTCCTCCAGTAATATTCCATCCCCTCTCTTCGCTCGATCTTAAAAATAAAATCTTATCACAAAACCATGCCCGCATATACTCTCTGCTGCACTTTTCCAAAATATCTCCTACCATGATTCTCCATTTCATTTAACATTATCGTTCATCAACATACGGAAATACTCATACAAATATTTCATTTAACAACACCGTATATGGTAACCTTGCATCTTTGACACACCTCGTTATACACGTTATGGTAAAAAAAAAAAAGAAGAAACAGGTAAAACGTAAATCGACACGAGCGCGAACGAAAGATACACAAACGAGTCTATCGTAGAACGTGCTAGAAGCGTGCCTAGTCCCGCGTACAAGATTGTAGCGTATAATGACGTCAACGGAGTTCAATCAAAGTACATACCGAAGATTGATCAGTGATTCTCAACTGATTAAACGTTAACTACGTAGTCTGCAACGATGACGAAATGCGTTCCGGTACCTTTCGGATAGACGCTTAGATCCTCTATAAATAGCCAACCGCTTGGATAACCATACCATACAGGCTAGTTCTCAAAGTCATGGATGAAACGGACGCGACAGATGTATTAATTAGTATGGCAAGCTCCCCGCTAATAAATTTCACCGTGAGAAATCAATAGCGATTTCCTCATAAACACATTCGGCCTGTATAACAGTGCTCCTATACGTATTCGTTGCATTACTATATCGATCGTCGAAAGTTTTACGTGTCTGACGTGTGTTACGAATTATATATATATATGGTGTACATTTTGGGTCAAGTCTATAACCCCGTATGTCTGCGTCGTTCGTGCTTTTTATTAGGATGTATTTTCAATGCTTCCAACTTACCCTTACGCAACTGGGATCCTTTGACGCTTTGACTGCTGGGATTTTATTGAACGTCCATTTTATTTTTTTGGGAATTTTTTTTATCGGATCGTTATTATTATTATATCGACGGATCAGTAATTCGGCTGAGATTACATACTTGCGACTGTTGGCTTTGTGTGTATATATATATATATGTAAAAATAACGTGATTTCTTAAGATCG
>JASANN010000266.1:808253-822578 GCA_031762395.1 Calameuta pygmaea | reverse complement strand
CTAGAGAGTGGTGGCTTTGTGTGTATATATATATATATATATATATATATATATATATATATATATATATATATATTGTATATATGTAAAAATAACGTGATTTCTTATCAATCGTAATTGGCGATTTTGTACTTTTCTCAGACTTCTTCGACCTCGGATATTATCGGGAATTAAAATCTTTTGACGTGGTTGGCTTCGATCCCCCTTTTTTAATGGATAAATCGTTTTCTTAAGTACGAAGCTATGATCCATTTCTTAGATAACGACCTGCCGATCCACATCGTATAGCTTTTACGATTTTCACTTTTATAATGTTCAGTGAAAATTCTCACCGTTGATGATAAGACATTGTTGCAGGGCGTTGCCGGGTAATCGAAAAACTTTTCCGACGCGAGTTGCTGAGAGACAAGTTACGTACTTTAGTCTATAGAGAATTTCATAATGCACTGATTATGGTGTGGGATCGTATACGAGTATGGACATTGCAATTACGTAAGGTCGTATTAAACTAGTGAATAATTGTTTGGTAAAATTTTTAAAAAGAATTTATATGAAAAGATTCGTACGAGCGCGTCGAAAACTTTTATATACGAATAGAAATTACAGCGTATTGTTTTCACATTTTATTTTAGTCATTATCGGTAATGAAATTATCACAGAGATATGTGCCGTGTTGAATTTCAGTCAATAAATTTCATTAGCTTTCGGTCAACTTCGCTGAGCCGTATTTAGTATCGAGTTATAGAATTTTGAAAATTTCTACCTCAATTTTCGAAGGAGCACGTGTCAAAAGCACGTAAAATACGTTCTGAGTAAATATTTCTTTATTTCATTTGTTTCCCAGATAAAAAACGATCTATCATCCTATAGTCGATTGGGCGTTAATGGGTTAAACGACGCCCAACTCAAATTGACATTCATTTCTTGATTCACCCAGTACGCTCGCGTTGTTTACCGCGACTGGATCGCTCACGATTCCCATGAGCGACTCATGGATAGTTTCCAATTGAGCTGACTTTGTGAAAAATTATAAATAATTTTTAAACCTCCTTGGCGAAATTCATTACGTCAATATTCAGCCACTGGACCAGCCGCACGATACTTACTATAGGCCCTTTAGTCCTATACCGATTCTCGAAATCTTTACGAGATTTTTCATCTTGAGAGAGAAAAAGAAAGTTGGAAGCTGCGCGACGAACTTTTTGCTTCGTTAGAAACCGTATACCCTGTGTACCAGTTTAATTAGTGCCAATTTAACAAAACGTTCTGTTAACAACGGACCTTCATTATTTAATTTTCGTAATTCATTTGTTCGCAAAAATTAAATACGGTTCAGCAAACGACTGAGGCTTACGTAACAAGTGTAGACGCGAGGCGTCGCGACGCATTAAAAAAATAAAAGATTACGATTGCACACGGTAATATGAAACGGGTAATTATCTTTTTTTTGTTAATTCTAAAATATTACAACAAAGAATGTCGGTTACCACCTCAGTTTTATATGAGCATTCTGTGTTTTCGTTCAGACCTACTTCAGTCTTATCTAGATATATAGATACCCAGGAGTCTTAACTAATCTCGACGAGAAGACCAAACTTCGTTACTCCATATAGGTTATGGCTGCTGAGAGTATCGTAGTGCCTGCCACTTCGCGACTACAACCAAGTTATTCCTCGTGCTATGCAATTTACGTAAATTTATGACGTAGTGGAACGTCTGCAGTACCATTTTTAGATGCGACTATACATACGCGGAATATAGACGCCAAGTATCTTATGCATTCACTGTGCGTAGGTACGAGCTTACGCGTGCAGGCTCAAGAATTCCATGGTCATACCTTAAAGGGTTTTTTAAATGACAAACCATGCAAATTATTCGAAAAATGTACACATAACCTCTTTATACTTCTGAGCTGTTTCTTTTTCTTATGTCTTTGAAATTTTCTTTCATCCCTTCTTCTCGCGGTAGCCTTTCGCTCTGCTGCACCGATGCTTGTCTTGTCTACGTCAAAGCCTTCTGCTCCTCTATTGCTATCACTTTAATTGCACGCTCTTCGTGACTTCGCGCTCGATAAACATCGTATACCTCTCGCAGCGAGTAGTGCGCGATAGAACGAGGCTTGTTTAGTTTTTTTTTGGTCTCTTTAATAAATTTTATATCGTTTAATTGCAGTGGGGAAGCTTGGAATCCGACATCTCGGATACTGCCGATACAAATGAGTTAGGGGCCACAGAGGGCCCCGAATCCTTCATAATGGACACCGTGGACAGCGTGAGTAAACGGCAGGCTACGCGTGTCTTCAAAAAGTCTAGTCCCAATGGCAAGATCACGGTTTACCTTGGAAAACGAGATTTCGTCGATCACATCACTCACGTCGATCCGATCGGTAATATCAAAATTGATAAATCAATTTTTTGTACAATTTACATTGTCACGTGTTAAAATTAAATTTTTTCTTATTCATTATACCGTAGACGGGGTAGTCCTCATAGATCCAGATTACGTAAAGGATCGCAAAGTCTTCGGCCACGTATTGGCGGCCTTCAGATACGGCAGAGAGGATCTAGACGTATTGGGACTTACGTTCAGAAAAGATCTATACCTGGCAGCGGAACAAATTTATCCAGCTATACCCGGTTCACAGCCGCCCAGGACACTGACGCGTCTCCAGGAAAGATTGGTCAAGAAATTGGGCCGCAATGCGTTTCCGTTTTACTTCGAACTTCCGCCTCATTGTCCGGCGTCGGTCACGCTGCAACCGGCACCCGGCGATACGGGCAAGCCGTGCGGCGTCGATTACGAATTGAAAGCGTTCGTAGGTGAGACGCAGGACGACAAACCTCACAAACGGTACGATAATGCGTAAAATGTGAAATTCAAACTTGGAGCCGACTCTTTTTTTTTTTTCTTATTTCTTGGCGCACGCGCGGAGTTAAGAAACACCTGGATCAATGAGCACAGTGATTGGGATCAATTTATTTTTCTTTTTTTTTTTATCGATCTCTTAACGTCCATTGACTCCCGAGTATCTGTCCGCTCGAATTTTTGCCGTTATAGTCGCGGAACTTTATAACTTGAGAATTTCCTATGAAGCCTTTAGATACCAAATGTACGTTCCGAGAAAGTTCCTCGGCATCAAGGTGGCTCGTCACAGTCCCCCAACGTTCTCACTTTCAGAAACTCGGTAAGGCTGGCCATCAGAAAAATAATGTACGCTCCGTCGAAGCAGGGCGAACAACCCTCCGTCGAAGTTAGCAAGGAATTCATGATGTCACCGAACAAGCTACACCTCGAAGCATCCCTCGACAAGGAGCTTTATCATCACGGGGAGAATATCGCCGTAAACGTACACATAGCGAACAATAGTAACAGGACAGTTAAAAAGATAAAGGTGTCCGTTCGTCAGTTTGCCGATATATGTCTCTTCTCGACGGCGCAATACAAGTGCACCGTCGCCGAGGCAGAGAGCGAGTGAGTATTATTCGTTTATTCGAACACCTTATTATTATTATTGTTATTATCACACTTATTCACCATTTACAATATCATCAGGCAGTCTCGTTCGGATCGGAATGTAAATTTTGCAAATTTTTAAAATCCGATCGCTCCCACGTTACGGGCGAGTCATCTAGATCTATTATTATCGTAGGGGATCGACGGTAGCTACGTAAGACGCGTCGTTAAATCGTCGTAAAGGATCGGGAAACCGGAGTCTCTTCGCGCTGTGAAAATAAACTCGGGTCGACGACTTCTTGGACTCGCCGATCGTAATGATTTCCGAGACTTTTTTTTTTCTTACTTCCATACGGATATATACGTTACCTCGGAGCGATACTATATGCGCGAGTGAGTACGCGAATCGTAGAACGGACGGGAGGTGGGAATAAGGAGTGTTGACGAAGAAAAAAGAAAGAAAGAAAAAAAAAAAGAGTCAGAAAATACAGGAAATTGGGATTCACTTGGAGAGTTCACGAAACAGGGCGTGCCGTACGCGTCCTGGAAGTGGCGTGACTGGTCGCGCTTAATTCAATTTGAGGTAATGTAAAATTTTACAGTAGCTTCAAGAACGCCGGGTTACTATTAATAGGTTTAGCGGGGTAAAGTGTAAATTACAGTTTCGCATATCGTCATTTACCTTCGTACCGTTCGTGCCGTGTAAAGAGATTGCTGATACACTTGCAGCACACGGTGGAAGTAATTAATTGTTTCATCCTCACGTGTTCATGCTTAATATTCATTATTCGTTCCACTTTGAGAAGGAAAAAAATCACGGTGTTACGAGCGTACGTGCGCGCGCGAAGAGAAAAGGGTTAAGAGACCCTGGAAGTGATGAAAAATAAATACGGAAGTAAATATGGTAGCTCGTTCGAATAAAAGATTTATTTATTGACACTCGCAGTGATCGAAAGTAACGGGTTAGGGTGGTTAGAATTAATATATCGGTTCTCGCTCCCTTTTTTTAACCTGTCACGGTTTTAACGTCGATATGGTTTCTTGTGATAATTATGTAATAATATATTTAAAAAAAAATCATCTGGAGCTAATGAAACATCAGTTACGAATTAGCGAAAGGAAAATAAGATTATTGCACTGGCAGTATAGGGGTAGCGCCGGGATTCACCCTGAGCAAGGTCTTTTCTCTAAGGCCGACGCTTGCCGACAACAAGGACAAGCGGGGCCTTGCTCTAGATGGCCAACTTAAGCACGAGGACACCAATCTCGCATCTAGCACCATGTGAGCGCTCAGATATTTGGGCACGGAATGTTGGACTTCATAGGTAAAGAGATTAAAGATCGAATTGGATACAGAGGACACCGAGGTATTTATTATAGGATTTTTCATAAATGCTGTATACTGAGATCCCGGTGAAATTTCGTGTTTCTCTAATTGAAGGTTTACGAGGAATATTGTATCCAGGATACGCGTGTACTGCCGATTCGATCTTTGGTCTCTGGACCGTGGACAAAAAAAAAGAGATACCTTTGGTGAATGGAATGCCAGTTATTTTATTAAATGGTGTGTGCTGGGAATTTTTTGGCGGATTTTATGGTGGACCTCGTGTTCACCATTTATGGCTATGGTGCTCGGTCGGTGATGGTATTTTTTAAGGTCCCTTGAACAGTGATTCCTGTGTACATTGTTATTATATAAATATTAGTATATTCATGTATACACCGAGGACCGGTACGTCTACGTGATTTAATTATTACGTACAAACAGCTTATCGATATCTCATTGTATCAATACGTATCTAATATGTGATAAGGACCGTCTCTATTGCTATATTATACGCAAATATTCCCATTATCCCACGAATCCAAGCGTTTACGTAGTTTGTATTCTGCACTGTGTGGCACAAGACTAATATCCGTCCAGGCTGGCGTACTCGGAGTCGACACGGTTGATGTTTCCTGGCTTATCGGCTATTATAATTCTCTTGGTAGGAATCCTTGATATAAGCATTATCCAACTATTCTTTGTACCGTATCTCTTATACCCGCATCCGGAATTCGATTAGACAGACGCATACCTATAGGATTGTGTACGAGCCATTGTTATACGCTTATCTTCCGTAACGAACGACTCGACCGAATTTGTAACAATACCTTTCATTACCATACTTATTTTACTTTACAATACTCAATACAATATCTCCACCCCCCCCCCGCTCCCCCTCCGTCGTGCGCGCGCGAAAATAACCAATTGGCGAAATTTTTCGCGCACGAGCGATCGCTTAACGTTTCGTTTAAATGGACGATCGGTGCGTTAGAGTGCGTTCCATTATTCGAATGATCGGATGTAAATGAAAATTTTTATATCGTAAGAATGACAATTTTAGATGAACAATTGTTCTGATTCTCTTTTGTTATTCCTGTCGCGCGGGGATTGCACTGCCAGTACACTGACGTACAGAGAAATATCGATTCTTTCGAAACAATTGGATTCGCGTGGTTACGGCAGTGCCGTAGGACGATAAATCCCGGCTACGAAAATTAGTGTACACTGGGACGTTTCGTGGTGACTGTACGTATTACGGCCTTACTTATGCTAATGTTTGTCAGGGAGGGATGCCCAGTGGGGCCAGGTTTCACGCTGAGCAAAGTGTTTTGGCTGACACCGCTTCTCGCCAACAACAAAGATAAATGGGGGCTTGCCCTCGACGGCCAGCTCAAACACGAGGACACCAATTTGGCGTCCAGCACGCTGTAAGACCAATTAATACATCCAGATACGTTATGTTGCGGCATTTGCAATTACCATGATACAAATTTTTCTATTGATCGTGCAACGGGATATTCAGAGGATTACGGTTGTCGTTGATTGAATTTATTTTTGTATTTTTTTTACACATTCTTTATTCGTGAACTATATCTTATATGCAGTTCTTTGTAGCTCTCTTTTTTTTTTAACAGCACGTTGCCATGAAAATTTTAATTTTTTAAGAGCGCAAGTTTTTTCTTTTAATTATATACGTGCTTTTAACGTTACGCGATGAAATGTCTTAACGATTTATCGAATTTAGCAAAGGAACTTTTAGTCGAGTGTATGAGCGTCATTACATGTATGTCTAATTCGATTGTGTTTGATCAGATCTTAGAATTTTGTGGACAATGTTAATCGTTTTATGGTCGGTATACAATGTACTATGGGACAGCTTCTGAGTACACGTGAATATCTTTGTGTATCTCGTATTCTCGAGTGGAGCCGTAACCCTAACGGATATCCTGATTTAATGAAGAAATGTGTCAGTGTATATCACAAATGTTTCGTACACGTTTCTCTTCTGTCTTTCATTTTGTCTACCTATTGGCTGATACTTTTCGTATAACGGAAGAGCATTCGAAGGTGCGTATATGGGAAGCCTCATGGATTAGGATTGTCATTGAGTAATTGGCGAAAAGGGGTAGGCCTTCGGAGGGGGGTGAAATTACACGGGTAGATGGGGATAAGTAGGACGAAGAGGAGGAAAAGAAAAAAGAAGTTTCACGAGACAAAGTTTAACTTTTCTCCGATCCGAACAGAATAGCCAACCAAAAGGTTGTGCCATTATAATACTGATAAGTTCCTAATGCACGGGACCGCCCATATCGCACCAAAAAAGCTGCATCGTCTCGTTTCACACGACACGTTAACAAAATCATTTTTTTTTTCTTTCCTTATATTTAATTATCCGTGAGAACGATATATACAGGGTGGGGCATTTGTAGTGACCAGGTAGATTTTTTCGGAAAGGAAGCCAGATATAGAAAAATGTTTCCGACAGAAATTGTAGGGTTTCGAGGGTGGCGGTAGATTACTGAATTCTTTCCTGAGTGCAGGCGTTGAGGTAATTCGAAGGTCAACTTTCATTTTTTTTTAGTAGGATGACGCAATTTTTCTTGCGGAAGTCGAAAGAGCATTCAATTTTGAGTTTAAAAGTGCAAGTACGCTAATGACACGAAATCGACTGGTGATAAGATATTTAAAAAAAAAAGAAAAATATCCGTTCTCCACATTACTTGGGATCTGTTATCTATTATCTCCTTCATCTCATCGCCTCCCCCTTCCTCCATTTTACAAGGAATTCGAATCTTAGGGAAGTGCGATACGCGACGAAATTTAAGCCAGGCATCTTTAACGTCCCTACCCAGCTAATCGTCCTAGTCAAATTATACTTTAAGCCGCGTCCACAGTGTGCCTCAGGTACGCAAATAGGCTACCTAGAATAGATATTTTTTTTTCTTATTTTCAAAATATCTTGTCACCTGTCAATTTTCGGTCATTAGCGTACTTGTACTTTTAGACTCAAAATTGAATGCTCTTTCGATTTCCGAAAGAAAAATTGCATCAGAAAAAAATGAAAGTTGATCTTCGAATTACCCTAAAGTTTGCACTCAGGAAGGAATTCAATAACGAAATCTTCCGTCCCCCTTGAAACCCTACAACTTCTTTCTCAAAAATTTTTTCATATCTGACTTCGTTTCCGAAAAAATCGACCTGGTATAAATGGGCCACTCTGTATATATATACATATTTTTACCCCGCTTTGCACCATGGTCGCATATCATTTCAATGACGTATATGTACCCACGTGAATTATAGTTTACACACAGAACGTATAATTTGGCAAAACGCCTACCGTTATCCAATTCGTATTCAGCTTGACTAGCATTTCGCGTAAAACAAAAAGAAACTGACCGCGTTATTTCGTTTGGCAATGTTTTGAAAATTGAACACGTCACAGTTATTATCGAAATCGCTAACGAATAAGTATTTAAAAATGTATTTTGCGCAATGCGTGTTTTTTCGCGCGAGTAAAATTTTTTTCTCGTAACTGAATCTCTTATCAAAACAAACGAATAAGGGTTGCGATTTTATAACTGCGATATGTTGCGATTATTAGGACTCTCGATCGGACCGAATGTTGTTAACGGTATTAGACGTCGTCCACCAGTGCATCGTTATTTCGCATTTACTTGACACGCATATTTCTCTATTAAAAAAAAAAGTAACGACCCTACCAAAGCTACGTTACGATAAACGTTACAATTTTTTCTAAGTAAATCCTACCGGTATATAGACGCAATATCACAGTTGCCCTCCTCCCATTCCTCTTCATGTGGATGCCGCTTTATAATGCTTTTGCATGAATAGTCTCGACTTTGCATGTTTTTACGCTCTGCATTCATCGCATACCATTCTGTTGCATCCGGCATCCTGAATTCAACCTATCCGGTATTCAAATCGATACGAAATTGAAAGAGATCAATACCCCATCCGACTAGAATTTCTATCTGTCCCGTTTAATCCAATTTTACAAAGTCTCCTGTTCGAAATTGCTACGAAAAATTTTCACCGTCTTCTCTTATATACTTCATGACGTTTAAATGACTTCAAGATGATCGGTTGCAACCGAATATATATTCCATGCACGAGATACAGATGATTCAATACTCAATCTGCTTCCAAAGACTAAGAAAACCGTTAAGCCTGCATGCTTGAGCCTTCTCTTTAATGTACGCCGAGCGGGTAACTTTCTGCTTTTTTTTTTTTTTCTTTTAAATTTCACATTGCAATCGACTGACAGCTATTTGTATTCCTTAGTGTGGCGGATCCGTCGCAACGTGAGAATCTTGGAATCATCGTGCAGTACAAGGTTAAAGTAAAACTTTGCCTGGGAGCCCTTGGCGGGTAAGTAGATGATGAGTTGATGGTAATCCTTATCAGAGCCAAGTGCTTGATTAAATAAAAAAAAAAAAAATAGAATTCAGTCCTAGTTCTAACGAGGCAACGCAGTACGATAAATCTCATGCTTTAATTTCTTGGCAGGGAGCTGGTTGCGGAATTGCCGTTTATACTGATGCATCCAAAACCGGAAGAGGAACCGCCGATGCCATCGACGGCACGACCAAGTCCAACGCATCAGGCCAATGATGGTGAAATACCACTGGACACAAATCTCATCCAATGGGATACGTAAGCTGGACCACATTTGATATATCACTACACACAGTACTAATTACAATTAGTCTCTCTCTCGGTCGCTTTTTCTCATCAGAAATCTATTGATAGAGTTACTCCAATTTCTGGCTAATTAATTCTCTGTCCATCGTCATACTGATCCCACCTTGTCCGAGACGTGCATTCGAGAGTCGAACCAGATAGAGATCATTTTTTTTTACGCGCAAGCAAACACAGACTTATCGATCCTCCAGGAGGAGAGAAGTTAAGGCTCGCACCAAGAACCCCTTGGGGTTGCCTGCTGGCGTATCCTGATTGTATTTACGGTTTTACATTTCACAGGGAGGCAGACACCGGCGACGACGACATAATCTTCGAAGATTTCGCACGGCTCAGGCTCAAGGGAGAGACAGATGCCTGACCGTGTTCCTACAAAGACAACGAGGTGTACAAAAAAAACGTCCAAAGCTCCAAGATGCTACATTAGCGATTAACACGCTCTCTTTCACTCGCTCATTCATTTTCTCTCTCTTTCTCTGTGTCCTTTCCTTTCATTTTACCGTCAGTCCCTGATCCATTTCAGTTCTTCGCCTTCTCCTATGTCACTTTCATCCGTACGCGAGCCGACGACGATATCGCTGTAACGTCCATCAAGCATACTTCAATCAATGCCTGCTTCTGAGGAACGTCTCAACGCTGGACCTTGCATCGCCATAAACTGGAGCATCGTTAAGAATTCTACAAGAAGTTGCACCAACTGGAAAAAAAAACGTCTGATGAACAGAGAAGCAAAAGTTCTTGTTGGCCTCGTACAAAAATCTAGGTTACTCAGAATTATTATAATTTTCCGAATTAACAAGGGCAAATGCCTCTGATCAGACCTTGAAAACTTCTTCGTTGCTTCGCGTGGCACATGCATCGTTTGACGAGATATCATGGGAATCGCGTCTTCTGGAAATAGAGAGTCGCACGATAACGTAAAGCCTGTATAAGCTTTATAGAGCATTCAAGTTGCCAGGCTGTTTGTCGTCTGCTTATCCCGAACCTATCTGCAGTCTTGTTATTCACTGATCAACCGATTGAAAACGTATGGATGATATCGTGGCCTCGAGCAAATAAGACCATTAATGACGATAAGCGGATTGAAATTCATCTCTACGATTGATGAATATCAGATTGAGTTAAACTGCTCTGGAGGGTGGGCATGGATCGATTGGAAGTGAAATATCTTGATAAATAAGTATATCAAGTGTTATATATTTATACGAATGGTATCGACGATGGAAGGAAAACTGATGATATCTTATCTATAATATGCGAATGAGCTACGAAAGTATTTACCGCTGCTACCTGAAATCCGTTTCTATATTATTGTGAACGTCCTGTTGGATTTCTTCAAAGATTTCGTGTCCGTCGTGATGTTATCATTTGTCAGTCTTTTTACCGCTTGGTTACAGTCATTGATATTATAAGTAATGAATCTCATCGTATTTGGTATGACTTTTCAACGAATTTAATTTTCGAAGCTTATCGATACTGCGAAACCGATGAGAACAAATGACTCTTACACAATGCTGCGTGGTAACTTGGTATATAAGAGGGTACATATTTTTAAGTGATTCGTAAAATCTACCTTGTTATACCGCCATCCCATGAATACCAAAGTCATTAGAGTTTCGTAGTACCGAAACATTGTATCCGTATTGAAGCAAAGCTATTGAACTTGACGTTAAATTTTGACGATGGACCCAAGAGGATTTTTTGTTGCGATTAATTTTAATTACTAATGGCGTCATTGATCTATTAATCCTATGAGACACAGATTACGTTTTCAAATTTTTTGCCAACTGGCGAGACTCGCTTTAGCATAAGACTTCGTTTCCGACTTCATGACTCGATTCATCGTTTCATGCGTTTCCTTTATTTCGTTAATTTTCTATTTTCGTTTTTAATTGTTATTCTTCTCTAATCAAAAGCATCGTCCTCGACCGTAATGTATATTTATTTATTCCGTTTAATGACTCGGCGATTCGAAATTTGATAAACGTTGCATTTCAACAGTATCATACGCGATGATATGTGTATGCACTTAATTAAGCGTACGCGCAGATTGAGCGAGGATTCTTGAGAGAAGGAAGAAAAAGGAAAATGATAAAGAATCAGGAAGAAATAAAGTACGCCGTGTATTTTTATATTTTTTTAAAATTTTTAATAACGCCGCTACAGATATTTGTCATTTACTTTGTCCGTACGATAAGAGAATTTTCTTTTTATCCTCAAGCTTTGCAAATTGTATTCAATTATGAATTTTACGTATATGTACTCGTATTCATCGTCGCTATATCTTCACGTTATATTTCATGACTCGTAAGGCATATCAGTAATCTGATAATTACGCGTCTGTGTAATACGATGTTGATCATTCATTGTGTCCAAAAAAACCAAAAATAACTGAATATCCAAAAAGCATAGTTCAAAATCACAGCGTACATTATTATTACGAGTAATCGTAATTTTTTTTTATCACATTGAACCTTGTCCGACGAATGGTTGGATACATTAATTTTACATAGAGAGACAAGTCTACTATGTACTTTCAGCAGGACAGTAATTCTTATCAATAAAACAAAAATGTGAAGCCAATACTGTAAGATATAATAATACTCGCCGATAACGCGTCATCTCTGTAGTAGTCATTTACTGTTCACGGCGTTTACTATTCGTGAATGACAATTGATTGTAAATCCTCTGGTCAATAATTAATAACAATACAATATGATAACGACTAAATGGCGTATATGTAAGACGGATAAACGACTTTGTCGGAACCCTTTAATTAAAAGGAGGATTCTCATGTAATATACTCGGTGTTCTAGAAAAGTGCAACCATTCCAATCGTATAAGTCTCACTAAAATGCCATTGGATAAATACGATATACAATTACAATATCGTGAGATATTTTCAATTAATTTTTCATGTAAACGAGACTCTTTCTTAAGCTTCGGCTTGAGGAATTTATCGTATGCGCGGTAATGCGATATCATACATCTTATACCACGTTACACGATGTAACACAGAATACACAGTATTTTATATGAGCCCCGATACCAAGTGGAATCACAGTAATTAATGAAATTTAAAAGAAAGACCATAGCCTAAATATCGCAATGCCAAAGTAAAGTATTTCGCTTTAAATTGAGGTGCAACCGGACAGATTTTGAAAACATTAGCCTACTTGCCGTTCCATTTCTCCTCTCTCTTTCTTTCTCATTTTTCACTTTAATTTACACTTCATTGCTCGTCTGTCTTTTTCTCACCTTACGTCTTTAATCGCAACGACGAACGGTATTCGCAAAGTATAGAGAGTGGAAAGAAAAAAAAAAAAAAGAAATTACGAAACAAAAACATTACTTGTACATGTCGAATTAATATTTAAAGCATCCTGCGTATAAATATAATTGAGTGTATGTGTGCGTGTGAGTATGTGTCTGTTAAGCGAGCATGTGCGTGTGCGCGCGTTTATATATCCTACACAAGAACTAGCTGTGAAAATATGGGCAAAAGAGATTTTTCTATTTCTTCTCTGATATCGTGAGCACACAACGTTATTTTATTACTGATAACAGAATTTCATATACACACTGTATATATAACGAAAGGGGTCGATCACTTTGTGCATTGTTTACTTTGCCAGTCGCATTTAGACGACGAGTGGAAATAAATTCAACCCTTTGATAATTATGGCACGTGGATTAATTAAACTGATAAGCTCAGTCGCTTTGTGTACGCGAAAGTGATTATGCGACAATGGTGACCCATAAGTATTAAACGCCCTGTACATAAGCGCGCGTGCGCTCGTATAATATTGAATGTGAGTATGTGTAATTATAATACACAAATAGTGGTATCGTGTCGCGAATAAATATCCCCATTAATGGAAATGTCAATAATAAAAGAATTTGCGAAGTACCTAGTTCGATGAGGATTCAAAATATGTATCAATAAAATGCAGGGAAATGCAAAGGAGGAGGAACGCGTTAAAGTCACGCGAAAGTATCTATAACTACCGTTACGTGTAAATTGCATTTAAATATTTAATTTATTAATCTCGAGTGTTAATTAAGTGAATATAAAAGTCTTACTGTTCATAATCATTTGTTAACGTCGAGTCTTTATTTGTACGAGATTAAGTAAGTGTCAATAAGAAAAGAAAGAAAAAAAAAACGAGAAAATGGAGCATATTTACGTGTATAAAATGAATAGATAGTTAACGATGAAATATATAATATATTATATTGTACATGTAAAAATTGTGTATTCTCATATTATAATGGTAATAATTTAATAAAACCCTGTATATTGGAAAGATCGTTATTCATCTTTTCATGCCACTAATTGACTTTCGTCATTTGGAATTGATTTTCAAATAATCAAAATTATCTTTATCTTTTCCGTTTACCAGGTACTGTGTTACTTCTATTGTAATTTTCATTCCATGATACGATGTCCTTATTTTCTATGTAAAACTTTCCAAGTTTCACATATTCAGTGCAATAATATGCAATTAGTTGCAATGGCCGGTTATTCGCATTCAAACGTATCGCGCACGTTTATATGTATAACTTATGTTATATCTCAGTAATGGCGCTGCATTCATATAACCTTTATACAGAGAGGAGCAGGGAGATGCACAACGCTATGATTTTAGGCGAAACCAAAATCATGGCGCTAAATCGTAGCGGCGAGTTTGGAAGTAGGGTTTTGTTATCATCGCCTCCGTCGACAATACGAATTCCGTCGCAGCTGAGCGAAACGTGAACACGAACCTGTAGCTTGGCGGGCAGAGGTTCTCCGCTACCTCTCCGCTGGTTCCCAAAGCAAC
>JASANN010000266.1:746919-808153 GCA_031762395.1 Calameuta pygmaea | reverse complement strand
AGAGAAGTTCTGTAGTTCCTGGTCTCGTTCTAAGGGTTGCTTTGGGAACCAGCGGAGAGGTAGCGGAGAACCTCTGCGCGCCAAGCTGCAGGTTCGTGTTCACGTTTCGCTCGGCTACGACGGAATTCGCATTGTCGACGGAAGAGATGATCACAAAATCCTACTCCTAAACTCGCCGCTGCGATTTAGCTCCATGTTTTTGGTATCGTTTAAAATCGTAGCGTTGTCTATCTCCCTACTCATCTCTGCTTTATATAAGACCGTTCGCATTAAAATCGTCTGCTAGTAGCGTGACAGCACGTGGAATTGTCGTCTATACAGTATCAAGATGTTACCCTTTGCGTTCATACCGTAATACTAAATTCATATTGAGATAAGTGGAAGAATTAAAATTAATATAAATATTCCCGGTGGGCTCTGTATTATTAAAGTGAAATTACTTGTTCCCGGTTGACATGAATGTGAATTTTTCAACCGACATGAACTGGATGAAGATCTCATTGATTTTGTGCCTTTTCGGTTTCCTTAAGGAATTTCGGCCTTCAGAACCTTTTGTGACAGACTATTTAACGGGACCATGGAAGAATTTCACTGCGGCACAAGTTGGTTTAAATTTATGCATTATGATGGCATTGCATCAATCTTGTAATCATTTCATTTGAAGTTTGTTATCTAGACCAGAAGGTATTTTCCGTTTCAGTGTTTCAGTGCATATTTTATAAACGATGCAATTGTGTATCTTGCGCAGCCTATTAATTGTGGAAAATTAAAAATTGGTCCTAAAACCAATAGCATAATTGCATTGTTGCTACACTCCAGTACTTTTTTTAGTACACTATACGCTCTATGTTTTTATTCTTTCAATGCATTAAACCTATGTTATGGCGGGAGATGGTGTAAATTTTAAATGATTTTTGCTTGATTTTTAATTGATTCTTATTTTTACAGGTGAATCAAGAGATATATCCAGTGGGAACCTATTCTTATCTCGCGACTTTAGTTATCATCTTCTTAATTACTGATTTTGCACGTTATAAACCAGTTATTATTTTATGTGGTCTGTCTGGTTCTGTTACTTATCTAATGATAATATTAGTTCAAACCATTTTTGAGATGCAACTTTTGGAGTTTTTTTATGGAATATTTTTATCAACTGAAGTAGCTTATTATACTTATATATATGCAAAAGTCGATAAGGAACATTATCAAGAAGTTACTGGACATACAAGATCAGCATTCCTGCTTGGTCGGTTTTTGGCTGGTACTACTGGGCAATTAACTACGTCTTTTAATATTTTAGATTATCACCAGCTGAATTTTATTACTTTAGGAGGTAGCTATAACTGTTATCAAATTGACGTCAAATGTTATTTCTTTGTTTCTTTGTGTACATAAATTAATATATCTATTATAGCACTTACTTTCGCAACATTATGGGCACTTTTCTTGCCATCTGTTGACCAATCAATATACTTTCATCAAGCTAAATTAAACCATATGCGAGCACCATCCAGTCCAATGTTTAGTGATGCCCAATCGATACAGAACAATACTCAGTCATGTATTTCTTCACAAAACATACCAATTGATATATCATATCGTAGTCCGTCTTTAGGATTGAAAATAAAACGTGCATATATCCTATTATGGAAACACATGATAGAGGCATATACAAATCTGACTGTGATTAAATGGTCTCTCTGGTGGGCTTTTGCAACCTGTGGATACTTACAAGTCACCAGTTATACACAATTGATATGGCAAGATACAGTTGCTGATGGAGACAATATTTATAATGGTGCTGTGGAAGCACTGTATACTATTATAGGTGACAATTATTTCTGTATTATTCTGATAATTTGGTAATTCCTAAGATAAGTATCTCCATTCTCCTGTAATTATGCATACAAGTATATACTGGATAATCACAGTTAATGTATACTCAACAAGTGATACCATATGCTCTAAAATACTCTTTGTTTTCTGTTAGAAATGTAATTATGACTTTAATAGTCATGTAAATATAATTTTAACTTTGTTCATTTGTAATTGATTTATGATTAATATGGTATCGTTACAGGTGCTGCTACAGTATTTGGTGTTGGAAAATTACATCTAAATTGGCCACTTGTTGGAGAAGCAATGTTATCAATATTTTCATTTATAGAAGGCATACTATTATTAGTAATTGGTTGTACTTACAATATCTGGCTTTCATACACTGTATACATTTTATTTGGTGTTATTTATCACACTATTGTCACTGTTGCCAGGTAATTACATAAACCACTGGTTATATACAGTAGCAGTACTTTAACAAATTCGATTATATATACGTTCGGGTTATTCTGATAAATCATTCTAGAAAATTGTATCGACTCTATGACTTTTCCCTATTTCAGTTTCCAAGTTGTCAAGCATTTGTTGGAAGATAGCTATGGTCTAATATTTGGCATAAATACTTTGATCGCATTGTTACTTCAAAGTCTACTTACATACGTAGTTATTAGTGGAAGTATATTCGATTTGAGTATTAGATCTCAGGTAAGTTATAATAAAAATTAATCTTATGAACAATTAATTTGACAAGTGTTCTTCTGCATTTCAGTACTTCGTATATAGCGGATATTTTATTATACTGGGCATTATATTCATGATAATCTCCATTTACACCATTGTTAAAAAATGTCAGAGTGGTCAAGATTTACAGTTCTGGGTAAGAAATGAAAATCTTTTATCCAATGCTAAAAGCAAAATCAACACGAAGACAGCACAAAGCGCAGTAGTATGCTGAGTGGTCTTCCTATTCGAATTCTCTAGTTATACAATTACCTTATTAACTTAGTTTCCAGATCTATGTATATTACAGACGTATATACGAATACGTATAGTCCTTTATATGAATTTAGCTTTAACTTATTATTTTGATTATAATTAATATACCAAACTATAAAGATTGAAGTACGTACTTAACAAGAGATTAGAAAAATATTTCACTGACGATTACTACAATTAGATCATACTCTGAATCCAAGTGATTTAATTCTATAATGTCACAGTCATCTAACACATGGTAATTCATAGCTTTTTTCAATATACAATAGAACTATACTAAATATAGGAATCTCAATGTTGAAATTATAAGTTCATCGATAACTCATACTTATTAACTTCATTCGATGCAGGTACTTATTAGGAAAATGTTATATTATACCCAGAAGCGTTTAGATTTCTTGTACATACACAGTACTGTGCACAATATAAGAATAAGAAATAATCATTAACAGGGTATATTGTGAATATTAAGAATTACTCTTGCAGTACTATAGACAAATAATTTTTTCCATCTTCGAATTGTACAGTATTAAAATATTAGTATAAGAATTTGCTACAAATTGATGCATCCACACGTATTATGTATGTAACAATTTATTTTTTATACCAAAATATTTGTTCCTAATAAATTGTTGTTATTATTCTCCGTTTTATTATTTAATAAATATTCACACTGACTGAAATGGGTGAATCGATTCTCTAATATCAATCACATTTTAATCTCCTTCATTCTAATTGCAAACCCATGCTACAACAAAGCACTTCCTAGTATAGCTATTATTCAGAATAATTATAAATTACATAACAAAGAAATATCATCACACGACACTACGATAAGAACAGGATACGTCTTTCAACAAGGAAACAACGGAACACGGAAATATCGAAAAACGATTCAACAGCACGTATGCAATTACAAGAATAATTCATACGGCGGTTTTACGCCGAATAACATCAATTGTTCTCAATTGAGTCTTAATCCCCAACAATGACCACTTGACATTCTATTATTCCTGAACAATTTATTTATTCAATCTTTTCTCACCATCTTTCCCTCCTTCTCCCTCCCACACTCTTCAGTCCTCTAATACGTCAACGTTTGCTAAATTTCCACGCGAAATCTCACTAGAATATTTCCCACTTTCACTTGACGTCGAGCACGTACGCCTCACGCAAACAAGTTCATACGCTAATTCACTGTTGCACTCCTCGCATAGAGACTGATAAAAGCTTCTCTTGAAAATCCCAAGATACATAAATCCATTCCATTCGGGAATTCCTACTTTCAGCCCTTATTGCCCGCATAACCATACATAACCATGATACGGGAGATGGCAACTCCAAGAATATTTTAAAAAAACCTAAACAAGCTCTGATGGCTATAAACGGAGATAATTTATTATTATTGACACGGATCGTTTAGATGAAAATATTAATAATAATAAAAAGCAAGAATTACATGCACGTATATACATATATTCACTTCCAGAAAAATTCTAATCTACCCTAACGACGTGCGCGGACCTTCTACTGCTTCTTCAATTAGCAATATTAATGTTATTGAACTACAAGACCTCTGAGGAATAAGTAAAATAAAATTGATAGCAAATCATAAATATATCCCAACCGTAATACAATTTTATACGACACTTTTACACCAGTACGACCGTAGTTGGTACTGATTTTGGCATTAAACTTTTGAACGTTAGACTTTCTCCACAGCACCATTTCCTATGGATATTTGCTATTTAGTTTATTGCGATTAAATGCGGGCTCAAGGCAGAGGCCAACGACTGTCTAATCGCAGAATAAATCAAGTCCACGTACTTAGTTGAACTTCATTATAAAGTTTCTATATGCGCAACAAATATAAATAATATGATATTTAGTTTGATAATCGTATTGACTTGAAAATGTCTCGTGACGAGGACGAGGATGTTTGTAATATATTTATAACTTCCATGTTAGTATTGTTATGCATATTCATCGGGATGATCGAAAGGACAAGAAAAAAGATAATAATAAAAACTAACGAAATAAGAAGCTTGTCATGCCACAAACACTTCAACGTGTGGACACACCCTAAAAACCTTGCAAATTTTACCAGAAACTATATACTCGTCGTGTTTCCATGAAAAAAATGTCTCAAGCTACATCACTACACGATTCACCCATTAATACAATGTATCTTCGACATGTTATCGTAAATACATCAAAAATATTCATCGCCAAGAATCGTTCTTGATTAAATAAAATTTCTATCGATCATTAAACAAAAATCCTCTAGGACATTTGCATTGCGTCATAATCAGTCTGATTATTTAGCCCTTAATTTTTTCATTTCCCGTCAAATATTTATGTACCCAAAATATGTATTAGGTATTCCTGCACCGTATGCAATTTACAGTAAGCAAAGGTGACCAATGACCTGACCCGTAATACATAAGTACACGTTGTACATCGAACGAGGAAAAAGATGCCTGATGAGCAAAAAATAGAAATAAAAACAGTAAAAATGAACAGTCGAATATATATTTTTTAAAGATAAAAAAAGTGACAAGGCGATGTACTTTTATGTGACTTGGTCAGATGCAACCTCCAGAGAGAAGAAAGATAGGCGTATTAAGATAATGAACAATACAGCTTGGGATTTTCCCTGGACAGCAATACATACTATATGTCTATCTATATATATATATACATACCGATAGTACTGAGCTGAACACATGCGAGTAACGGCGACGAGAAGGGCACAGAGAGGCTCTATAGTCTCTACAGTCCATACAAAGACTATCCAGCATATAAAGCAGCCTGCAACGTCGCATTCCCGTACAGTTGCCAATACAAAGCAGAAAGTGGCCGTGATCGTGCTCGTCTTGACGTACGGGAGACTAAATAACCGAAAATATAACAGCTCGAGGTATAGAGAGAGAGAGAGAGAATTATTATTGAAAGTGCATAAAAATAAAGTCGAGGAAAAAAAAAGAGAGGCAAAGAGAAGGAGAGCCGTAACACCTCAAAGAATTTGAGGAGAGAAAATAATAACGATAACGAAAATAATTAATGACCATTTACGAAATGACTCATACGGTAAGTCCATTGTTCTGTTGGGAATGATAGATCGACTAGATGCAATTTAATTCGCTTATTTCTTATACCACTTAGATTGATAACAAATGCACTGTTCCACGATGCAGTTTGTAATGCCAGTGTAACTTGCCGTCGTTTTAATGTTTCCGACCGGTTATGAGATTGTTATTTATTATTGTTATATCAAGCTGATCCTTATTTGGTATGAAACGTTCGTTATGAGTTGCAGTTGCATTGGAATTGCATTTTAAATGGAGATCGATAAGGAATGCACAGCGTGCATACCTTGAACTCGGGCTTGTTAACGGTTTAGGAATGTACGTTATTTATGTCGTGTTTATATCGGTGCTACTGTTATAGGATATGGGGATATGTTCATTGCTACTCTGCACTGTAATTTTATTCTCGAGCGTTTGTCGGAGATCTAGAAGATTGTTGGTTATTGCATATACCGAGTTCTGTTTTATTTTTCTTAGAGGGCGCCCAGTGCAGTTCTATATTATTTATTGCGCCGCCATTTAATTTGCAACTTGGTATATGATTGTACGTTGTCTCGATCGATTCTTATACGATATCGCTTTGCTATATTTCATTTGATTTTTTTATAGGTGACGCAATTTTATTGTCTCGAATAATTTATACGGACGATAATTTATATTAGATTATTTCTATATGCAAAGAAATATATTACGTGTATTATTGTCGTTGGATTTAAGAGTTTGAATTTTGGGTATAGTACGGTGATTCAATGACACTTCATTTTTCCTGTTGACTGAACAATTAGGTTTATTAACATTTCATTATTTATTCGTGGGTATAGATTCAATCGATAATTTTTATATGTGTTTGGGTATGTATATAGGAAATCCTGGGTATTCATATAGGAAATTTACGTATTGATTCACACGCTCCGATAATTACACGTGTCAATAACTCGGTGTCGGAACAATAAAATTTATGCGCGGTTCGTTTGTTCGAATCGGTTTAACAGTTTTTTTCTATTGTTCGAGTTTAATGTACATTATCTCGCAGGTCGTTATTATTTTGAACTTGTACAACGGTATCAATTTTAAGAGAATAGTTTTGGTGTTTGCGTATGTAAAATTTGCTTTTGTTACGCTCAGAATGAGTTCAATGGCTAATTAAATTCCGAAAATGAATAAAAAAAAAAGCGAAGTAGTACTCAACATAAAGTTACTGTTGGCATTTTAATCTGGAAATTGTCGTGTTCCACTTTGAGTGTCTAACCGCGTTATCAAAGTGTCGGTCGAGGCGATGGAAATAAAATAAAAATAGAATGAAACTGGTCGTAAAGTTTACCAGGGAAAAACCCATGTGCTAGAACAACAGAGTGCATTAATTCACAGGTATATCTTGGGATTTTGGGAAAAACACAATCCGTACGTGAGAATTTGACAAATTCTACGTAAAATAAATTTTGAAGAAATAATAAAAATTTATGTTTATCAGATGAATCGCGGGGAAGTCCCCATATTTTTATCCGAAGCGGTATCGAACCGACAATAAAATATCGAATTTCGAGAATAACCTCCAAGCACGTATGTCCTTTTTAAATCGTGTAATTTCCCAGCATGTATAACATACTGTAAAGACAAAATGGCGATTACTTATATTCTGGCATTGAACGACTCTCGATTCAGGTTTACTTAAGGACACGAGGGCTCCTTTCGGATTTACTTAGACCGTTAGTGATCTTGACCCAGCTTGCGCCGGATCTCACATGTTAAAAACTCAGGAGTCTTGTGATCTGATCTGAATTTAGGAGTGCCAACGTAAGATAACTGTATGAAATCATCACCACAATTTATCAAATCACTGTTCCCCTATAAAAAAAAAACCTTACATAATTTTTTTTTAATTTCCTCAAAAAAAATCAAAATTCAAATTTTGTGTCCTAAAACACCATGTGTATCCGACTTTTTCGAATTATCTATCAAATTCAAAATCTTTTCTGAATTCTTTCCGAGAATCTCTGATACGATATTATCATTATCAATTCCTATGATGAAATTACTACTAAAGCCAATATCACAGGTATTCACTATGCTTTCCGTTTTATACCTTTACGACGAAATAACATTTGTCATAGATCTTCCTTACTTGTAGCACATAACCTATTCACGTTGCGTATGAGACAGAATGGAAGAGAGTACCAAGAAGCGGTATAGTAAGTGGGTATAAGGAACTGTTAAAAAACAGTGGGGAGATATACAGTGCGTTTCACATTCTATCGTATATATAGTAAAGTATTACGAAGCGCAGTGTTCGTAAAGTAGTGGGGAACGTAGAGAGGACTGTGGCGGTCTTCGTGATTCCAACGTGCATTCAGTTTTGTTTTAGCGACGAACCTCAGCAGCACGTGTGAATTAGATCTGAGGAAAGATTTTACGTCATCGGGACAGGAAATTTCAATCGATACGAATTCGTTTTTTTTTTTTATCAATATTATTTATAATCGTCATACCTGACAGTGCCTTGATCGCGTTAAGATGTTTAACACTTTGGTAAGTGCCACGCCTTTGCATTTGTACACACTTATATAGGCATACAGGTTAACGCATCAATAAAGGTCAGGCTTTCTTTTTGCACGGGTACCAATTATTGCGAAATGCAAAAAAATTATGTGAATCTTTTATACTTAAATGCTGTGTTCTGTTAGGTCAATTATATCTGTTAACGACAAAGAACAATAACGCTGTTGTATTATTTGATCTTTTCTATCTGCTTCTATACCTGGTGTTTATTTGTTCTATACGATAATGGTGAACCGGAGAAAAGATATTTTCTTGCTCGATGAAATTTCTCTTGAGTCATAGCAAGAACAGTTATCGATGATAGTCCTCAGGGGTACGATAGTTATACCCAGGAGTGTATATATGTATATATATCGAGTACTGTATAATCGAAAGTGTACAAGCAGTGTAAAAGACTGATTACCAGATTTTTAACTCGTAAGAAGATCAAAGCTTAATTCGTTTAAACAATCGAGCAAGAGGTTAAAAAACTGATATGTATTTACAAAACAATTTTTACGAAGATAACGTACTGTGAGAAACTTGACGTCACGAAAGAGAAACTTTTGATAAGTTATCTGAAAAAAAATATGTAAATATGTTAGATACGTGTCCAGGTCAAAATTGTCTATTAGCTTGAATAATAAAAAAAAAGTGGGAAAAAGTGTAAAGCATAAAAAAAATGTTAGACTATTTTCTAAAGCCTGTATACGCACAATGGCAAAAGCAATCAATTGTTTCGATTTACTTCGAATAAGTTCCGGTCGGTATACCCACGCTGAAAGTCGCATAAAAATCCCATTAGAAAGATCCACTTCCGGTATCGTGCCTCATTATCAATTTTCCACGGAGCATGAAGGTCTCCATGTTTAACACACCTGCCCTCGGCACTGTCGTCATTGCAGGATGCGATTCTAACATAAAGGAATTCATAATGCTGGATCTTATCTCTAACGCCACACAGACCACACAGTCTCCATCTTTATTGTCGATCTTCATAGAGAGAGAAAATACGTGATAGGCGAACAAGGTGATAAAATTAATAATAATAGATGAATTATTACGAAAAGTTGAGGAATTATAATTTTTAATATCGTCTAGTTTTGAATTTATTTATTGTTGATACTTATTGATTTTTTACGTGACATCGATGGAATTTATTATTCATAGGTAATTTCCATAGCGAATAACGAAGATGATTGAAATTCTATATTCAAAGTCCATGACAAATTAACGTGGCAAGCCTCTGGCTCCGCCTTCGTTCGAATCGAATTCGAGTCAACGAATCAAAGGTACCCGTCATACGTTAATTTAAGACAGAAAAGCCGGACCCAGTGACGTCATTGGAGACTCACTACTTTCACTTTTCTAAAGTCTATCAATATGGTGGATCCACACTGCGAGTATCGGGACGGCTCTTTTCAATGTGAGGGAATGACAAATCGTTTTGGATACGATTGATAAATTCGACGGATGTGAGTAATATGTCGAAGGCCTTGATTTCGGAGCTCGCAACTGCAAATCGAAAAGATAAAGAGCAAGATTAAAAAAAATAACAAGGATGCTACGTTTGAAACAGTTACCGGTTGGTGCCATAAAATCTTAATGCAATCCGGTCGTGAATTTAGTACGTGGCCTTGCAGAGGCCAATCGTAGAAACACGTTTGCAGATAGGAATACATTATTTTTTAAGGACGCAATCGCCCAATACGACTTTGAATGCAAGTTGCGAAACTTCGTTGAAAGTCCGACAAAAGGATCTACAGCTATGACACTTTTCTTTTTTCCGTCGTGCCGGCGTGTCTGGTCCAAATGGAGACTTTCTTAAACGGAGAGAAAGTCATTTCCCGTTTCAAGCATTGAAATCCGTAAGGCCCAGAATATTTTTTTTTACCTAAAATTGGGTCAGGACGCCTTGGACGGTCTTGAATTTTTTTTACCCATTCGTTTGACCATACATGCATTTTTTTTTTTCTTTGAAACAAATATTCCGGGCAATGCGTCACTATCCACTTCCTTGCAATTCTGACTCAGGCAATTGCCAATTAAAATGCCATCCGCCAAATCAGCCTGTCTCGAAAAACGATTGAGGATACAGTGAAAATGCTTATGGTTCGTAATTTCGCAACTACTTGGAAAGTACGCAGCATGCGTGGGAATTGTCAAGATGCGTACTGCGTATTTGCGTAACGAGCGAAGGAGCAGCTCGCTTTCTTTTTTTTTTCTTACAAACTCATAGGACGAAGTGAAATAACATTTATTTAACGTTGTCAAAAATTCACACGAATTCACATTTGTCTATATGATTTTTCAGGGGATGCTGAGGATAGGCCTGTTGCTGCTAGGCAGCATTGCGGCAATGTCTTCGGCTCAGTGCTTAACCGGCAATGATCATCCACAAACGATGAATCAGAATGCTCACAACGACATAACGACTGCTCGATTTAAATTCGCTATAGATACGTTATCAAAGACCGCCCAAATTGAGAGCCAAGATAATATCTTCTACAGTCCACACAGTTTGCACCAGGCGCTGTCGCTGGCTTACTTTGGGTCACGTGGGACGACTGAGGCCTCACTGAAAGCAGCATTGCACATACCTGACACTGTCTCGAAAGTTGATCTTCAGAGATACTACATCTATGAAAATTCCATGAAGACCCTTAGAGAGGTATTTAAATGACAGCTAAAGATACAAAGCAACACTCGAGGGATAAGTGTCGATAAACAATATTGCACAATTCTAGTGTTGCTATCAGCAATTCATTATTTAGTCGTCGTACGGTCATGTACGTATCGTATAATCAGATCGGTTGACCCTGTTCGACTAATTAAAGGACATGACTATGATTAAATAATATCAGAGAATTCAAGGTCAAACTAATATAGTACTATACATATAGGGCAATAACTATATGGATACTGGAGCGAAAGTTGAATTATGTCGATTTCGCTTGGACGCTTTCTCGCAGCCATGTTTGATTTTATCTGATTATCGAGGAAACTTCAAGATGGAGGTCGATCTCTAAATTATGTTCGTTCTATTTATAGGCAAACTCGTCGAGCAGCTACGAGTACAATATTGCCAATCGTATCTGGATAACAAATGCGCGAAAGGTCCGGACTTGCATGCTAGACCTCTTCAGCAACGAACTGGAACAAGCTGATTTCCGTACGAACCCGGAAGCGGTACGTAACCGCGTGAACGACTGGGTGAGCAACACAACAAAAGGACACATCCGTGACCTCATCCCGGCTGGTGGTATCACCGAAGACTCTGACCTTGTTCTGGCCAACGCCGTATATTTCAAAGGTCTTTGGCACAGCAGATTTGACCCGGCTAATTCAAAGAAGGATATATTTTATGCAAGTGGCTCCAGAAGCACGTTCGTGACATTTATGCGTCAAAAGGGAAGCTTCAATCATGGCAAGTATTAATGATTAATTAAATTAATTAAGAAAACAAAAATGTTGATTAATTTAATTTCTTTAATAATCATAAGAATACTCTTTGATCCACAGTTGTATCCGAGGTTCTTGGAGCTCATGTACTTCAGCTTCCGTACAAGGGCGATGATGTCTCCATGTACATCTTCTTGCCGCCGTTCGCAACCGCCAGGTCACTTTCCGGCGATCAGGCTACTAATTCTCAGGTCGCCGATCAGGCACGGGACGGAGTACGGCAACTGATCGAGAGGATAACTACCACTCAGAAAGGATCCGAAGAGTTTTGGGAATTGCTCGACGATGGTATGCCACCGAGAGAGGTCGAGGTCTCCTTACCCCGTTTCACCGTGGAACGAGAGCTTCCTATGGGACAGCTTCTTCAAGCGTTGGGGGCCGGTGAAATAATGATGCCTGGTGTCTCCAATCTTCGTGGCTTCCTTCAGGACGGCGAAGGGAATCTTCATCTGGGAGATGCCGTTCACAGAGCTCGTGTCGAGGTCACTGAAGAGGGCACCACTGCTGCAGCTGCGACAGCCATCTTCACATTCAGGTCTAGCAGACCTGCTGAACCTGCTGTCTTCAACGCTAATCATCCATTCCTCTACTTCATCTATGACAGACCCACCAAGACCATTCTCTTCTCTGGTGTCTATCGTGTACCATCGACAACTCCAAGTGATTCCGCAGTACCTGTTAATGCGCCGGCTTAACTCATGCGTATATCAGTTTCCTTCTTTCTTTCATTTTCTTCTCTTTTTTTTACTTTTCATCGAGATACACTGACCTCATTACGGTGCTTATGAACAAATGGAAACGTGCGGTGGACACAATGAAGGATCACGGGAAAATTTGTGGCGCCACTGTCGCATCGTCATATTGGGTACTAATCCGTACCGAGCAACAATAACGTTCGGACCGAAGTACGCAAATAGTTGTGATCTGACAATGGGATCTAATCAAAATTTGTATGTGTAGAAGGCTTGTTTTTTTTTTTTAATTTATGTTTACATGGGAACAAAGGCCGTTTCATTGGCCAATGACAATAATCCCTGTAAGACTTGAGCATTTAGGAAAAGCTACTTGTTTCGCGACGTATTTCGCGCGACTCCTCAGTATGTTATATATGTTACTTATGAAGTTATTAATTTATTGACTACTCCAGGGATGTTGGATTTCGAGGATAGATACTGATTATTCCTATTCGCAGAGACTGCGCTTAGGGGTTCTCGTACAACGATCGTTACTTGATACGTGCGTCTCGTTTGAAATCATTCTGAGACATTTGAATCCTCTGTCGATATTCGACAATCACCCATTAAGAATTTAACATTTATTATAAGGCATAAATACTATTATTTCTAGCAATTCGTTTTAAACGCTTCGTATCTGTGTTGCATTTTTAATTTAAATTTAGAATGCGTTTAAATGTCGCAAGGTTGCGCAACGATGTATCATGCAATGTCTTTATGCGTATTTGGGGTTTACGATACGAAGATATTTTTATTTTGTATTGACGTACGAAATAAAGACGTTAATTTTAGGAAATCCTCTTATTTTCTTCTATGGTCATCGTTAAGAATGTTCGGAAACACGTCGTTCTATATTCCAAGCTGCCTATTATCTTTCAAAAATATTTTGCCGTATCGAACGCGATTAACATTTTGAAAATCACCTGCGCAAGCAAATGTCAAGTTATTTCATATATGCGTTCGTAGCACGATTATCTAATCGATGGTAAAATTAGTATTGCAAAATTATCATTTTGATTGCAAAGACAAATTTATAAGTCATGTATTTCTCCGTCAGATGGCGATGCTGCTTGGCAGAGCCAAGAACAGCAAGGAGGACACGAAAGTTCAGATGATAAGCTTGGTACTGTTCTTGGGACGTATTTAATAGTATCGTTTTACGCCACTAGTGGCGCGCGTGTTCCTAAATCAACGATTGCTGATTGTCGAGAAGGAGAAAGCAATAAGAAAAAAGTAAATTAGCTGTGTGAAACTGTAACTTCTTAATTAATGAATGTAGATCGACGTTAAAATTATATTTAAATGATACTCCCAAGTAACCATTAATTGTGTATTTGAGAATCTATGCGCTGCCAGTAATGTATACCGACACAGTTAACTATGTCTGAAGATAGAGGAGCACTTCTGTGGCTGGCCACACAAGAGATTCATCTCCTGCTGAATATTACTTGGTGTACAAAGCATGAACCACATTTAACAACATTGAAATACCAGCAAGCAGAAGGAGCCACTATGTCTGTTACAGAACTAATTCATAAATTCTAATTGATCCCAAAAGTCTAAATATATCTTTCGAGCATTGTATAAAAAACAGCGTTCAGAATTTAAATAAAAAAATGTACGAAAACATGTATAAATATCATTAGGTCCAATGACTAAGTCTATTAATTCCAAGAACGAATGCACAGTAAAAAAAAAGTGCTTAACAATAATCATCAAACTTATTAATCACTTTAAAATGAGTTCTCTCAATGCTGCACAAAGTAAAAAATTATCTAACTCATTGTTTCCTATTTCGAGAACAATAGACGTACATCGCCCGCTATGGCCGAATGATCACACGTATCAAAGACCTGTTGAATTTTTTTTATCCCAAAATTTCATAAACAGATTCAAGTCTGCTGTGATTGTACTACAAAATGCACTCTGTCCCCTCGAAAGAAAAAAATGACTAATCGCATTGAAATTGCAGGAATCGTTCTTTCCAGTCGAGCATCAATCCAAGAGAGAATCCGCAGATTTAATACAAAAAGATCAGCCTCCCATTCACCACGTCTGACATCACTGAACGGCGAGCATCTTGCATTAGAGAATGCACACACACCGGCGACCGTTAGTCGGTAGCATCCATAAAGCGCGACCCTGTGATCCTCCGCGTGTAGCCATTGGCATTCGATTGCGTCACAAGACAAGAAACAGCCAGGCAGGCAGGCAAGCTTCAATCGTCTGAGGTCCTGTTCAGCGGCAAGAAGTCCTTGAGGCAGACCTCGCTCGGCCAGAAGGATAAGGCGGAATCGCATACGAATCCTTGCGATCACTATTACCCACCAAACGACTCCGTTACTTCCTTATGATCCCACCAGTGTCAATTTGACGTTTCGCGGCGATTCAGTAAAGTCCAATTCAAGTCGACCAGTCTCCCTTGCTTAATTCTGTCATGCTCGAGTCTAAAGGAACAGCGGTGAACCGCAGGATTCGCTTCTTCAGTCACTCCGCAAACGCGTGAGGGCGTCACTTCAAAAAACGTACCGTTAAAAGTTACTGGTGTTATTGTCCCTCTTGTCGTTTAAAATAATCACCGATCTTGAAAAAGAAAAAAAAAAACTTCAGCCTGACTGGAACGGACACTCAGTCATATATAATATTTAGGGTGTAATAGTATCCACATGCGTTGCATGGTCTTTGAGTAAGGATGCTCGATACGTATACAGAGAAATATAATATTAGTTAGAACGACTTCTCTGAAGTTAGTCACATTTCTTGTCCACAAAGGGGTTACACTAAACAAGTACTTGGCGTGGCAATGCTCGTACATAAAAACTGTACATAACTACTTCCTTGGTAAGACCTAGTTTTGTCTTATCCCGTGTATATGCCTATCTGCTCTGGATAATTGTACTTATCCGTCCAAAGGGAGCATTTACGTCCGAGCAAGGTCTTTTCATTTCCTTCACGCGCGAAAGAACGTGTAACGTAAGTGCACGTGTTAACGCCCTGGCAAATAGTTTGTGCTCGATGATGGGGTCGAGAGACTTAAGCGAGTCCCAGGGTGCGTCTGGTAAATTCCTGTCCGCGCCAGAAGGACATTTTTCAAGGAGCAAGAACGAGGAGTAGTAGAAGGAAAACAGAAAGACGGTGACGCCCTGCGTCGTATACGGTATTTTACAACGTGTGTGAACTATTCAAAGACACACCGATGCCACCGTTTATGGTATCGCGGTATACCCTAACATATTATATGCTCTACCCTTGCAAATATGTCTGGCTGGCTTTTGCTGCTTACAAGACAGTGGAAATTAATTACAGGCACCTCATCGCTAGGCGAGGCTTGCCGCTGACTAGAAACGTTTTGCGCAACAAGCCAGTTACCGACTAAACAGATACACGGACTTAACTCCGGATACTCATTGTATTCCATCTGTTAAGTTTTGTACCCGTTTAACTATCCACGACTGCATACTGGGTGTCGCTTTTTTTTTTTTTATAATTTCTTTCGTCCTGACGTATCCTGAATGCGGCATATACTCACCTATTTTTTTATTTTACAGTCGGCATGCGTACCTGCCTACTTGTCTGTCTATGCCTACATTCTATTACACTTGAGAGCGTACGCTTCTTCGGGCGGCGTTCCACATCTTTTGTCCCATGTAATTGCTTCACCAAGCAACCCTGTCTCGACCCAATGAGATTGTCCGTTCCGTCCACCGTTTCTAATTTGCGGACCTGCGGAGTCGAGCGGACGATCGAGTTTCTCCGGAGTCTTGAATCGTTGGTACAGATCAGGGCTGGAGAGTATCGCGTAATAGGAACGACGTGTCTCGTGTCACTGCAAAGAAATCTTAGCTGTGGTATTCGCGTGGAATCTACTGGCATTAGCTTAGGTTAGGTTGGGCTAGGTTTAATACCGAGGAAACGATTATTCGTCTTCTTAATGCAAGACCTATTAAATTACTTTTTTCAAAACTCACTCGAAACTCTTGTTCATCTATTTTCACGCATTCTTCCGGTAACCCGATGCCACTCCTGTTAAATTACTTGATTATATCAAAACGCGAAGGCACTTGTAAACATCGTACTCAGTAATGCCATTACATATTAATATGTTTCATCTTGACTCATTTACGGATGTCAATACGTACTTGCAAATTAACCTACTCTAGTCGCATTTCCGTGTGTACTCGTTCCTCCAGGTCAATCATTACATTGTTTGCTTGTCTTTATGAATTTTCCAGGAAAAACCCAACAGACGCGATGTTAAATGTAACGTGCACGTTAGTTGTAATTTCCAACTCATTTTCATATCGTCAATAAAACATCCGTAGCAAAATTTCCCATAGCGAATGGGCGATTTTCTGCAAGAGATAACCGAATGGTTTGCCATTCATTTTCATTGACGTGTAACACATTACCTTTGATAAAAATACATTGGCAATGGGAAAATTTGCTACGGGCGGCACTCTTATATTAACGTTATGCATATGAATAGGAAATAACAACTAGATGCACATTATAATAACATCGTATCTACTGGGAAGCTTTTACGATCAAAAGAATTTCACTGATACCGGTTTCAATTTTGAGGTTAGCCTATTGGGCTTTCACGAGTGACGGTTACGATTATATTCATCGGTTAACGTAGTGCGCATGCGCGCGCCGGCTCGCAGCTGACGCATAGTCGTGATAGGTTTTATCGCGTCGATGATTTCTGTCCTTTTTAACCTGCGATATTCTTATTTGCTGCCTTTAATCCAGTTACTTCGGTCTCCCAGGATAATATACTATTAGCGAGGATTCGTGGAAGTTATACACGGACAAAAAGATACGCTGTTATAGCGAGAGGAATGGCGACAAAGCCTTTGATGCGCATGGCTGCTCTTTGGCCCTCGGCGTAACTCGTTTTTTGGTTTACATACCTGCCGCGCAGTCGCGTCGCTCAACGCTACGATTCTGTTAATAATGGAAATTCAGCTGCCTCAATTTCCAGGATTACCAGCCTCATCATCTTCAGCTACCGTACACGCAAAATCTTCGAAGTATGTATCTCCAGTCCCTCTTATGTCACTAAATCCACATGTCTGTACTGTATTACATTCACGTCCACAAGCGTACCGACATCAATATCAATCAGATCGGTCGATGATCTTTCGAAATCATACACCGCTCATTAAAGATACTTATAGTATGAATTAAATTGGACCACTTAATATACGTTTCTCTCAATTCTATTATATACAACATTGATGCTTATGTACGAACACTGGAGAAGCAGACACGACTAATTGTAAGATAGTCCGACATATAAGGACGTAATGAGTGTTGATCGGAAAAATGAAATTAAAAGGAAGAAAAGACAAAGATACAGTGCCTAAGGATAGAACTGAGGTTATCTTTATTATCTCTATTATCTCTTTATTAGTGCCGTGGTTGATGTCTCGATCAATCAAAAAGAACTGTGTTCCTATATACGATACACGTCCGTTAAGCGTCTCGCGCATGAGATACATATGTCTCGTTTTACTTTCCTTCGTTATCATTATCATTATCATTGGAATCGTGCTCAATTGGAAGGGATACGTGCATAAGACTTCTTGTTGACTTTAATATCAACCGTGCCGCACGCTCGCCGATAACGATCGGCGATTTCTTAAATGCAAATCGTGTGAATTCTTCTACCACCTACGGTTCACCATTTTTATTTTTCATCGTCTCTCGCCAACTACCGATCCCATTGCTACTTATCAATTGCACGTGACTGGTGTCGCCAACGGCGCGTACTAGTTTCCGTAACATGATTACAATAAAACATTGAACGTAAATCATGTTAATCGTAGCTCGCGGAATGGTAGCCATCACAAATTAACATAATCGTCTCGGTATGTTATTGCAGCTGTTGATACTCTGCGCAAGTTCAAACGTCAAAGATTATACTGTATGACGATCGACAATGTCCAGCTTGAAAAAATCATTACGGATTTTCATGGTGATGCCATATTTGTGTTTAAGGAGTTTTCGTGCTGCGATTACAATGTTAATTGAAATTTTTTAGTCAATCTTTACGCAGTCATTAGCCGCTGTCAAGGATATCCTCGGTGTTGGAATAATATATTTATACTACAGCACAGCTGACCTTAATGTATATAATAATTTTAAATACCTAGTATAATTCTATGTAATGAAACGCATATTAATCATTGCGTATAAAATAATGATAAGTAATCTTTACCAACGTATTAGTGTCAAATTCCAAATTTATGTGTCAAAGAAAAATTTCTAATGTATCATACGTATAGATATGTGTTCCAGATTACACTTGAATAGGTAACGGGCTGGTAGTATCAGAACAAGAAATAAGTAAATTATTCACGTACACAAAGTATCTATACAAACAGGATATAAGAAATGAAAAATAAAGCAATCGAGAACGCGTATTGTCATATGGACTTTGTTTGCACAACATGCATACATGTAGGATACACTTGAAGCTTTAAATTAAAGTGAGGAATGAAAATTCTTTTTAAAAATTTATACTACGCGCCAAGAAATAGGCGAGCGAGAATAGAAAATTATGGTCTGTTGGTGACGGCTGATTAATGGCAATAAATGTACCGGACAGTGCAATGGCACAAAATAGGCCGGCCAAAGGAAGGTACAATAAGAGTACATCAGTTTGGGACACGGCCTGTAGATATTGAAATAGGTACCTGCTGCTTTCTTGGTCTATTTAATCCGCATGGCCTAACATCCTTTTCATTAACGAAGACGAATCTAACCTAGAAGTCAGAGCATTAGACTGTACAACGTAGACACACTTACTTCTCCATCATAGAGCAGACTTCTCTTTATGAAACGAAAGATCAAAATTATATTATGTTAGCTAGCGTTGGGTAATCCCAAAGAATAACACGGCCAGGTCCATTTGCCGGGGCCCACTTTTTATCCTCATCCATTATTATTATTATTTTTCTTAAACCGACTCACGACTAGGTTCACGTAAATCCTATGGTGGTTCACGTTCGTTACTAACTTCAGTGTGCTCGAGTAAATCTCGCAATTTTTCCGTCTACCTTATCCGTCTATTTATTATTTCTTTGTACGACAAGCTTTTTTTTTCCCCCACTTTATTCTAGCATTTCCTGCCTTCTTGGTTGCCGACGGGCAGACACAAAGTCTGGGGTCCGTCCAATGACTGGATGGTACCTATTATCGCAATATTGAATCGGAGGATGTGCGTGAGTTTGGTAAGAAAAACTTATCAGAAGAAACGACTTATGGTCGAAGCAAGAAGTTAGCTGCTTAACGGTACATAGTTTTGGTAGTCAGATAGACCATAAGTGTGTCTTAAGGAGATTCTGTAATAAGCGTCGTTTTTAACGTACGATTATTTCGTTTCTATAGAATACAGGGGTCCTTGGCGTTATTTGGTACATGGATTGTTTTTGCTCTCTTTGTGCTCGCGGAGTGGCTCTTATTTCTGCGTAATTCTGCATTAAGCAGCCTTTCAGCTGTCGCAACTATAAGTAGGGTTAATAAACCATCGCCGCTAGCTGCTGTCACGTGATTTAAAACTATTACGGCTTCTTTTTCTTTTTTATATTTATTTATTACTTTTCTCCTTCCTGCGTTTTTGTTAATTGCTGCGATGCCAACTCTCGCGATTTAGAGCAGAAATGGTCGTCTTATTATTTCGGTGTCAATCGCGTTCGTTTAACTAGCTCCGCGATAACGTCCTACTTAGTACAACCAATTTAATTAATGACAATGCAAATAGCGGGAAATTTAAATTTAATAAAATTTATGACCGACACCGATCTTTTGGAAAGAAATATATATATATATATATATATAATTGGCTGATAATTTGTGTAAAAACACGTGATTACTATGTTAAACATGTAACGGGATAATTGATTTTTAATTATTTCTCTGATAACACTAACAGAATTTCACTCAATCTTACGTACCTTCCGGCGATGATCTTACGGACGTTTCTTCTGGCTCCAAATCGATGCGAGACGTACGAGGTTTTATTTACGAATGGAAGGGACACATTTACGTTCGTTATAATTTATTTACGTAGAATCGTCAAGTGGTCCGACATTAGAGATACGTGGTGCTAATTAACTGTACAAAAGCCAAAGTGTCAAGTGGGTCGATTGTAAAGAATATAGAAGGTACACGTGTATATAGTTATATATATTCAATTATATTAGCTTCACAATAATATAGTCTACTCATGGTACGGGATGTTCCTAGCGCGATGACTTTTATCGCACTTTCTTATTGCAGTCCTCTTATCTTTAATTCAACATCTCCCGACGAGTCACGGGCAATTGTGTTCCAAGTCATTTTTTTTTCTTCCGACTATTCCCCCACAACGGCTAGTTTAATCCGACATTAGCTGCACGAGTTTTGGTATAACAGTATCCCTAACTTTCGCAGGTCGCTGACACAAACGGATCACCACTCGTGCCTATGAAGTCCGATCTTGCTTCCTAGAGATCATCGGAAGCAGACGGAGTCATTGCTATGGCAAGTATATATCCAACAATGACTTAACAACCAAAGTCAAGTGTACACGGGACGAATCAGGGCTGTCAGTGGGTAACAGAAAGGTGTCTAATCTTAAAAATTTTCATTGTACAGGAAATGATGTTCGATCGCTTGACAAGGCCATTTACTTCGTACTGACAAAACCGGAACATCGAAAATGCCGTCACTCTAAGAGTTCATCGTTCATCTTTATGCATTGAGTCTCCAGTACACTTACATCCTTGATGACACAAATGTCAGTTGGCACGTCAACTGGCTTTTGTGCCTAACAAACACGTCGTTATGAGTCTTAACCTCCTCCGTTGGTGGTTTAACGAGGTTGGCACCTTTGATCTTTACGTTTTCAAAAGGAATTCATTCATCGAGTTCGTCGACTTTGGAAAACGCGCGTTAGGTCAATTAAATTTACTGAACCATCTAATATATATATATATATATATACACACATATGTAGTTGTAGCTACGGCAACTCGCATTACTAAGATTCAAATCGATCCATCTATCTGGCTCTGTACCGATTTTAAGATGTATATCTAAAGTCAGTAGGAATTAATAATATAGATGTTAACTGGTAGTCAGACAATCCGATATATCTCGAAAGAACCGATTTTACTTGTATTCGATGCAATAATTAAGAAGGACGTTAGATCGCGAGCAACGTTAGATCCACGGTAGCGATTATACTTTTATAAGTTATTACTTTCCCCTGGTTAAGTTGAACGTATGGACGAGGGGCTTAAAGGGAGGCAGCGAGAAGACTAGAAAAAAGCCAAAAGAAATGTGCCGTAACTCGACTTTCTCACGTACGCGTACCGAGTGAAAAATCGAGTTAACTGAAGTTACCGTAATTTATCTAGTAACATCGGCGACCATGGTAGACGAGTATAATTTATGGTGTATCGCAAAGCGGTAAGTATAGCTGCGCGAAGATACGTAGTCGATGAAAAAGGAACACATGCGTCGTCTTAAACGACAGTGTCTCAAGACGTTTGAGGTTATGTAGGGGTAAACGGAGAAAACCATTGAGATGATATTCGCGTAACGCCTTATCTGTGTCTCGGGAGATTATTCTAAATGAGAGGATCGATTTCGATGTCTGGGGAAAAAAAATGTTAACTAGGGAATTTTTAGAAGCGCCCAATAATCTTTTTACGCGGAAGTTATTCGCTGATGTATAAGCAAGGAAGAAGGAAGCGTGCTTCTGCTAAGTTTACGCTTTATGGTGGTAACTATGATGTAGGGAATTTTTTTTTTTACTTACCGGTTCTTACGTACAGATCAACTGCGCATGCGCTTTGCGCTTCAATGAAGATTTAGAAACCGTCTTGCAGGCTAATCTTGACTTGCTTAATGATCTGTTAACTCGTTGAAGGTGATTTGTAGCGAATTTTTTTTTTTCTTCTGTTGGTACCACCCCCTCCCGGTAAACCAGTATAAATCATATAACGACTCTGGGCTTCCTGTTAGATGCTTTACCCGAAATCCTTTACTTTCTTAATAAAAACCCTATTAGTCGTCTCTGTGATACCGTTAGGTCTAGATTAGATCTCGACGTAGCCTCCAAGTCACTTACGACTCTTCTAATGGGTCTTGAGCATTTAAATGCATACGCAAGCGTATATATACATATATACACAATGGAAAATTCAATGATTCATTTTACTTGAGCAAATAATCATTAGGTGTAACAATTAAATATTAAAATTCACTACTTTGTCAATTGCATTGACGTTTTATGATTTTATTCACTGATCTGGCTAGTCACGAAATTATTGTCCATCTTTATACCGTGAACCAACTTTCTTACCTGTATTCGACGTCCGTGCCATTAGAGCCAAAGAATTCCTACGTCCTTAGATATCCATCATTTTGACGAGAGGGTCAGTTTAGTCCAAGCCAAAAATGGTCGTCGCTTCTAAACGAACGACAAATTAATATCGCCGCTACGTACAAAGAAATGGATTTCTAACTTCCTTCACGGTCCTGTAGCTTATAATGGCAGCAAGACGTCTCCTCCGAACACCGGGACACCATCCGAAGATACTTTCTCGAGCCAAGGCGTCATTGCGCGCGACTGTAAATTTCTCCGAATAAAAAAAAAACTATATTTGGTGCATACAACAAAACTGTATCGTGAACAATGGAATAAATGGAAGAGCAAACAAAAATATCGAAGTCATCGAATTGTCACGTTACGATGATCAGCCACGTAATTAGATCATAGACATATAGTCTACTATAATTACAAGCTCAGATAGAATGAACGTGGATGACCTGATAGCCTGAATTTTCTTTATTTCGTTACAAACGTCTAAACGATGGTCACGATACAGATATAATTAATTAAAAGAAAATCATCGACTCATTGATTCTCTTTCAGGTGTCTGCTGCTCCGACTGAAAATCTTACCAAGGAAATAGCTGACAGTCATCCACCGTATACGATTAGCTGAATACAACGGTTTGCGTATATTATAACAGAAACGCGGTTGTAGTATATTTTACTCGGTATCTCGGTACTGATAAAAATAACAAGACTGGAAAATAACTTACAAATCGTTCCGCGCGCCTTTACTCGCGACATCAATCAAACCCGACGCCATACTTACACATCCAATTTCATCTATACATTCAGTTACGAGCAATCACTTCTTAAAGTGGTTCCGTACAAGTGGTATGGTACGCAGCTGGTTCGTTTCTAGTATATACAAAGGTAGGTGTACGAGAGCTCAGTGGACGCTTGAAAATCATCTCGATAAGTAACCGGATATGAGCGATGAAATGATGATTAGAGAATTCGAAAGAGTAGGACAAGTAAGATTGATATTTTATACATGGGGGAATCCCCGATGTTCCTGCGTTTTGCTCTTTACCGACCATGGAGGTTCTGCTCGGACCTACGGATGGTAATTATGGGCTCGTGAAAACTTTAAAAATAAATGATAATTAACAGGACTTGGTCGATGTTGAATTTGTGTGGGGCAAGAGAAAAGATGACGGTGAAAATAAACGGGGTTAACGAACGCGACACTCGAGGGGCGTCGACGTCGTTACGTGGCATCGGGACGCTTCGGGTTACTCGAATTCAGTTTTCTGTATTACTTCAGGTATATATATATATACCGACAAGCACATTAATATATATATATATATTGGATCCTATGAAAGAGAAACTTGATTGTGTAAATTAGCATCTCCCCGAATCCCATAACGCCTCCTTAGTGAACTGTATCAACCCGGTCAGCATGTATAAATACATACACGAAGCATCGAGAGAAAGAAAATGGCGGCACATGCACATCTGGGGCACTTGTGTACGAACGTTCCTTGTCTCTGAAATGCGAATTCTCTCTCGGTACAGGGTCTCATCATTGACTCTATGGAATTGGCTAATTATGTGGCTAATAATCCTAAAATTCAAAGTACCGTTACACGATTATTTTGAATTTTTAATACCATCTACACGTACCTCGATATTACATGCAATTACTTTATTTACCCGGTGTATGCGTTTTCACGTATTCTTCCTCGACGTATATACATGCACATAATTTAGCGTAAAATCCTTAATTATCAGAAAATACAGGTATACGATACTTTGCAAAAAAAAATGACACTGCAAAATATACTTATACAGAGACGAGTACACGCATATGTAATTCAGTGTAAAAATACTGAAATTTCGTATTAAAATGAATAAACGTCCGTCAATTTTGGCAAGCGTATACCTGAGCTCGTATAACAGGAGTACTACCCCGTGTAATTAATGAGATCGTTAACAAATAGAATTTCAAGTAATACAATACGGCAATGCTTACCGACCGAGCTAAGTAGGTCCGTTGGTACGAGTAATTAAGCACAGTATACTTTATCAGCATGCAACAATATAATCGTTAATAATAACGTCACCGTATAGCAATACCCCTTTTGGCACGTCCTTCTTATTACTTACGATACTCAGTCTCCTCCCGGTTGGCTAGCCGTGCGAATAGCTCAGCTATATACCAACGCGACCATTACTTCGGTTTTTCCCGTAATATTTATGCATGCAACGCGCCAACCAGGTAGGAGGATAATTGCGCTTATTTTAAGAACGAGAATAGCGAACTAACACGAAAAGCTAATCATGCGTTGCTCCGCCTGTTCATTTTTCTGCTTTAATAATTCTTCGTGCCTCGTACCCTCGTTGCGTACAAGAGTACGTATAAAAGTTGTGTATATATGTGATACAAGGTATATCGGCCGTCATTTCTATCTCTTGCTTAATACTTACCGTGCCCTCGTACCTTACGTTACCTGCTGCCAATTTGTCTTGATTGTTTCGTAATTCGTCCACATACCCGTTGCTTCCATGTACCGGGAGATGAAAAGGCGTACACGTTGTTTGTATTATCTCTCGAGTACAATTCTCATGCGACTGCAGCTGTATGAGAATTGCGATAGAAATTAGGTTGTTCGTAAAGCTGATATAATAGTCCCTGGCGTGGGATTCTGCGATTCTTTATATATGTGTATATATATATATATATATAATTGATCGGTATCGATTTCGTCATCGGGTCGAAGGAATACCAGTCGATTTTATATAGATTGTATGCTTTAGGATTTTATATTTTATTAATCTGACATTAAGCGTCTATAGTGTACATATATGTATATATGGATGTCTATATATAGCGCGTGGAGGAATGAGCATTTATTGCGTGGGACTCTTTGAAAAAGAGTGGGGATTATGAACAACGATAAAATTGTATAATGAGAATTGACTGAAGACACGAGAGAAATTTCAGAAACAATTTTACTTCCATTGAGCGACAAACACAGTTTGCATAATAGCGAGAAGATCGAGCGTGGAGTTCGGGAAAACGCGAAGTATTAATAAAGTTAATGCGAATCTCGTGTACCATTATCTGGCACATCCCTCGCGTCGATATCTCAATTTGGGTCGGCGTCCGATTTCGCTGGATTAATTGAAGGTGCAGGACTGTTGCAGTGGATGCTGGGTGTGGAGAGTGAAAACAGATGAAATTACGTGTACGAATGTTCAAGGGGAGATTTCGATAGCCTTTAAGTACAGAGCTCGAATATCTATCGATTTGTGCTCGCGTGCTCCTTTCGTGAAGGCTGTAATAAGATTTCAAGAGAGTCTCGTCGTTGCTGTCGAATAATTGCGTCAGATCTTGGTGATCGAGCGATTCGAACCACCCGCGTGTATTTGGGACGTTCAAAAGGTGCCGCTTGGACGATGGTATCGTTCGCGCATTTTCGACGCGGGAAATTTGAATTTTTGAAAACCTAGAGGAAAAATACTTTGACTTACACTGACGCTATTATCGTCGTCGGACACCTGTGCGATCTTTTCTACCGGTACCGTACAGTGTCGGCTGACCAAAAACTAAATAGCCGTAGATATAAATCTAGGATGCAGGGATCCAATTAACTAGATTGCCACGGCATCTACCGGGTCGTCCATGAAGAGTCTAACGAGGCCCATTAAGTTATGTCCGAATACGCGTACAGGTATCTGGTGGACCGTAGCCGATGAAGAATCGCTCGTCATGGTTTTCATGAGTATCGGCAATAAGCCAGATTAACCGTTTGAAGATTTAGTTTCAGCGATCAGTATTATCTAGTCATTTAATTACCCGGGTAAACTCGACTCGTTAAGATACCCAGACCAGTTACACCTTGACATTTGAATTTCCCGCGATAATCAAAGACTATACTCATCCTTGCCGATAAAACCGGATGCATTGCCAATCATACGAATCCAAATGTCTCAACCTTAAATACGAATGTGTCATAATCTCGAAATGGAATTTCGGGGCAATGTTTGTAAAAAAAAAAAAATTAAATAACCCTCGGCTCAGTAGGATGTCTAAAATAAATTTAAGATTACATACTGATTTATCGCTCTGCGGATTAGTTGGGGAATTAAAAGAGAGATTGTTTAAATTACTAGAAAAAAAAAAAAAAATTACGAAAACCGCTCCTTCGCTATATTCCATCAGCATAACCTATTCGCCGACTGCAACTGCTAATCATCTTATGCGATCATGATTAATCAGACGTCATGATTTTTTTTTTTTTTTTTCTTTAAAAATCTTAGCGGCCACTGTTTCTTCGTGCCGGCAAAACGTGAGGCTGTAACCTTATATCCCGGACAAGCCGTTGCACTTGATCCGTAAGATTGATGTTCGAACGTGCTATTTATCAAGAGCGTACGAAAGCGAATTCCACCGCCCAGTATCCATGAGCCATGTATTATACCATGTATACCTACCATGCCTTAAGTTGGTATCACTGTTTGTTTGATACATCCAAATGGTCAATTTAGCTGAATAAATCGTTAATGCGTTCCTATATGTGCATATGATTATATATGCTAAGTGAAATAAGACCGAGCAGGTATTACCGAATCACTTCGAGTCAAAGCAGAGTGCTACCTATCTTTTAACAGCGTCCGACAACCGGGCACACGTACGAAAGCCAATTAGGTTACATAAAAGCAAAAGGCAATAATAATAACTCGATAGGAGGCGTTGATATCGAACGGGACCGGTTACGTAGGACACCCGGTATATAGTAAGGTGGACGGCCTTCGTTATTGGGTATATTTTACGCGGCTTTGCATATTTCTTCAGGGCGGCAGTAGCGGTGCACGTGCGAGTAGGCATATAACGTGCGACTAGCGGTGATCCTATAAGCTGCTGTAATTGCATAGAGAGTTTGCCATAGAGGCGAGCCTTAAGGTTCGCGTGTAGCGAGAGGCGTTACGTATCTGGTATATCTATATAGGACCCAATAGGATTCTTCTCTGAGTTAATTGAAAGAAAGAAAATGAATAGGAAAAAAAAGGGGGAATTGACTGATTCAATGTTCAAATTTGTACTACTTACAGCGATCCTAGCGGTAAAATCGTGCAGTTTTAATTATTGCAATTAATTTTGTGACAGATGGTCGCTCGGCGACATTCCTGATAGTTTTATCGCTTAGACGTATATATGTATATATATGTGCATTTTGGTAGCGGCCAAGGAGAATTATTGCTCGTGCTAAGTTCGTAATGGTTAAATCAGTTTGTTTATGACGATCGTACGCCCGAGATGATTTTTTTTCTTTGAGGAACTAGGGAAACGTCAATCTCGTGCTCGAAATTACGTTGCGGTACAATTGGAGTTTCGAAACTCATATGGTGGCCGAATTCAGGGAGAAATTGGTAGGTGGGTGGAAATGAAGCCAATTGCCAAAAAAATATTGTCAACCATGTATAAAGCAATGCGTTAATTGATCTTTGGATATTCAAAGACGAGAAAGCGATTCAGGCCAATGAAAATGTCAGATTATAATGGCCGCCATAGGAACCTCACAATGGGGAAGCCCCGTTGTGAAAGTTTCGTTTTGGAGCATGAACTATGTGAAAATAGTCGCAACACCGACTAAGGAAGATATATAAGAAGTTTCGATAATCAAGATGGCGACCGACCGTCTACCAACTCCTTTATTATAATCCAGTCTTTATATCATTGCGGATACGGCCAAAGACGTTCGAGCGGCTGTGGATAATGTACCTGTAATTATTTTCAAAGGAATTCAGGCAACCATGACATTTGGATTTAATTTACCACTTGTCAATGGGTCGACGTCAACTTTGAGACATCTGTAGAATTTTTTTCAACTGGTCACTGTATCTTAAGGACATTGCGCAATATGTTGTAAATTTCAGTCTTAACATATACGAAATATCTGGAATAGTATTTTTTTTAATTTTTTTTTCGCATGCATTCTGCATTGTTACCGTTACTCTGTACATCCATGGATACGATCGTAAATGTTCACTGCACTGTGCATATGCATATGCACCATGCAGTGGGTATCGTTAATTGCATCTTGTAAGTAAACTGTCCCTTGTGCCTATACAGTCTTAGGTACCTCTTAAGTTTGAAAATGAAAATAAAAAGGAACTATTTTCAGCTCGACGGCCATTGTTATATTTTGGAACCTCGAGGTATTGCGTACAGGACACGCAAGGGAGCTGACGAACGGTAGTTCGCGAAACGGGAACGTTGCAAAAAACAGGATGAAATTGGATCCGGAAGGAGTGGCACGAAAACACGCTCGCCGGAGGACGCCTGCAGGAAGAGCGAAGGGCGAAATGCTTTCTCCGGCTGAGGAATCGCAGATGCGATTTCGCATAGGAAGCCGGGTGAGTTAGGATTAAAAAAAAAATAAATACGGAGGAATAAAAAAGTGTAGAGGAAAAAAAAAATGACAAAAAATATCAGTGCTAAATTTAATATTCAATTTATTACAGTATCGCTCCGGTCACTATGTCCATTATGATAATTATATTTGAGGTGAAATATATATATATGTATATACTTGGACTCTGTGTTTAAGACTGATGATAAATGATATTAGGTTACGAGCCAACACTAATGACAAGGAGCATTTAATAATAGTAGAAGGGGAGGGCTTTATTGACTTTCGAATATTAATTTTTTAACCTCAGCCATAATCTCGACAATTTGTTAACAATTTGTAAAAAAAAAAGAAATATGTCAGTGTCAAAAATAATTCTACAGACTAGATTCTCCAGAACGATCAGACGATGAGAACTGACGAGAATAAATTGTTAAACCTTGAGAAAAAAATTTTCGTGACTATGCTTATTCAATGTAATAATGCAATTAATTCGAATAACTTTACTCGCGCCACCCTATATATACATTCGCGTCAATCTATTAATAAACAGACTGACGATAAGTTTGTTAAACATTGTAACACGCCTATAGAAATGTACAAACCGCATTTCTACAGCTCCATTAAGAGAGCAGCCTTTGGCCTTTCAATACCAAATCATGTCTAGGCAATCGCGACAGGTCCGTGCACTTGGACTTGGAATGAACAATAAGCAAATCAAGCGTAAAGCTTATAAAAGCAATCAAAGGTACAAACAACGGACACCATTTCCTTTGATAATTTATAGGCAGATCTTGTAACGATTATCAGCTCGTGTTACTTAAATTGGAAATAAATACATTTCTCCCGTGCACGAAGTTCAGATATAAAGAAGCAATTGAAATCTTTGACACATATAAATATATATATTAACCATAACGGTTCAACTTTTCAAATTTTTAACATGAACTCTTTGTGTCTGGTTTCAGGCCCCCGACATGAAAATTTGCAAGTTCGGCCGTGTCTCATCCTGGCACGTGATGCACTTATAGACAGCAATAAATAAATTGAGACCAATGAATACCACAGTGTCCCGCGACGAACAATCAATTATACGTGACCAGAAACGACGGCTACACCCAGCACGCCGGAATACGAGGAATCGTATAGGCCACCGAAGGAGCGGCTCTCTCATAAGTCGATCTCTTAAGTAGGTCTCGAGAGCGCTGAAAATAAAGTAAAAAGGGCTCCTTGTCGAAAGAAAAGGTAAAAATCGCGGAAAAGCAATGCCGGTTGGTAAAAGGAAGCGACCCGTCTTTATGCATACCTATATATGTATTATGCACAGATGGGAACTCTTGGGCGCATCTTCATCGGACCGTGACCAATAACTATCGCAATCACCCTGAGATTAACGCACGCTCTTTACCTATATGCATTAGCTTGCATCTGGAGCTATACATATATACGTGTATATTATAATACCAATATTATACCAAGTCTATGTATATAACGACAGGTGTAAAACATGAAGACGCCTTTCTAAATGTCGGTGAATTCAATGAATATCGTTAACTTTGTACATATAAATCTTTCTTTATAAATTATCTATCATTTATACGACTGCCAATGATGAATACAATATATATATATATATATATATATATATATATATATGTAGGTTACAAAAAATGAATGTATATATATATATATATATACACACATAAGTACGTGCCTTGTATCAATGACCAGTTGCAATAAGCCTTGATGTTTCTAAAGTCTCATTTTCGAAGTAACAGCGCGTGCGCGCCGCTTGCTCGTCCTGCAAGTTTACAACCAGCTGCAGGACCAAAACGAAGAATAATTCCGATCCTGATATTGCTAATGACTGATAGCGAAACTACGTCTTTCTCGTTCTACGTTTTCACAAAGCAAACATAATAGGAAACCATAGGATAATTACGGGTGGTCGTAAATATGCAGAGTCTGAGTCTCTTATGCGTCCATTTTTCCACTTACTATACCTATTTTTTTCATATAATTATATATATATATATATATATATATATATTATATACATACCTAGTGGCGATCAGTAAAACGGCTAGACGAGACTTGTATTTCTTCGTTGAACCATACCAGACATTCAATCCTTTGTGCTTGCTCAGCCACGCCTGAGAATCGAACAGTTATACACTGTATAAAAATAATAACGATAACGTATTTCCAAGTGGCTACGATCGTCTCTGTACTCGTTACAGTCGCCACGTCGTCATAGCGCCTAGGATACTCTTTTGTCTAAGTTAAATTGTAAGCTTATAATGGCATGAGTAGGTATCTATGGAATACGATGTATTTCGAGGTTAGGTTATAGGTATACCATATCGCAATGACAACAGGTCTATTGTCACGGGGCGACATCAAGCATGAAACGGCGGGAACAATGGAATGCCCAGAGTCAAAAAATAAGAAGCATTAGTGTACACGGACGCGATAGTATATTTTTCTGGTCACACTTAACCGATCTGTTATACTTTTGACTGGCTCCCTATAACTATATATCTACTGGTTTCTGCACTTTCGTATACAAGCTGTATATATGTATACAGAGTTCGTGGCTTTGAACGGCGAAACAATAGCGCCATCAGTAACGTTACTAGGATGGCTATATGGTAACAATCTAGTTACATCCGTATTCGGTATTATCCCTAGATTCTATAAGGAGCCGACAAGTAAAATAAGTATACCGTTTGAACTAGCTGCTGTACCGAAATGGCAAATAGGCTTTTTAGGTTATGTATAACCCAGGGGAAGTCATGCCCGATATCAAAGACACGGAGAAGACGTGTTATGGACTTTCAACAAATTCCTTAATCAAGAGAGACAGCAGCGTGAAATTTCATGTATCGTATACGTCGGGCAGAGATGATAGATCGTGTCTGGCGAATGCTAGTGAAATTGTGTTTCTAGCGTTTACGAGAGTTCGCAATGGTGCGAATAGTTTGAGATTATTTTACCATATGGCTGGGGATCAAGATTAAGAACGATTAATGGACGATGGGACATGAATTGATTAGATTTGCCGGACTTGATGGGACGTTCGATTTTAGTTCGAACTAAATATTTAGCGTAGCAGGATATCGATCCGCGATGTCTTTTGGTATCGATAAACTTTTACATGGGATCTGGTACTGTGCGAATCATTTTCTTATTTAGTCAATGCAATGTAAAATGAGACGTAAAGTGATCTGTTCGTCAAGCTTGGTCCAGCGACAAGATATTTCATTACCTTCTGCTTATTCTAGCTGCTTCCATATTAACTTCGTTATTGCTTGAGAGGACGTGCTACCGGCTATCCTTGTCTTGCTATCACGCAGGATGATTACTCTATGATGATAGTCAATGACTCCGATTGGACCTTTCTAGTGCCGCGTGTAAACGAGAGAGAAAAGTGGTTCTTGAAAATTATCTAAAGCGACATGTATGGGTATATTCGGATGAAGTCTTATCGCATATGTAAGTATAATTTAATGCATTGCTGTTTCGCGTGCTGATGCGAAATCGTTGAGGCTTTCGCGAGTCGACTTCGAAAAAAAAAAAAAAATATCGATTTTAATGTCTGTATCCAGCTTCCACCCCGTGAGGAACGTCTCATAACACTTTGGATGATTGGGACATCCGCACTGAGCAAGATCGGAGAGATTAGATTGATCGGCTGAAAAATTCATCTTGCAATCACTGAAAATTACGTACTCGTGACTCTGCTAACAGGTAGAGATCTAGACCCTGGTCGTATGTGGGATAGCTGTGAATTTTTAAGGTAGGTCAGGAAAATTTGAAAGTGATAGGCCTTCTTGTCTAGAGTCCTCAGTCGTTTAACGGATACTAACCTAGCTAGCGGTATGGTATATTTATCTAACGCCGAACATTACGTACGTACAGACCCGAATACACGGACGTGAGTCTAGACTGGTTTCATATTTCTAATTTAACGATCTCCGCATAATTCACGGACAATCTTGCTTCTCAGGATCTTGGGCTAGGTTAAAAAAAACTCGTGTAACGTCTACCTTTGGTTTGTTGTATGCTGCTTTTTTTTTTTTAGTATTCTCTCCTCTTACTACTCCGTTTGGTCATTTGTTTTAGATCACTTTCCCTGTTCGGTCTACGATGCGCTTTTACTTTGAAAAAAAAAATCTAATCGGCCGTTTCCGTGATCGAACGTGATCGAACGCATTCCAATACATATTATATCTATATATACCCGTACTGCAGTGACTCCTTGAACTCGGTCATCCTGAAGCTGGTTTTCTGGAATTCTATGCGTTTATTCTTGAGTAGAGGATAAAAAAAGGTATGTGAGACGAGGATGGAGGAGGGGGAGGGGGGGAGAAGGTCGGGTGAAAATAGGTTTACCGTATATGTGGCTATGTAGAATTTTATGATTCCGGATAAGCTTATGAATATTTATGTAAGATGGCGGAAGTAGAGGAATCTCGAAATTACGAACCGAGTATGTGGTAGCTTCTTTATGCGGGATAAAAGCTCGATGCCAGCGAGTCGTTAAACGACGCCCGTAAAATCGAGCCTCGATTTATACGCCCTTAAGAGACTCGCTCGATCCGTCCAAGAGAAGATCGTTCCCAATTATCGTTATATCGGTTTTCATAAAATTGTTATTATTAGTCTTCGGAGCGATATGGATCTTGTAAAATTCACGATTAAGTTTCTTCGCTACTTTCTACACATCCGTCCACAATGATGCCGTAGGGTGGATCAGCGCGATGTCTTATCGAATTATCTATTATATGGCGTCCTACATAAAGGAACCCAATCACTCCTAATTAATGAATTTTCAATAAACTTTAACGACCTCCGTAGTTTCTAACGACAAAATCTTCTCGTTTCATCTTTACCAATTGTCTGTGTATAGAGCACAAAAAAAATTGTCGCAATATCAAAGTTCATATTTTCTGCAATTTTTCAATAAATCGACAACGTCTCGTTGTTGCCTATATAAATGTACGCGGATAGTAATCAATGGCTTTTACCTAGTTTTTTTTTTTTGTTACGATTTACCAATAGATCCGGTAGTGTCGAAATCGATGTAAAATAATTTTTTACAAAAAAAAATTATCATTGTTCGCCATTCACGATCTGGAAATCATTTCTGAACGATATTTAAAACATGGCCACTGGCCCATAATTCTCGGTGGATAACTTTCTTAATTCTTTCACGATACACCTGCAGTACGTTTCTTGGCATAAACTCCACAGTATATACTACTGCTCGGTACAGGAGATATAGTGTACCAAAGACAACCCCCTGTAACATTATTATAGACAATAGCGTGAGATATACTCGTGGTCCATCGAAGCGTGATTCCGGTCCGTTTGTCGGTTGCCCAAGCGTCTGTACCTATATTCAGAATGAGAAAAAAAAGAGAAAAAAAATTTAGAAAAATCATTGCGGGATTTTATAACCTAATGGCAGGAGGAAGTTTAGTTTCGAAATTGATTTTCGACCTGAACAAATCGTCGAGCGGATTCCGAATCAAGTGACGCGGCCATGCAGCAATATTTAGGTTAATCTACAAAAGTGCTATAGGCACCGGCATAACCAGATGACACGATACAGATAACCATACAAGGATTACGTAAATAATAAATGATCGATATATCCAATCGATCGATACTACGTCAATATCGATAATATTCGTAAATCGTTTCCCATTATAATGATCATTATGGTTATTCGCCACACTCTAAAATCCTCCGTTACGTCATTGAATCCGCCATTTTTTTCCGAGCCAAAAATTCGTGACGGATTATTCGAATTTATTTGATTTTCATCGACTGCAATAAATATACATATACATACAATTGGTCAGTTTCAAAATGGACACTCTCTATAAGACCCTAACGAAGCGTATTTTCGTTCCAGGTGTTTGCCGTAACGACCGACACGTAGCCTGAAGATTTCTCAAGACACTAATACGACAAACGATGTACATCGTTAACCTTATCAATAACCAATAATTTTAATTGCAGATCAAACCCTCTGGGCGATCCATACCAGTGGCCCATGGAACCAGTACAATTTGATGGAGCGAAATCAATATACTAGAAAGTCCAGTATGGAACGCCGGATCGTATGTGGTCTTTTACATTGAAAGTCACGTCAGAAATTCGTGGTATGACAATTTTTATTATTTTTTATATTTTTCTCGACCATATACCGTTTAACGTAACTCTCTTGCTTACGCTCTATAAATCATTGTTATTTAGGCCGCAGAATTTGGCCATCCACGTACCACGTAAATCTTCATCGGTGATTCCAGTTCTTCGAGTACGTGATACGTATATACGTTTATAACCTACAGTGTCTATATCTATATATGTATATGCACATTAATACATCTATAGGTGTACATAGAAATTTCTGACGTGAAGTTTCACGCGCCCACGCTCTAGAAACGGGATGGCTGGTATAAGACCTGAAGTGTGCATAAGTTCCCTACGTCGTATCGCACTTTGAAAACTGTTATTTGCTGCGTACCCATGACATTTTAAACGGACTTCCGCCATTTTTTGAGCAGCGCGCAAGACACCTCATGGACTCATCTTGGTTAAGTCGTGCCAGGCTGGATTAAGGTATAGGATGAAGACACGTTAATAGCGGAGCGAAAGGATTTGACGATGTCTTGGTGAAGCGAGGATCTTAGCAGGGGGCGCAGGGGAAGCTTAAGGGTAAATTCACGATTACTTCGCGAGGACGATTCACCCGGGGCAATAGACGGTAAACGTTGAGCGTAAACGTTGATTTATGCTAAACGGTAAAGATCGTCTATTTTCCCGGATGCTGGAAGCACCGTAGAGACCCAATTTTGAGGTTAGGTCGAATTCAGACCCGCGGGAAGAATCCTAACGAATTTAGACGATTAAAATTTCGTTAATTAACGGAACGAAGATAAATCGATCTCATCGATCGGAATGAAATAAATATCGATCATTTATTATAATTATGATCCAACCTGAGAAATCCTGATCTCCTTCTCGGTATGCTATTTGCGTATTCTTGGGCTTTAAGTAGGTGGATAAAATATATATATATATATATATTTGATCATGTAAATATTTTATATACATAATATACATTACTCTGTATATTACCAATATCTATTGAGACACGTATACACGTACGTCAATCCATCTATACGTCGAACAGCCCATAGTTATTCCATACGTGGCAGATATAGGTACGCGTGAATATTCATGAGAGATAATCAGGCCAATTAGTCGGATTTCACAAGAAATTTTGATAGTTTATCTCGGCAGTTCAGGGCATTGCTCGTTTTGAATAATTTATTTCGTAAGTAGCCGTAAACGTGCCGTCGGATCGACTACCGACTTACGGAAGCAGCTTCCTCGTTGGCAACGTCGTACAGGATCCTTTTATTCCTTTTCTTATTCGCCGCCATTACCAGCTGACTCCATTCAAACTCGTTCCGGTATCCGCATGCAAAGACGCTACCAGTCCGCGTCACGTGTATATTAAGTATATACCTATATAAGAATGTTAAACATATAGGTCAGCGAGTCGCGTTAAAAAAAAAAGGTACCAAAAGTAACTAGGATGATATCGAGGACGAGCCGAAGGTAGCAGCGTAACAATTTCACACGTGATTATCTAGCATGGACAATACGTAACGTACGCAACTTCACGCCTGTTATTAACTGTCCTCGAGTGCCTTGAGGCCGATTTCCAATCCAGCTCCAGAGATGCTTTTCGGCTGGTCGAGCATCGTGCACTTGAGCTGCGTCCTTGCTTAGCGATTTTATCGATTTTCAAAGCCGCAAATTCACGCGCATTCCCACGTCACGGCGCGCAAGAACGATTCCGACGAATCGGTTCGAGAGCTGTGACTGCGCTCGTGACTGACCGTGAAACGGGTCACGATCGGTCCATTTGAATTTTTGATAGCCGTGATGTGTCCTCAGAGTGGCTCGTGAGATATCCGGGAATCGAGGTGTACCAACTTACGCAGATATATCTATATGTGTGTATGGAACGGTCATTCGATTTCGAGATATCGATCGGCTGAATGCGAATCGGTAGGTAGATGGCTAATGGTATAGAATAAAAGGAGCCATTGAGTAAAATAGATGACAACCGGTGGCAGCTGTTACCTTCGGTTGGCCACACTGCGAGAGAGTCATCGTATCGATTGTGAGTTGCCATACTTTCCCGATTCGATTTAATTGGATTTAAAAAAAGTATAAGGATAGGACAGTTCGATTTGTACGCCGCTCAATCGGGAACGAGATCGCCTTGACTCATTGAAATTTCCAGTTGCATTCTTATCTGGTATGTTTCTATGCCTGTAAGTCATCTGCTTTCTTCCACCTCGTCCCTTTATGCGGAAGATACGTTGCCTGTGTGCCGGGCCTATTCCGTATAGTCCGTACGTCGTAACTGTTGAGTGCAACTTATTTTATTTCTCATGAGCGATGCCCAGCGACTTCTATGTAAATTTATGTTAACAAATCTTGATAACGCGATCGAGTTTCGAAAAACACGTTAGAATCACGAGACGCAACGTGAATTTCACTTACGTAGACCAAGGGGAAATCCCGTCCGGTGACCAATAGCTGTACGCCCACTGAGGCGGGAATATTTAAAATATAAATTCTATATTATGCAAAGTGCTGCTTAGAAATTGTCATATCGATAACTGTCATTTATAATATTCTTCGCTGATGGGAGAATTAAAGATTTCTCCACGTTACGGAATGTGGGTAAACAAACAACGAGAAAAGACGTATTGCGAGTAACTGGAAACCCGTGACCGTCTTCCCTTTTTTTTTGTCAGGTCGCCGTGCTTCCTTGATCCTTCACCACTATCCTCTTTGTAGGAGTATTTCGATGATCGTCCAAAATTCATTCTCATGGATTCGTCGTCGTGCAACTTATTGCTTGAAGATACGTTCTCAAGTGTAACGTATACTTTTTGTTCCAGCGATGAAAAATTCAATAATGGCCGATCCACGCCGATAGAGACAAAACTAAAGGAATCATGGCGATCATTAAAAAAAAAAATTAAATTAATTCCATCCTCGTGCCAGAGGATGATTAAACGTTTCGTGCCACTGCGATTAGTTCTACTAATGAATAAACGTCACTCCCATGGATATCCTAGGGGGCATCCTATAAACAGTTTAATTCTATCTTTTTTTTTCTTTTCTTTTCTTTTTTTCATCACAGATTTATACCGACTGCGTCCCGAAAAAAATAGTCGTAACGGTTAATTCGTGTCGCCGATTCTCGGCTCGGCCGATTCACACGAAGCGTTGCGCGCCATCAATTAAATTACCGGCGTTCATTACGCCGCGAGAATGTACTGTAGCGCCTTTAAATTTTGTCACGAGTTCGTTTGACAGATCGAGCCTCTTACAAACTCCATCAACTTCTGGTCTCCCGTGCATCCGGACCGAGGAGACGTACCCAAGTACCACCTGCGAGTGAATAAAGTGCAAAAGTCGAGGAGCAGTGAAAATACGTTATAAATTATAATTAAATTCATCGGTCTGATCTTCGGGGCATGATACACTCCCTGCTTGTGATAAATATCATAAATATCGTTAATGGACTCAAGTGCTGGGCATTATTCTTGGTTAAAAATATGTCGAACTGGTCCAACCCCCATCTGACACAGGTAATATATGTGTGCATACACATATATTTATATGGTACCACTTTAATCCTGTAACGAATATTCAGACCAGACTGTACTTACCTACCTAACCTACCTACTGGAGTATACCGACGGGTGCAGGCTCGTACACATGAAGGTAGACTCGGAACGTAAAGCCATTTTTACAACGGCTTTAACCTATATTCACGTAGACATGAAGAAATGAATTATCGGCAAGTAGAGCCACTCTTTGGGTCTCGCAGATTGGTCGATACGACATGAACAGGTTGTACACATTAGCCCATCGGACTAACCTCACATACTGACCAGCAATACAGTCGGAGCCCACGTATAAAGTCGCGTTCATACGAGAGCGCGTGACACGCAAACATACATGAATGTAGTATAGTCGCTATGGTATAGTGTATTTATTATAACTGCGCACGGACGAGATACAATGATAGATATTATACAGTGGTAAGGGAGTGTGCGCGGGGTGCACACAGGGACAAATACGTAGAGACTAAGATCCTAAGCAAGTCAGCGAGGCATGGAGAAATAGCCTCGGAATAAAAATGGAGAGAGAAGAATTAAGAAAGAGAAAAAAAAAGAAAAAAAAAGAAAAGAAACAAAGTTACGAAAAGAAAGAAAAGAAAAAGAAGAAAGGACGACGAGGAAGAAAAAAAACAGAGGAACGATCTTTAGGATCTTGGCTGACTACGCGAGATACCTACCTACCTACCTACCTATGAGTAACGTCGACTCGACTAGAGTTCCATCGTGGACGTTGTAACAGACTGACTAACGGTACCGGAACTTAGACCGAGGCTGACGTAGCGGATGTTCCGCAGAGGAAGGGAGTCATATGTAGGTCTCGCTTTCTGATTGGCTCTCCACCGGGTAGACTGTAGATCGTAGACTATAGAGCGTCCGTCCCCGTCCAATGACGGACTCACCTGTTGCTCTTGATAGCGTGCAGGCGCGTGAGAAGTCCAAAATTAGGGGTCCGTAGGGACCCCAAGAATTTTTTGTTCGTTGTATACACTGCTCCAATCTTTGCTTCAGGTTTGAATTATTTTTTATCATTGCGTCCTCCGCACTTCGCGGAGCAGGTTTTTTTTTCTAATGTTGCCCATCGGATCGTCCTTGCTTCCCTTTCTTCGATGCATCTCGCTAAGTTCTCACTGATCGATGCCAATTAGAGGGCCCCGGTACGGCTCCGATGGCCGGTCCCTGTCATTCGTCAAGTTCGCATTGACGGCTGACATTTAATCGCGACCGGTAACTCACGATGATCGCGATCGCCGACTACAGTCCCTGCGTAACTTGTACAAGTACCTACCCGGCGAATCTGTACAACTGTAACCAGTTCGAAGTTATTTATTATCATGGTTACCGGTAATCTCTAGGCTCGTCAGTCGACGAGTGAATAACGCGGAGGCCACGTATCGCGCGCGAGCCTCGACTACGAAATATTGATAGCGTGTGAAAAAGGGAGAAATTTGACACCCTTGAAGAAAAAAAGCCCTAAAAACGAAAATCCATTACGAAATAAATTTTTGAAAAAAAAGAAAATCGTTAACATAACCAAGACTGCGTATGAATAAAAGCATCGAGAATCGCCATTGCGACAGCTTTGAGTTTGGTCTCGTCGCGTCAGTTCTATTTTCGTATCAGAATCGTAATACGAGGGTCGTAGCCACATCGCCTACGCAAATCCGAGGGTTGAAGTCTCCACGATTGATACACGAGAATACCGACAGAGGCGCTCCGTCTTCGTATACGACAATACGGACAGACTCTCTCCCTCTCGCTTCCTCCAGTGGACGCTACCCAGACACCCTCTCTCTCGCTCTCCCAGTCAGTCCCACTCGTTGAAGTCTCCACCGAGAGAGACGTGCCAGCGCATGGTTACTCGTGGCAGGGCATGAGGCCCGAAAAGCGTAGCTACGTCCTTGGAGTCCTGACTATCCATAGAGCATAGGACTCGCCGACACGTATCAAGCCGGGGCCTTATACACACATACGTGAACACATACTCGCCGAAGGAGTCACGGGTGAATATATAGCACGAGAGTGGAATCGTGGAGGTGGCTGGGCCTGGGAAGGGGTCCGAGGAGGTGGCAGGGATGGAAGTACCGCTATACCTGGAGTCGCCTCAGGCAAAATACATACCTACCTACCTACCTAGTATATACCTTGCAGCTTATATACTACAGTATCGGTACTACGCGACTCTATAATACAAGTGCAAGATCATCGAGTATCATAAGAACCTAAAGCGAGTACACTCTATCCAGGGATATTACGGCAGTGTTGCTTGCCTTATACTTCTACCTACATAGCGCGGCTCCGTGTACCGAGACAACTTTGTCTTCGGCGAGGAGCAAGCCGTTCGCACTCTTGCGCCCGCCGGACTACAATACGGATCGTCGCAGTGCGTGTGCACCTTGCCAATCAACGTGTACAGATAAATGTCATCCCGGGTAAGCGCGAGGTCCAACGCGAGTGAAGAGGCAGAAGCCGCGGATACGACCGGTAGTCATCGACAGCGGACTATCCCACTCCTACGAAACGTAACCTAGACTATACCTAAGAGTCCTACCTGGACGGGACCTCAGTAGAAGAGCCCAAGGTGGTATCCAGAACGTGTGGTGCGCGCCGAACTCCTGCGCCGGCACTTCCTGGCAGCCACTGGATAACCCGCGTTAGAAACGTCAACGTCGACCTCGTCCTCTTCAACCTCCGACGGAGACCCTTACGCTGCTGTAAAACGTCAACGTACTTCGCTACCGGAAGGGACTTTACTCTCGTCTATCAATAACTTAACGAACCGAGATCATCCGTTGCTACCGTAATATCCGGCAGTGAGAGTGTTGCCGTTCCATGGCTGGCCGCGAAGAACACAAGCAAATGTCTCTAACATCTGGTACCGTGCTACGTTATTCCGTGAGTGAATACGAGGCTGCCGCCTAGTGAATTTCACTGACTAAATATGTGCCGTGTGTCCGCGATGAGTTTCCCACGAGGATTCGACTGTTGAATCGTGTTTTCGTTATCGTCTCTTGGATATTTGACATGTCAGCCGTCCAATAGGCCGGACGTATGGGTGCATAGTGCTGGACACTGTACATGCCTCCTTATACACGAGAGACCCCCCCTTGCTCCACGTTATCCTATACGCGATTCGTTAAGTGATATTATATTGTTTGTTAATCGAAGACGCGATATTTATTTTAAAATATCACCACGAAGGATAACACTGATTTAGATGTCTACGTGAAAACGTTATCCACGACTACGGAAATTCAGCCAGTTAGCATCCTCTGTAATCCTCAGGCTTTATCTTCCTATTTCACTAAGGTTTGTTATTATCACCTGACTATTCTCTTGCGTGGCTTTATTTAGTCTGTCCTATGCTACTTATTTACGGCTACGTGCAACTTCAGGATCTTATCTTGGTTGCGATTGTCAGTGAGAAGCATGGGACACCGTGTATCTTTGTTATGTCGGGTTATGCTTCTTGCGCTGTAAAGAAATATTTATCGAGGTGTCATTAATTTTTGAAACTTTTTTTTTTCATTATTTACCCATTGAGAATTTTTTATTCATCGAATCCGCGATATACGCTATTTTAATTAGAGGCTTGGAACGTGTTGAGTTTGTGCTTTGCTACTGGGACCAATTATCGGCCCTGGCTCGTAGTCCTCACGTGGGATCATCTTCAGGAGCGTAGCATTTGGGCGCTATGGTATACCCCTCTCTCAGGAACCGGAACTTCTCTACGCATGGCTACACAGTGCCAACGTACAGCACAAACGCGTTGAGGTGAACGTTGATGCTTTTATAACACGAAAGGAATAATGAACCGTCCTGTATTCATAGTGCATTCTGTATGAATTATTATACAGGAAAATTTATGTTTTGTCTCTATATAGGTATATAGGATTTTTTATTTATTTTTTTACTCTACTCTTATCCCGATCGATTTATTCCACATGGATGACCTTCCTACGGAATTTTTTGACATGGTACATTTTGAAAATGTCTGAGGTGAAATGTGGGTGAAAATATGCTGTGGCCGAAGACAATCTGAACTATTCTTGGATGGGACTGAGGTACGATTTCACGGCGATTGCATAATTGCGGTGAATGAGAAATTCTATACAGCGGGGCATTATTAGCGATTATTCTCATCGAATCGAGAATCGATTATTGATTTTGAAAATTTTATCGTAACTTTTATCGACGAATTTTTCGTTTAATGGTTTTTGGAAGTTTCACGTCACTCCTGTCATGCTGCACATTGTTGCCATTCTCATGTGCGGATTTTTCACAGCTCTTTCTCTCCCTTGGCGTGATTTAGTAAATACGTGAAAAATGTTGAAAAACAAAATTTTTATACGAATGCATACTTTGGGGCCTCAGGGTAGATTTTTCGGTTCAGATAACGACAGTGTCTTACGGCCACACTGTGAATTTCCTCATTGTGTATAAATGAGGATCGCTGGTTTCATGTGTTTGCTGGTTTTACATATATGTGCCAGAAGAAAATATTATGTCCATTAACCAGCACCATTTTACCTGCACTACATTCGTATATAAATTTCAAAATAATTTCGACCAAGGTTACAAAGAAATCAACAGGAAGGCAATTCTGTTAAATAAATGTTTTTCGGATTATTTGCCTCGAAAATTTTTCCATGGCATCACGTGAGAACGTGACAAAAAAAAATCATCGCACGCTGTAACACAAAATTTTATCGATCACGATCGATACTCGAGCAACAGATCTACAATAAATAAGTCCACTCGTATTTTTCACGTTAAAACGTAAAACATCTATTACCACTCATAAAGGCGTAGCTTTCACCGATGAAAAAAAAAATATTTTCTCAATATTTTCCACTTGTCATGTAAAATCGCCATAGATTTAAATACGCGGAAATAGCTTGACTCTTGTAACGAATCAAGTCGAGTTTATAATTCTCAATGTGACTGGGAGCGATTTAAATTGAGAGCTAGCTTCAACTATTTTTTTTGTACAAAATAAAAAAAAAACTCTAATTTATAAAAACCAATTACCACCTTAATTATTAGTAGTACCAGTGGACTCTCCGAAAATAATTATGCGCAGTCTCCTAAGTCGTTTCGCGACAATTGAAAAAAAAAAAAAGATCGTAGTCCACATACAAAACGACTCGTTGCTCACTTTTTCGCAATAGTTCGCGTGCGTCAATATATATCTATAGCGATATTATAATTGGCTAAAATTCCTAGTGACCACGGCCCGCGACCGTTATACAGTATTAATTAACTTTAGAATCGCAGTCGCGAATGCAATAACCATTGGAAGCAGTATATATATTATATACATATATACAGATATACAATCCCTACATCTAAACTCCAGCGATTCGCTACCTTTACAGATATAACGGGGTCAGCAGAAATAACGTCGATTTCGATCAATTCAAAAAAAAAAATAATTTGCAAGTGATTTGCTATCGACTCAATTCAATTCCGGTTGAATCGAGTCAAGTATGTTTCTATTCAAATTTCGTGTTCAACGGGTAATTCGCTCGGGCGCTGGTAAACGTTCAGAATTCAGGTGAGAAAAAGCGCAACGGTATCGGGCGCAGTACAAATTTCTCTCCAAGACCAGTTTCAACGTACAAAGCATTACCAAAACGTGCCGTAATCGGCGCATTTCTAAATTTTGACTTTGGCTCAAGTTAATGTCTTAAAATTTCTAAACCTACTGTACATCCATGCATACCATATACACTTACTTCTATATCTATCTGACTCTTGATCGACTTCATCCAAGCTACTTGAACTCTCGACCGCGCGATGCGAAAACAGGATACCATTGCGAAATGGCTTTCCCAGAGAAAATATCTCATCCAATCGAATTTATCTTATTCCGCTTGATTTATGTATAACAATGTAAAGCAGGTAAATTCAATAGAGTTAAATTGTCTAGAAGATTACATAATCAGGATTAAGCTTATCGGGGCTCTTAGTATCCATTGTCTTTTTCGAATTTCGTCTTGATGGCAGCCAATGATATATTTTTATACAGGGTGAGTGCGAATTACAAAATATCTCCTGGACCACTAAACTGTACCTATGTACGATTCGAAAAAAAATTATTCAACTCAAAAATAATTACCGCTCTCGTTGATACGACTTTTTTCTTTTTTGTCACCAACATTCTTCTTCCATCTCACAAAGATATCCTAGGCCGTAGCACAAAGGAGTACACTAATTTACTAGGGTTAAATAGGTCACGGGTATCCCGTGACGTGGAAGCGCGCTATTAGGGAGAAACGAGGGTAATTGGAACGTGGAGTAATTGGAATGTGCCGGTCAAAACTCTCGAAAACTCATTACATCTAGATTTTACCTACGGTTGAGATATTAAAAATTTTTTCGATAGACATACAAGAAAAAACTTCGTTACGTTGTCAGACGTAGAAAAAAAAATATTGAAAGCGTTAAAAAATTTTTTTCAATCTAACAAACGACGGTATAAAAATTGCAACTTTTTTTTTCTCCTCATAATTATTACGCCCGGCACGACCCAAAGTCCAGAAAGGTAATAAAACCTTGCCAAGTAATTCGTATTAACATATGGAGCCTTATTACAGCAGCTACACTTCCACTTGGTATACCTACACTATATCCCGATAGTATAAAATGCAGACTCTAGTCAGTCTTACGGCTTCTCCTATAGGTGAACCACTCGGCTATCAACCCAGCAAATGTCAGAGTATCCCGCGGTATCGCGCCATGCTAGAGAACCTGTCTTACCCATACAGATTTAGTATACAGAAATATTATACGTTAATCCAAGTAGGTGCAGCGAATACACAGGGTGAGAAGAAACGTTTGCGACAGGACAGGTTCGGGTAATTCATTGTCGGGCTTATCTAAACTGGCTGCAAGTGAATCCGCTTGAATCCAAAGAAAAAGAACTATTAGCCAAGTCTTTTCTTACGGAATTACTTTTTTTTTGGTCCCTCGAGAGAAACACAAAAAAAAAGATGAAAAATAAACCAACGACACTACGCGACCAAAGACGTGAGATCATCACCGTAAAGGCCGACTCTCGCGGAATTTCTCCTTGTTCCACGTGTGCATTGGCCGAGGAAAAAGGAAGGAAAAAAAATATGAATCTTCATATTAAAAAAAAAAAAATTATACTTTTCACAGAGATACAACATCCTTAAGGATCGCTAAGTCTTCGTTTCTGCTGATATTGACGCTGTCTGATTTATTTTCTCGCTTTTTACACAACCTTTCGCCAACTTCCATCTACCCCCAAGGATCTTACTTCGTTCTTATCGCGTCCCGGGGGATTTTATCATTCGCGTAGGATATCCATAGATAAGTTGTATTCCCACTTGGTTTCTTAGTCACAGCTTTCTACCAATCGGTTAGCTCGTGGATCTTGCACTAGTGAAGTCAAACACTAGATACAGATATACACGACTCTATTGAGGTTATTGGTTTCATCCGCTTGTTTTATAGCTTTTCAAAATAAACGCAGGAAGATATTAATTTCTCAAGGTATATATTAATATATATATATATGTATATCCATATGTCACAGTACAGTCTGGCATATCTAACGCTATGGCAAAGGGCGATCACCCATCATCAATTATGCCGCGCGTTAGAAGGAACCAGAGCACAGAATCATTTGTTAACGTCGTTTCGTCTATTCCTTTACCGGCAATGATATCGATGCGTCGTTATCTTCCCCCACTACCTCTTTCCTGGATATCACCTAAATTCGCTATTCGACGTGTAAAAAAAATTCATGCTGACGTTATACCCACGTCACTTTGACTTCGTACGCAATTTGTATATTACACTGCTTACACCGGCCTACATCCTAGAGGATGTATACATAATGTGTATACTATATGTATATAGGTATGTATACGGTATACTCACCACGAGCTCCCTTACTCAGTACGCAGATCCCACGCTTACAGATGCATATCTTTCTCATTTGGTGGTTTCCTTTGTTTTGGCTGGCATCGGCTAACTTCCTGCTATTTTCTATTCCTTTGCCCTGGGCTGCATCCATCTTTTATGGGTTAACATAACAATTTCCACGCTCCTGTGCCGAAACTTATACCTAGGTGTTAAGGAGATAAGAAAATGAAAATATTAGAGGATTCGGTGTCGAGTGTAATTTGTCGAGAAATTTGGAGGACTTTTTTTTTTTTTTTTGATAGTATAATTGAATGGGAAAAAAATAATTGACATTTTTATGTGATACCACTTTTGTTGTATTACACGTTTTTTTGTTTATCCACTCAAAATTTCTTTCGATATTAACGAAAGTTGGTACTCGTGTTAACGTTCTCTGGCGTTAGGCTATCAATATTGATTCTATCGATGTAATCAAGAGACATAAGTGTCATATGTATATATGTATATATATAGAGTCCAAGGTGTGAGTTATAGCTTATACACAGTGTGCTACGATCTTAAGTAGGATTCCGTAATAGTTACGCAGAAAGAAAAAAAAAAAATGTACTCGTGTTTCATGAAGTAAATGACGGTCATTACCTTACGGCGGGTATATAAGACGAGATCGGATGCAGCTTATTTTCTCGCGTAATATCGGCGTCGTTAGCAAAGAGTGTGACTAAAGGGGGGAAAAAAAAAATTTAGATGACAAGAGATTACCTTAATCGCTAATTAATTGTTTCTAATTAATTTAATAAATGCTTCCACTCGTTTATCGTGTATCAGTAATCATGAGCTATTTATCAGTAATAAAAAAAAGAGTTAAAATTTTTAGTGAACTTTTCCATTTTTATCATTCAAAACTCTATGCTCCTCTTATCGAAGAGGATGAAGGTTGATTCATGTTAAAAATTTTTTATTGATTTTATATAATTATTGTTGCTTCGCTATTGCAATGTTAATTATATTCAAGGACCGTTCGATCTGTCAAAAATGATTGTTGGTACGAATTTAAATCGGATCAAGGCGTAAAATTGATATCTTCGGCCCCAGTGTTTATTAGGTCGATGGCATCGAAGTATCCTTTAAGGCTTGTGCGTGTTCGCGGTTACGTAACATCCTATATTTTCCATAACGACATGGAAACTGCATAGTTCGGTAACCTTTGCATACGCATGCAGGTATGTAGATAAGGAGTGAGATTGTGGAATAAATAATGAATACGTAAAAAATTAATTATATGTAATTGAAGTTACTCTGTTTTATTTAATAAGAAAAAAATGACATTTTTTGCGCGGGTTTGAATTTTGAAAAAAAAAAAAAAAATTTCTACATAGACATTTAACAGGAATGCATACTACGGATGCAGGCAAGACTCAGTGCACAAGCTTGGGGCAGGTTTTGCTCGAGCGACACCAGGAGAAATTTTGCAGCTGGTAGTCTTAGCGATTCTCAACAGTATAGTAATACCGGGCCTAGACCAGACTAGACTATTACAGAATAGGATAGGTGCAGACTAGGTACACTGACCCAGTGCAGAAGCCATGCTCGACTCTATACTAAAGTTGGCAACACCTTGCTGACCAATGGGGAATCCAAGATGCACGTGCGTAATTGCATTCGAGTGCATATAGTTGCATGCGACCAACAGTTCGTGTTCTGCTGACATCCTCGACGCTTGCGGCTAATAGAGAACGCGTGCATCGCCAACCTGAGAATGAGCATATACCAAGTGTTTCTCGTACCTAGTCATTGATTCACTTTACCCACAGAGACTAGTCGTTTACATTGCTTATTTATAGGTTACCCTATAGAATGGTTATCTAATGGATTAGAATTTAATATATACCGACAAAGTGACTATAATTGGAATATATTTAAAAAAAAAATTTTCTATATTGAAATTCGACATTTCCATAATTTTCAAATTTGACATAAAAGTATAAAGATTAAAAAAAAGTGGTCCAAAGAAATTTTGAGAGATAAAAATTATAAAGTTCCTCATTGATGTCCAGCAATGAGACTAACAAAGAGATCTTTTTTTAATTTTATTCCACGCTAATGAATCTCCAGTCTCACGTTAATGAGAATTATCAGTACTATCCCAGGCGAGATATACCCGAAGGATGTAACGTGTCTAAATTTGAAGTCCCAAGGATGCGTAATTCGATTCTCCAAAATGAGGCGATTTACGCGCTTCCGGTCTCTCGCGTGAATTACGTGAGAGCGAATCTTATTTCGTGGTTCCTTTTCGTGACCTACTTTAAGAGGAACCACTTGACGCTCTCTCGTCTAGTTTCCCCGTGTACGTATACCGTTTCCACGTAGCGACCATGGAAGGAATAACGTAAGAGTCATTGAAAGCGTACAGTATCGCGTAGTAGTGATAGCTGGCGATAAAAGTCGATTGTAAACTCGGCATAAAAATTGACGTTTTATAGGTATAAAATATGCGGACTGTACCACGTGTCGTTAGCTGTCAAATATAATTTGATAACAAGTCCAATTAATTTGCAACGTTATATCGTGCCGTTTTACGATAAAGGATAATTCATATCGTCTAGGACAATTATGCAATAGTTATATAGACACTTTGCGCTTATACTCCATTGCCAACCGAACCATCGGACAATCTAAATGCTCGCTTCGATCCAATTGACAAAGTCGTAACTGTATCACGTAGACTTAGACAATGTTGCTGAAACCACTAAGTGTGCAAATATATAGTACAAACGTAATAACCACTCTGGCTAACGTTCCGTGTCGCTTCCATTGGAGTTACCATAAACAGACAATTCAAGATTACATTATAAGCACTAAAGGGAACAATGACTCTAAATAGTTACGCAATAATTCTTTGTTATTATCCATGAAAAGCTCCTTTGGATTTGAACCCAGAACAATTTCAAAGACACTTTCAGACGGATGAAAGAAAGTTCAAGAGGTCAAACATTACCGAAATCCTCTTGGGCAATCGCTGCTACTTTAATACATTAAATTCGTTTCCACCTATTTGCCACGCTAATTAGTCGGGCATGTAAGTATATGGGTAACAAAATTTCAAACTAATCATTCTTATACCGATATTCCTGGAACTGTACATTCCAACTCTCAGTGATCGGCTGGATGAGCATTTTGACACGAATTCACGAGACTTTCGAAAATGACATACTGCGAGGATTTTCGGATGAATCGAAAATTACGGAGCTCCGTCAGCATATACATATATATATATATATAATATACAGTAGCCTCGAGACACGAACGATTGTAAAAGCATCTGACATCAAAGACGAAGACTTGAACGCCTGGATGTGAGGAGTCGAGGATAGTAATTGGTCAGACTTCGATCGTCGCATTGGCGTTACCTGAATATATCTAGGGCCGAGTTACCAGGCAGACATTTTGAGTACCGTTACGAAATAAAAAAAGATTTATAGGTAAAGACGAGAGATTATCGTAGGCATTAGAAATAACGCAAACCCGAATATGTGAGTCAAGTTTGGTTTTCTAATCGTCCAATCATCATAATGTTATCAGCCGTCCAAAAAATTTAGCTGTACCGGAAACCACCCTTGAATTCCAACCCCGGTCCGAGGTGTCCAATTATTTAAAATAAATCATACAGGGTACGTATCTTAACAGCGCAACCCTTTTACACAGCCGTTGACTCGCGGTGGCTTCAAAAGTGAACTGGAAGTGGAGTTGACCTAGATTTTTTTTGTTGGCCGCAACAAGATTGCCGATAATGATTAAATCACCGCGCCAGTTTCGTAGAATGGGTACCAACCTATTCTCTATGCCTTACCTGCCTGCCTTTATATCTGGTAAAGTCATTGCTAGGAGGGTCTTACAAGTTTTATGTATATATAGGTATACGTGGCTATATGTATAGACAATTTTATATATACGTAATGGTCGGGTTTGTACGCTGTCTTTGTGTGTATGTATATATATATATATATTATATGGGGGCACAAGGCACTGGTTGGGCATATAATGCCTATGTAGCTATGAGAGTCATGACAGCTTCAGGCTATGTAGGCGGACTGCTGGCTTGCGCAACATTGGGACCGCTGCTATCGTTTCGTTTCTGTCAGTTATCTAGTAAATAGGCTATGTACCTATATAGATACGTAGGTATGCATGTACCTGACACGTTATCCCTTGGTTGCACCGAGCCCGCATTCAATTGCCCGCTGATAATCTGCCTTGTGCCCCGTATGTGTCCGACCGCCGTGACTACGGTCAATTAAATTAATTGGAATCTTCAAAGTTGCGCCTGATCCTACGAGCACCTACGTACCGACCTACCCACTCGATTGGGTTCGCGCGAGAGCAAAGAGATCATTGCGAACAAAACAGAAGAAGTAATCCCACCTATTTCCTGCTATCTTAGGTATACACGTGTATAAGGTTACAAGTCCCTGGTAACGATCGAGGCTTAAAATTATTCTTCAATAGAGCACTGATTGACGCGTCACGCTTTTAGGTCGTTTCCGTCGTAAAATTTAATCGGTTTTTTTTTTAAACGGCGCCGGGCGTCTTGAAAAATATTCAAAAGTTTATAAGCATTGAACAGGGTATCCTTTTATCGCGATATTACACGCAGAAGTGTTTTTGATCATTTTTGAACAAACTTCTATAGTCGGTTCGGTATAACGATCGGATACGTTCGGTGAGCTGAGCTCAAGCTTACTTCGATATTTTCATTGAGCAAGTCCGTTTAGAAACGCACGCCGGTGCATTGTCAGTCTAGGGAATTAACGCTGGAAGAATTTCTTTCGTGTCGAGCGATCTCACCGTTAGGTGTTCGGACTTTTGTGCGCGATATAATCCCAAAATGAAATCTTAATCGTCGCTCGTGTCGATTTTCATGAAGCGTAAGGATACGGGGGGGGGGGGGGGGGTGATTAACAGTCGCGTGTTAACGAGCGACTGTTATAAGCCATTGGCAATAACGTTGCCTACCTGTACAGTTAATAAAGAGACATTCGCAGACGATAGGGATATTAAGACACCATTTTTGTTTTACTTTCTACTTTTAAATCACTTCGAGATGCAAGATGGATTCATCTGGCATGTATATGGTGTTAAAAAAAAAATTCTTCCATTATCGTATCCTCGACCAACCATTTTTTTTTGCTTCGTATATTTACTTTTTTTTTTTCTTTCTTGTGCAACAGTCATCCTTTGCCTTCCCGTCAATCGAACGTTATCCGATCGCATCGGATCTTGTCATCTACCCACGTATCGCATTTCTTAACAGTTCTGGTTCGTATGGCAGATTGATCGAACTCTGTTTTCCTCTGACAGCCAGCCATTATTTATCTAGGTCACTATCCTTCTGCTCGGCACGACGGACTCATCTTCCTTCGAGGACCATCAGGAGCCATACAATCCCCTAGAATCGTAAGAGGCATGTTTTTAAAGAAAAAAAAAATATTTAAAATCAAATGTATCTCACGTGGACAATTTCATGCTGGATTTCAAATCGTGCTCCGTCGGTATTTGTATACAAGTTCGTTACGGTCTCGCACGACTGGCGAAACTGGAAATTTCCATGGACCGTTGAAGAATCCACGCGATACGTTTTCCATGTATTTGCAAGCGATTAGAATTGCCTTAGCAGAGTCGGTATCACAAGTTGTTAGATCGATAATATTTAATACCGTAAACTAAATAAATTAAGTAAAATCAATAATTTCGCAATTGCACCAGGAATATAAACGAATACAGACCACAACTAGTTATCATGAAAGATACAAGATGAAATCATTAATTTTACCTCAATGAAATCACGTCATGGCTGAAAACGAATCGAGAATCGACGAAACACCCGCGAGGATAGTTACGGGACCAATCAAGAATACTTTTCGTCGTCTTGCAAAACACGAAGTGACCGCGCGCGGCTTCTTAACGAGTCGACGAACTTAATGCTCCAGGGAAGTTCCGCCATTTTACGATGACTACCAGCATGGTAATGATTTCACTGGATGATCCCATAAACGGTTCCCAATCTTTATGTCTGTTGCGCCATCTGTACCGATCTTATTATTTCTTTCGCACACGATATCTCACTGGAATAAATATACAAATATATATATATATATACACATACATAATATCACTAGAATTTCCTGTTAAGCGGCAACTTCACGCCTTTGCAGTATTTCATGGCAATAGGGATTGTCCCATAAACGGTCTCGGTATGTATATTGTGTACGCAGCTTAAGTTGCCGTCAGACACAGAAAAAAAAACACAGTGTAACGTGCATAGCACGTATAACGAGTATTAGTATGAATAATAATAATAGTATCATCTATCGAAACAGAACACGTAGGAATCGTAACGAAATGAGATCGGTTCTTTCGCGTAGGCAGCCGAGTATGGAAGGCAGGCCGGTATACGTCAGTTTAGAAACTAGAGCGATCATCGCGAAGCGTTCCGTTAATCCGTTATTTATTGACTACATTGAATATCGACTAATTCTTTAACAATCACAGTTAGCACTTGATGGATACTGAATAAGAGCGATACACGATGGGCGTAACGAGACCGTAGCCAAGTCCCTATTGAAAGTCCCGTAGCTGTCTTCCGAGCAATCTAAAGAAACGAGACGTTCCATAGGATCCGACGTTAAACTAGACTAATCAGTGAATTAGTATCGTCGATAAATTCAATCCCTGCCTTATCTACGTGACCACCGAGTGGCAGATAGAAAAGTATCGAGAAACGGCAGGATTTATTACGTCTCTATAAAATCAAAGAAAGACGCTTTCGTATTTTTGCTGAATATCCATTTCACAATTTAATTAATGTATCTGTCGAAACGAATTGGAGAAAAAAAACCAATAAGACACTATCGATGTACACATTGGGTGAGTAAGATATAATAATAATCGTATCGTATTGATTGACGTTAATTTTGTAGAATTTTAAATTTTAATATTAATCCAACGAGTCGCCATTAAGTATCCATATAAAGTAACGTCGCGTTTTCACTAAAACGACGTAGTCACCGGTTTAACGGACCATCAGCACAGTACAATTTTTCTAACCTATTCGCCGCTCTGAGAGACGCCGGGTTACTGTTTGCTCGGGCACTTGTAGCCGTTAGCTGCTACCCGCAGCTCATCCGCCGCGTAGACTAAAGAAATTGCGCCTGGGACTCGGAGACTTTTCTTCTGCGTCAGACAAATCGTGTTGTACAACGTCGATATGTGTTTCTATTTATATGTACAAAACGAGGAACTCATTGACGTAGCTATTAAAGGTACAAGGCGTATAAGTACGACGTCGTCGCCTTGTCATGTAAATACCGTTAGTGCCCGGGCAAAACTTTCACGTTGGACGTACACTTTTATTTTCATGAATACTTTAACAAAGTGCGTGATCGTCTAAATGCGTACGCGCCATGATTGGCGGATTGGATTTTATGCTTGACTGTAAGTAATAAAACAACTGTGCATCGTATTTTAATGAAATTACTACTGAATTCAATTTTTTTTTTTTTAACGTGGTGTACCAGCGTGTGGACTTTAATCGAATAGTATATGTCGTACGAAATATTTGTCATTAGAAATCATAAATGTGGACGGCAAACGTAGGCGGAGATGGCTGACTAGTGTTTATCGATGAAATGCAGGTACGGAATAGTATGAAACAAGTATTAGTATGCTTGGCAGGGTTAATCAGTAACCAAGTATCTCGATGCTCGGTGGAAAAGTAGGCACGCGGAAAGGCTCGCCGATGTATTTTATCATTATCGTAATTAATACTGGTTAAATAGAGAAAACGGGATAGACGTCCTGAGCGTATATATATGTGTGTAATATCTATCTATATATATATATATATATATATATATATATATATATATATATATATTTACAGCCTGATCCACATGTGTACGATTTCATGCGTGACGCATGTAACTTTTCCAATGAGTATATTTATCTTGTTCCAATATTTCGCAGAGTCTATTGGGCATAGATTCTCTTTGAACATTACGCGAAAATATAAGCAGAGTGTGTGTGTAGCCGAGTATGTTTTTTTTTTATATACAAACCAGAAAAAAAAGTTTTTTTTTTAAGCTGTATTTTTAGACAGGAATTTCACGAACGAAGAAGAGTGAATAAACTGGGCAGATTTTAAAAACTAGCGACAGATCGGTCTTCAAAACACGTCACATAAATATACGTGAGGGATAGTCGCCGCTATGGAAGTGATCGCGTTGGTTCTCTCTTTCTTTTTTTTTTTTTTATTTGGGGTCGAAACGAGGCAATTCATTTTGTGGAAAACGCGCGCTATCGGGATCGCCTTTAGTTTCTTCCGATGCGAAGCGGCAGGGACGTAAAGCCGTGGCGACATTTTGCGGTCGCCGGTGATCGCTGCTCCACAAATCAACCACTGGGGCTAAGGAAGGTCCTTACGTTATGAGTCGGTATTTTGGGACAGACGTTGAGATAAAATATGATCCTGGTGGTTGTAAAACATCCCTGTCCTCGTCATTTTTTTTTTTCGGAATATATTACGTGTAACTACATATACATATATTTATGAGATAAGCCTAATCTCTGGTCAGACGGGAGTATCTTCGAAGGACCATAATAAAGATCGAGAAAAATCTTATACAGCTTCATTACGACTGTTTCGAATGAATATTTTTTTTTTTTCTATTTTTACGGAAAATAACTAATTGCCCAATTGTGTCCGGACGATTTGAAAGCATCGTAGGAATAAATTCTTTTTTTTTTTTAATATCAAAAATATTAGACGTCACTGGCTGAGAACAGTCAGGCACTGACTCAAAACTGTAATATCCTATGATAACGTAGGAAATAAAAAAAAAGGATCCGTCGCGGTAGGTAAATCCAAAATTTGTCACCTACAAGTATTATGTAACTTGGTGTGTATCATAAAAGCATTAGATATATATATGCTTTTCTGTCAGATCCGATACCACTAAGTACTTTCTATGCTTCTCTAATTCAATTCTACGATTAATATTATTACTCTAAGCCAGGGGTATTATGAAAGCGCCGATAAAATATATCCAATTTTAGATTAAGAGAAAAGTTTTATCAGTATCCGGCATATCGTCCCACGAGTCTTACCGAACCGTATTCAAGCCATCGGCTCAAGATACTAAGCGCATTGCACGATGGTCGAGTAAAGAGAGAGAATGAAGAAATTTGAAAAACGGATAAAGCGAAGAACTCGTCAGCTCGTAAAGTGCCATCCGGCAGCCGCGAAAAGATAGACGAAAGACACGTGGAAACTCCCGCGAGAAACGGCCCAGCTAGATGTCGAAGTGTACGGAAGAAAAAAATGCCGGCCGGATGATGCCGAAGAGTCAGTGGCAAACGACAGGACGTTTTAAAAGGCTTAAATGGAAGACACGAGGCTTTATGGCGTTTTACGACGTCCGAACGATCGAACTGAGAGGTCGAAGGTACTTGGTGAACATCGTTGGGGGGTGGATTCAGGATGTATATCTATATGTACTTGCATATAAGCAGAGTGCCTGTGTATATATATATATATATATAAAGATACTGGACCAGGAAGACACTGAGAACTTACTAGATATATCGTGGATATCCATTTGACTATTTTTAAAATGGCTTCGCCACGTTCCATGATGATTAATATATAAACACTTGGCGTCTTATAAATATACAGCGTTTATGATGTCGAGCTCCAATTTTATTAGCTGTTTCGCTTAATGGCCGTCCTAGACTTTATTGGTCGGCCAGTTGGTCGTTACCGGGCGCCGTGTGCTAGGAATATTCAGACAACGCGACCACGTTGAATTTCGTGGAAACGCGCCTTGACTATCGCAGAGTTGTTCCTTTTCTCGCGGGAGCTTCCTATGGCCAATCGACGAATGACAGTTGGCCGATAATCATTTTCATGGGGCCTCGAAGCATCTTCTTTTTTTTTTCGTTGCCAAGAGATACGGAAGGGACTGTTATGCTGCAGTTTGAGCGGGAAAATTTAAAAGTTCGGAAATACCGAAGAAAGCTTATATGATAGATATATATGCTTCGTTGGGTTTTTATTGATATATTTTTTTAATGACACTTTTGATTTTTGGTGGAATGACATTTTTTCTTTTTTTTAATTAGCTTTGCAAACACCTTAGCACGGTAATACGTAATTTTGTACTGCTTTATTTAATCTTATCGTCGAAGCTAAATTTTGCGCTTATCACGAGATTACTCAAGGTTGATAACTTGCACCGGATTCACAATGGTAAACTCAAATCGCAGCTTATGTCCCAAGTGCATCCTGCTTACGTATGCATATGGGGTACAATCAAGATAGATGCACTATGTACACGCAGCATCAACCGTGCCAAGTTATGAGCCCTGGTGCAACCTGATTCTGCATATACAGTGTTAATGGATGCTTATCCTATTCTCTTCTCTAATCCTGACTCTATTGATGTGGAAACTGCAAAGATTTTATAACACCCTATATAAACATGAGACACGTATACTGTATATCATCGTATTATGGTGTATTAAAAATTTTTTGTGATAGATGAAAAAAAATAGTTATCTGATCAATTAAATTCTTTTCATTTTTTTTTTGGAGAAATGAAAATTATTTCTTATGAAATTAGTCGATTTTGGAACAATTTTTTAATTATGTAACAGTGAGAAAAATTACGGACTTAAGGATGTGGATTTTTTTTTCTAGCTCTTACGTTACATCAAGATTACACGACATCCGCTATTTGATCTAATAGACGGCCGATCGATCGGCCAAGATTGAAGTAATTATTAATAATAAACTGTGGCGGCTATAAGATCATGCCGTATAAGCTGTATTAATTTACCGTTACTCCATTTTATTTTCACTTCTCATTGCTCTTTGACTAATTTTACGAATCGTTCAATTTGGAAATAATCGCGATCGGTTTCAAGATTTTCTTAAGTGTTAAGAAATTAATAGAGCAGCACAAGTAATAAAAAGTATCGAGTAAAAACGAATTAGCGTAAAATTTAAATTTTTAGTGGCGTAAAATTTTTATTTTTAATATTCTATAGTTTCACTTGTATAACGTATATTATCAAGCTACACAAAATTCTATACCACATGTGTTTCCTCCAGAAAACGTAAAAGACCAACAGTCTCGGTAGCGGCCAGCAAACTGCACAGAGTTTTGTTGCATGGGTTATATGCCGGTGTTATTAAAAACAATGTATGTCCAAAAGTGTAATACGTAGGTTCATGCGACTACCCGATGCTCCACATTGAAACGAAAATCATGAATATGTATATCAAGGCAACACGTGCACAGCATGTGTGGAATATGAGGATTTTGCGGTCTGCACGAAGAGAAACGCCTCGGGGTTGGCCTTTAAGCTAGATGCGGCCATGTTGGTCCAGACCAAAAACTGCAGACAGTTAATTATCTTTTACTTCAACAGTTGCGTGGGTCACGTGTCACAAAATAATTTTCATTCAACAAAGTCATTTTTGAAAAAATACCTAAGGCACTGTTTCATAAATTCTATGCAATTTTTTGGTTAGGTCCCCTCCCTCCGAGATACTGAAAATTCAGTGTGACATCAAAAAATCCATCAAAAATCCACCCATGATATTTTTGACCACTAATGGGGAGGGGGGAGGGGGGTTGATGAGAAAAAATTTGTATGTTCGAAACAACCGTTTTTTTTTTGTTGTCAATTTTCGTTTTTCTTACCCGAAAATCCGTTATACGAACGAATGAATTTTCGTAGCTTCCAATAAGACTGATAAAATTTTCTCTAAAACCCTCTAGGAAAATCGAAAATATATACGGAGCTTCCAAGCTCTGGAATAGTTTTTCCATGATGGCCGACAGTCCCGCATTTCGTCCCGGCCGTGTGTTCCCTTTGATTTAGTGAGATTGCCATCTGGAGGATCAGCTCGCGGCGAGGAAAGATGAGACGAGTGAGATACATAGGTATCCAAAGAGTCTAGATTTTCCTCGATCCAAATCCTGCCCAGTGATTGGACGACTGTCTGGAATTTCTGAAAATCCTTATCGACCTTCCGATCGGCAAACGAAATTTACTTCCGTTGGACTTTCCATTAGCAGACGCGTTACGTCTATCGTTTTGTAACGTATAGGGATTTTTTTTTTTTCGTTGGCAAAACGACACTGGCAACGCCGCAGGATCGGACAGGTTATTTGGCCACTGTATTTTCACGACTCTCCCGTCCAACTTCCTTATTGATACAAACGATCAAAAGTCTCTTGGCCAAGCATCCTTTCCTTGGGTAAAACTCATCGATACAATTGCGTCGTTCTGTCCCGAGAGAAGATCCGCTTGCCAAGTCTGATCAACCTATACCGACGGCTAAAGCTCAACCAATTCTTCCTACTCGGTTCCTGCTGCGAGACAGATGGAAATAAATGCCTTTTGTAGCTCATTTGTTTATCTCAACCAACGAATACGTTAAATTGATACGTATCGCCGATTCCTTCGAATCTTCCAATAAGATCGAGCAATCGTGCGTGGCTATGGAATTGGTGCCTTTTACGAATTTAGTCTTCAGGGTTTGCCATTTTTTTTTTTTTTTTCTACACTTCAACGCACAGGCTACAAAATTTGCACAAAGAATACCGGTGTCGTTGATTAATTCTATAATACAATTTTATCACAGAAAATCGTTTACACGTAAAATCAATTACTGTAATTCGTACAGGCCGAGCTAACGGTATAAATATTATATTTTTAATATTCACGTTAGTAACATTTGTGACAAAAATTTATCACGGTTATATCGGTACAATTATGTAATTTGGAAATTAAAAATTTCAAACCGTCTATTTTTTAAATTTCGAGGGATGATTCCGCTAGGCAAATTTTCACTTTGCTTTTTCAGGTTTGGTTAGTGCAGCTTAAGGTTTTGTAGATATACGGCAGGAGCATTGAAATTGTTGCTTTGTGATGTGAATTTTGGACCCGCATATAATTCTGTGCAAGTTTATAATATATATATAAATTCCTTTATATATACCAACTGCATATACCGTTTCACTGTACATAACGTATTCCATGTGTCTATACGTTTGTTGCATATAGTCCAGGTAGTCGGTGTTACTCCACGATATTAACACTATTAATAATTCTCGGTTGGCTGTTATGTCCGTTTAGACGTGGATTTATCGATCCAAGTTTACCGCCTCGGCGCAATCTCCCTCTGAAACGCTAAGCTGATACAGTGCGACGTATACGGGGTGTCCACGTTGAATTTCATTGTTTTCGTGGACAACCGATTTCACCGTAATTAATCGTCATTGAATATCGGTACTCAAACTAAAAAGTTCGTTTCGCGGAAATGGGGTTGAAAGTTTAAAAAAAAAAATTTTTTTTTAATTTAACGTTCCCGCGCTGCGAATACTTTTTTTTGTTATTATATTCAAAGTCCTCGAGTCTAACGGAACCTGCCCGTTACTTTTGCTGTCGGCGTAAGGTAAACGACGGTAATCGTAATCGTGGTAATTGACGATAATATTCTAATTAAAAATTCTAATCTCAGCGGGGCTTTAGTAATATTCGAAAGCTCGTAAATTCACCTTGCAGTGGGAGGTAGAAAAAAAATTTGGGATAAAAGAAAATCAGAAAAGCAGCGATTCGCGTGTTGGCAATCTACCCTTGCAACTTCCGACTTCCGGTCTTTCTAAGGAAGTAGCAATGTGACTAAAGGGTCGGTGAATTAAGATTTGATTGCGCAAAAAGAGTTGTTCGTGCTTAGGACGAATTCAAAATTTGTAAATTTTTTTAATTAGTCAATCATACCTCAGGCTGTTCCCTGTGCAACCGCTATTAATAAAAATTGAAAATTAATGTATTTTTGAAATTTTTTTTGTGGAAATATTCACTCTCCAATTTGAATTGTTTATCAAGTATGCACACCCCGTACATGGGAGGTGGTTGCTCCGACTCATTTTGAATGTTCGTGCTTAGGACGAATTCAAAATTTGTAAATTTTTTTAATTAGTCAAGCATACCTCAGTCTGTTCCCTGTGCAACCGCTATTAATAAAAATTGAAAATTAATGTATTTTTGAAATTTTTTTTTTGGAAATATTCACTCTCCAATTTGAATTGTTTATCAAGTATGCACACCCCGTACATGGGAGGTGGTTGCTCCGACTC